>CM076580.1:617493610-618011905 GCA_034641835.2 Pinus albicaulis
TTGGTTTCACCTGGAACCTGTTTTGAAACGTTCTCCTGTGTGTCTGCTACTCTTGATGTTTGGGCTTCTTTTGAACCTTCAGGATTGTTGATAATTGAATCGAATTGCTTCCATTCCTGGAGCAATTCGGGATCAATTTGAGTATCTTGATTTACCTTTATGGTGCCCTGTTCCTGTTCTCTTGTCTGGGTTTCCTCTTGCACTTTCCCCTGTTCATTTATTATAAGCAGGGGTTCCTCAGTATGTCGCTGTTCAGGATCGCTTGATCCTGCTGCTGGGCTTGTTGCTAACAGATCTAGGGGCAGAGTTTGCAACCTCTGTGCTCTGAGTCTGTTGAATTCAACTAACCCTTCATCTTGATATTTCATTCTGGCATGCGATCTAACTTGGGACATTGATTCGGCTGTGGAGAACAGGTCATCAAACATATCTTCTTTATGGTCAAACTTTGCCAATTTGGCCTGTTCAAGGGCATTGTAGGCAACTTTGTCGGGATCAAAATGCCTATTAGGGAGAGTTGCTAGAGTTAAGGATTTCACCTTTATAGCTTCTTTCTCTGCATGTTTGAGATCATTCAAGGTGTAGACACCACATCTAAGAGGAAGAGAGGGCCAGACTTGCTTCTTATTTCTCTTTAGAGTTTGTGTAACGCCCTCGGAAATAATCTGATAGGCTATTTCCCTTGCCAGCAGTTTATCAGGTATGTACAAAGGAAGAACATGGGGTTTGGCTAGGCTACCAAAAATTCTTATATAAGTAAATTTTTCCTCTGCAAACCATCTCCCTAAGCCAGTTAAATCAATCCCTGCTTGGTAGGAAATCTTGGGAGCAGGTTTATCAAAAATAGAGTAATGAATAGGTAACATGAAGCCATAGCAGATTTGGTATAAATGGTGCCTATGGGAGGTTTTCCACAATTTCTGATGGTATATGTGAATGGGCATGGGGTCTTGTGGAGTCCACCTCCAGCCGAGCACGGGAAATTCAGAATTAAAACATAGGGTGTCCAGGATATAAGCGCTGTAGTAGAATGGGGGAATAAGCCTTTCAGTAATGCGGGTCTTGCTCGGAAGATTTATGCTTGTGTTTTGCTGGATTCTGCCTCCAATCCTGAATGGGTTCGGATTCAGTTTCGTTCTCATTTCGGAATTTCTCCAGAAATGCCTTGTTGTATTTCTTCTCTGGCTCAGGCAAATGATACATTTGCCTCAAATCATTAGCTTGAAATGAACCGAATATTCTCCCATCTCTGGTGCAGATTGGGAGTTCCTCAATTGCCCACCTTACTACATCCGTATATGGGAGAATTTGTTCCCGAGCTGCTATCCGATGAAGGAAAGAGTCGGCTAAGTCCTTTAAAGTACCTTCGAAGAGATCAATCGTATCGTATGCTTCTCTTGTTGTTGTCGGGTTCTTCGACATCGAATTATAGGTATTTTTATGCGAAAGTTTTGCCAAGACACGAACATGTAGTATCGAGATATCAACCCTTTCTTTTATTTCTGGATCAGTGATGGCTTGTTCTTTGGCTGGCGAAGCGGAAGCGTTTGCGGTTTTCTTGGACTTCTTGTTTGTACATCTATCGACAGGGTGCACGGGTAAAAATAAGCATTAACACGGAAGGGTGTGATAAAAAACCAAATACGGGGGAAATATGTTGATTAATACGTATTGAAAATTAACTCAATGTTGCCATGGCTCCAATCAGTAAAAAGATTTAGACTGAATTGTTCATTAAGTAGCCGCAAAATTTCAAAATCATTTAAATGTCCATCACGTCGTTTATTGGTGAAATGATTTGTTTAAGCGTGCCTTGGCCGTTTTGGCGGTTGAGCGCAGGTGAATCTCCATTATAAAGATAAGGCTTTTAATAAGAATTAATCATAATATCCCCGTTTTAACAACTTTTTTCGAAGTTCGTGTTTTGGCTTTATCGCATCGCATCGGGACGAAAAGGCGCTTTTCTTGTACTGGCATCTCTTAGAATCCTTGCTCGCCGATAGCGATATCGCATCGCATCGGGAGCATTTAACTGTTATATCGCATGGTATATCGCCGAGCGCTAAAAAGCATGCATGGTATATCGCTTCGGAGCAAACCAAAAGTACCTTACGTTATGTCTCCTTTGTCATTGCGATATGCGATCTTGCGATCACTTTATCGCAATGATAAAAGATTTACTTATTTATATCCCAAGGCCTTTATTGGTTTGTAAAAAGGTTTTTTGTAATGTTTTATTTCATTTTCGGACCTTTTTGCATAATACAAAATTGATACCAACTAAAAAATAAAAAGGGACCCATTTCATATTATAGTGTTTGGGAAATAAAAATTATATGAAATGGGGGGTTGTTGTAGAGGACAACAATTGGCGATTCGCTGGAAGAAAAAGTTATCTCTGAAAAGTATGGAAATACTTAAACTTTTTCAAAATAGAATTTCATCAAAATGGAAAATTCTAATATAACTAAGTATATATGCACTCCAAATAAAATGAAACTATTTTTGCTAATTTTCTCTCTTTGTTGAAAATTAGATACATTCTAAGTTTTAAATAGGCCTCTATTGGTTTATAATGATAAAACAGAAATCCTTTCCAAAGAAGCTTTTATAGTTAACTCGTCTGTCATAGGTAGAGCCGCTGCTGCCAGCAAACGTTCATAGTTCCGACAGGGATACCTTTTAACCATGTTATTGTCCATTATCCCATCCATTTGAGAGTATGATTAACAGAATGAATTCAAAATATGCTTTCATATTTTGTATTTCCTTTTACTTTTTTCTGTTATTTCTAAGATAAAAAGCCATTTTCCTGGTTTGGTGGCCAGCTGTTTGACAATGCCATTCACTAGTAGTAATCTAACCGAACAAGCTGGCTCGTGATGAGACCCCCTGTCTTATAATTTAAGCCATTACCCTGTTTTGGTATGCAGTATTGGTAATGTCGGTTAAACTATTTCCCTATAATCATGGTAAGCAGGCTTGTAATAAGACCTCTTATCTTTTATATCAAAATTCTAGAATTACACTCTGAGTAATCATAAACTTTTGGTGAATGGGATGGACAATTTTCTCCTTAAGAGTAAATGGATGACAGGGTAAGAGTTGAAGATGCTGAAATTGGATTAGTTTCTGTTTTGATATTGATAACCTTTTTGTTGACCAATTTAAAAACATAAAATGATTTTCAATACTTCTAAACTTTGAGAAGAATTCGCAAAAAATTGAAGGGTGGCTTCAGAATGCAATTATACCTAGTTTCCTAGAAATTGTTCCTCTTGTTCAAGACTTCTATTTATTTAAAAGTAAATATCAACAATTCTTTCTTTTGAGCAACTTTTAAATACAGCAAAGGTCAATAGAAGATACCTTACAACTTTATTTCCTAATGATCCTAAAAACATAAATCCTACTTTGAACTAAAGGAGAAGGGGTTACCTTCTCAATTGAAGAATTTCTTTAAGATGAGGCCATTAACAGGAAGAGAATCTTTCTTCCCTGTTAGATCTTGTAACATGAATGTCGAATGGCCTATCTTCTCGCTGATCTGAAATGGTCCAAGCCACATCTTTTGGAATTTGGTGTGTTTACCTTTATCCTCATGGGCTTTATCCCATTTCAGAACTAGATCACCAACCTGCAACTGTTTAGAACTAGATGAAGCTGAATCAAATGATTTTTTGATTATCTGCTGATGTTTTGCATGAGTAATTTTGGCTTTTTCTCTTTCTTC
Organism: Pinus albicaulis; assembly: GCA_034641835.2. Taxonomy (NCBI): domain Eukaryota; kingdom Viridiplantae; phylum Streptophyta; class Pinopsida; order Pinales; family Pinaceae; genus Pinus; species Pinus albicaulis. Next base: position 617,497,344 of record CM076580.1, read on the forward strand.
TTCTAATTTTAAAATTTGATCATGTCTAAGTTGGATAGAAGAGGAGGGGCTTTCTTCAATAAACTGCACTAGGGCTAGAGAAGGAAGTGCTAGATTGGTTGGTAGTATTGCTTCTTTCCCATATACAAGATTGAATGGAGAAGTACCTATGGAGGCATTCTGTGTTATTCTATCTGCCCATAGTGCAAATATTAAAGATTTATGCCAATTTTTATGATTCTGTTCAATAGTTCGCTTGATGATTTTAAGGAGATTTTTATTGGTAGACTCTGCTAGACCATTACCCTGGGGATAATAATTTGCAGAATATTTTAGTTTAAAACCTCTTTTAATAGCGAACTCAAACATGGCATTACCAGAGAAATAAGATGCATTATCAAAAACAAGAGCATTTGGGACACCAAACCTGGTAATGGATAATTGATCTATAAATTCTATAATTCCTTCAGAATTTGTTGTTTTTAACGGAATTGCTTCAACCCACTTGGTAAAGTAATCAGTAGCAGTAAGGATATACTTATGCTGTTTGGAAGACTGTGGAGAAATTTCCCCAACGATATCCAATCCCCATTGTTCAAAAGGTTGCTCAATGTTGACTGGTTGCAAAGGGAAAGCTGATTTTCTTTGTCTTCCACTGGAGGTTTGACAACTTTGACATTTCCTTACATATTCATGAGTATCTCTGAATAAAGTGGGCCAATAATACCCGGCATGAATGATTTTGTGAGCTGTTGTGTCAGCTCCAAAATGTCCTCCGGCTGGTCCATCATGTAGTTCCTGCAAAACCTTTTGTGCTTCAGGTTTTTCTAGGCATCTTAATAAAACTGAATCATAGTTTTGTCTAAAAAGTACATCATCAATGATTATGAAGTTTTTTGCTTTTAATCTAATGGCCCGTTTGTTTTTATAAGAAAGATTAGGAGGTGCATATCCATTTTTTAAATAAAAGATTAAATCTGCATATTGAGATTCAGAATTGGTAATACTTATCTGATTGATTTCTTCCATATGTTCTGTATCACCTGATTCCGGAATGTTGGATGCTCCTGCTAACAACCTGCAAAAACCTTGACCCCTCACAATCTTTGTTGGCTTGATTTCCAAGTCATACTCTTGAAGTGCTGTAACCCAATTGGCCCTTTTCTCACCTAAGTCCCTTTGGATCAGTAATTGTCTTACTGCAGAAAAAGGAACTATAACCTTTGTATGAGCTTTTAAAAGGAAGGGCCTATAGTGTTTAATGGCTTTATACACAGCAAAGGCTTGTTTTTCAACTTCGGTGTAATTTAGTTCTGCACCCTGGAAATTTGAACTAAAAAATGAAATTGGTGCTTCAAGGTCTTGATCATTAATCTGAGTGAGTACTGCTGCATAAGATGAATCGGATGCGATAGTATACAATGTGAAATTATTAGAAAAATTGGGAGTGTTTAAAGCGGGGGCATTGATTATTGATTGTTTGATTAAATCAAATGCTTCTTTTTCCACAGATCCCCATTTAAAGACTGAATTTTTCTTAATCATGCTTTGTAATGGTAAAATGATCTGAGAAAAATCAGGAACAAATCTTTTGACAAAGTTGATCTGACCTAAAAAAGACTGCATGGATTTTTTATTATGAGGAAATGGGATTTCAGAAATTTCTTTAATCCTGTCAGGATCAATATAAATACCATCTTTGGAAACAATAAATCCCAGGAGCTTTCCTTGATCAAGAGCAAAAAAGGATTTTTTAGGATTGAGTGAGATACCATACCTTTTGCAGCGTTGAAAAATTTGATTTAAGTCACACAAATGATTGGATCTCTTTCTAGAAAATACAGTAATATCATCTAGGTAGACAACTATTGTTTTATTAATCAATCCTTTGAAAGCGATATCCATTGCTCTTTGGAATGTGGCCCCTGCATTAATAAGTCCGAAAGGCATTTTCTGATAAGCATAAGTTCCCCATTTTGTTTTGAATGTGGTTTTAAGTCTGTCATCAGGATGAACCAAAACTTGGTTATATCCTGAAAAACCGTCTAAAAAGGACATTAATTCAGAGCCTGCTACTGATTGGAGTATCTGCTCCATAGTAGGTAATGGGAAGTTATCTTTAAGGCTTGCTTTATTCAGATTTCTGAAATCTATACAAATCCTAATGTCGCCATTTTTCTTTTTGACAGGCACCATATTAGAGACCCAGTTTGAGTGTCGAATGGGAAAAATAATCTTAGCTTTCAAGAGTTTATTGAGTTCTGATTTTATTTGACTCTCTAAGTTCGGATGTATTTTCCTTAATTTCTGCTGAACTGGTTTCTGATCGGGAAGCATTGGAATGGTATGCTGGATAATAGTTGTATCATATGTCTTTAGATCATCATATTTCCAAGAAAAAACATGTTTATGTTTCTTTAAGAGTTTAATGAATGCTTCTTTTTCTTCTACAGAAAGTCCTAATCCTAGATTAACGTTTTGAGGATTTTGTTCAGTGCCAAGGTTTATCAATTCAAATCTTAAAGTAGAGCTTTGGAGCTTTGGATTGGTTACAGGTTTAAATCTGTCTTTAATATCATAAAGATCCTCAAGCTTCACCACAGGCTTTGGAATTGAATTTTCCTCGGATTTACCTCTCATTTGAAGGTCATGTTCGCTTTCCTCAATGATCTAGTCATCATAGGACTTTTCTGAAGTTAAAAATTGTAAAATGTCTTCATCGTGATTAAACACTCTCCAATTAGTGACATTGTCAGGAATTGATGGCCTAAAAAGTAATTCTATTGAAAATCTATCTGGGCTATAATCTTCGGAGGGTATGAATCTGGAGGCAACATTGGCTAGCAAGTCTGCTGCTGAATTTTGAGACCTAGGGATAGAAGAAATATTGAATGCAGAAAAGTGCGTGGTGAGTTCTTGTACCAGCGATTGATAATGTTTGAGGTGATTTGAAAGACAGTGAATTGTATTTCTCACCTGTTTGACAATAATTTCAGAATCGCCGAATACCTTCAAATATTGCACTTTAAGGCCAATTGCTTTATACAGACCTTGGACTAAGGCTTCATACTCGACTGTGTTGTTTGTGCATTCAAATTCTAACCTACAGGACAGCATTGTTTTTTCTCCTTGCGGGCTAACCAAGATACACCCTGCTCCTGAACCTTCGTTAGATTTGGAGCCATCAAAATATAAAGACCAAAATAAAGAAGTATTAACAATCTTATTTATAGTTTCCCCAGTATTACTAAAACATCTTGACCTATCTGTTTGTGAATAGTTTTCAATCTGTGATGTTAAACTGTTTACTGAGAAAGGAGATGGTTGGGCAGTGAGATTTCCAAAAAATGACTCTGATGAATAATTTCCCAAGATGTTGTTATTAAATGCAATTGGTTGATTTTCCTGTTCAAAGTATGTTACAGTGTGGGTCATTTGTTTCTCTCGATTGATTTTTATTTGATTTGGATTTCCCTTGTAGGGTAACCACATGTGAGACCAATCGGTAGAAATATACCCATGAAGCTTTTCAGACCAATCCCTACTCAAGATCAACCCATAAAATTCAGGTATATCAGCTATTAAGATATCAATTCGTTGAACTACCCGTGGATCAGCTGATAACCTGATAGTTACAGAGTTAATCTCTCCTAAAACCTGGACCTTGGTTCTGTCTAACTGTACAATGTGTATGGAAGACTTTTGGAGTTCTATGTTCAGTTTGGAACAAACTGAAGCTGGCATTATATTGGATGATGCCCCTGAGTCAATCAAACAGTTGTGTAGGTTTCTGTTGTAGATCTCAAAGGTCAAAAGGAAGGGTGGAGTATGAGAATTCGATCTATCTCCAATCAGGATTGAATCAGTAGCTTCTATCATACCAGAAGGTGGTTGACCCGAATCATTTGCGGCTTTAGCACTGGGAAGAGGTGAAGAGGGAACAGCATTCAATTCTTTGAGAAGCAATTTCTGCTGATGTTTTAATTTGCTAAGTTCAAACATAGTAATGTTTGCCTTAGTTTTCTTCATATCATCAACAATATTGTAATCCATTGAATCGGATATTACTAATGTTTTAGATGTTGAAGGAGTACTTGAAGTTGAAGGCTGGTTTTGGGGAACTGCTGCAGGTGACTTCTTTGTAGGTACTTTTTCCTTTGTTGTAGCAGCACCTGCACTTCGTTTCTTTGAAGTTGCCTGAATAGGTTCGAAGGTACTCTTACTCCTAGTAGAGACAGGAAAAGCTTCTTCATCATTATCTGTATCGGAGTTGGGCAGTATGAAATCCCACATGCCATGGCATTCAACAACTTCCTCTTCATCATCAGTTGGTGAGATTGTTTCCTCTTCCTCTTCTTCTTGATCTGAATCTGCATTAGATATGACATTCGGTGGTTTTGATTCGGTTTTCTTGTAATTCTTAAAAGGCCTTTTGGTTGAAGTTTCAGTGACTTGTTTCTTTATTTCAACCATTTCATTTGACATGGTCTTGAGGACCTTTTGGAGGCCCTCCATGTCATATGGATCTTTCAAGGTTTTCTTCTTTGAGTCATCTTTGAATGAAACTTTTTTGGTTTTTCTTTCCTCAAGAGCCGCTTTCTTTTCTAGAGCATTGATACGTTTCTCCACAGCAAGTGCTTCTTTCATGTTTTTAGCGAGTGTTGGTTTTGCGGCCCTGTCTACAAAAATAGCTATATTGGCAGGTAGGGCAGTAATATACCACTCACTTCTGATTTGTTCACTTGGTTTGGAGGTCGTTGGGATTTTATTCAAAAGTTTATTGAAACGAGCGTTAAATTCTTTAATTGGTTCCCTATGCTCTATCCTAAGATTGGAGAGATCATTTATTAGTGTAGCTAAAGATCTGTCATCTCCATACTTAGTGAGAAACTGTTCTTGGCAAGTGTTCCAACTGGTAATAGAACCAGAAGGCAGGGAAAAATACCAGGATCCTGCTGATCCTTGCAACGTATAATGGAAAAGCCTAACAACGACATCTTGCTATGTTACTCCCTTCAAATTAACTGCTAACATGAAGTTATTGATATGTTCCTCAGCTTGGGTTCCATCTTCTGGATTAAACTTGGGTAGCCATTTTTCAGGAGCATCTGGTAATGCATGTAATGGTGCGGGCATGTTGACTGCACCAGGTCTGGTCCATGGATCTGCCATTGTAATACCAGTGGTGGATGATACTGTTGTTGAGATTCCAGATGTCTGGGAAGGAATTGATATTAAGGAGTGAGCAGGTTGAGATGTTGAAGTTCCAAATTCCTGGTGAACAACAATATGTAATGAGGGAGTGGATGATTGACTTCGCACTGGGGAGGATGAGATGGAGGATGTGGATGAAAGTGTTTCACTGTCAGAATCTTCAGTGTTTTTCTTTGCCCTTTTCATTTTAGGTAAAGGGAATTCAGTAGGTTCAATACCGAGCTTCCCACTCTGAAGTCTAGTGAGAGGGTGAGGTAGATTGAATTGCGAAGTCTCACTGCTTTGAGATGGCTCAGATTTCTGTGGTGAAATCGAGAAACTCTGAAGTTTATGGATGAGAGACTGAACTTCAGGAGATTCAAGACTTAATTGTTCTGGAGTATGGTGGGTTTGAGCAGTGATAGTGGATACCTCTTCTTCTTGCTTGGATGCTGGAGAACCAGCATGTAATTGGGAAGTAGGAGGTGATGTGGAGGGAGAATTACTCTTAGAATGGTTTGCAGATTTGGGTTTGCTTGCCATTCACAGTTGATGGCCCTCCTTCTAGCGCCAGAAGTGTTGATGCCTCGAAAATCGCTGCAACAACATTGGGGGATAACCACCCGGTCCGGACCTTAATACAGCTCCTTTTCCGTTTGGAATGGTGGCTCCGACTGGATATGATGGGACCAGTTTCCCGATAAAGAATAGAAATGGGTGAATGAATGATAATAAGTGATAATGAATGGAATACTTAATCTATAAACAACAAATATAAATGACTATTATATCCCGGGAAGTTTCTATTCTTAAGTGCAACGTTTGATGATCTATGTTTGTCAATAGGCATATAGATGACACTATTTAATAAACAAAGATATTTATTTAAATAATAATTACTTCATTCAATTAGTTGAATGAAGTAATTGATAAAACATTGTTACACTTATCTCAATTTATATCATTGACATATATATATGATTGAAAGGAAAGGCATACCATAAACATCCAATAGTGGAAAGAATACAGAAATACTGTTAAAACACATACATATATTCAATAATAGCAAAAGTAATCAAACAACAATTTATATAAAAAGAATGGATTCAGACATAGATAATAGTACCATATGAGCTGCAATTCATTCCCCAATATCAATCGCTATTTGAGATTCTTCTTTCAACGCAAAAATACTTTCACACAAAGACAGTAGTGCACATTTGCATAAAAGCTTCCTTGTCAAAATTAGAATAATTGGTCCAGTTTTATAAAAGAATACGCCTGAAGTACAATAGTGCAACTTCAGGTTTTAAGTCATATACAAAACTTTACGACTCTTTCTAAATGCATGAAAGGGTCTATAAATACTAATTCTATCTAAATATCTATGAAACTGAAAAATCCTACTTAATTGGTATCATACAATCTTGAATATCTCCTTCATGGCAATCTGGCAGTCGGAGGCATGAATCATCACTTAGGCTGTTCATCTCTAGTTCTGAGCTGGCAGATTGCAAGCATCGGCTCCACTTCTGGTGGTCGGTTAAGGCGAGAATTGAGTTGGGCATCATAGGTGGCATCCTGCATTTCGGGAATGATGCATCCGATTGCATCTGAGAGACATTTGAGGGCGGCTCTCTGGCTGTAAGGTTTGACTAAGAACATCCAATAGTTGTCCCATGTCAAACTGTTAATTCCTGCGATTAATCTGCCCGTTTTCTCCAGCTCTGAGTAACATGATTGTTCCAATGTTTTAGCTGATGTCAATTTACCTGGGGTACATTGGGAAATCATGTTAGATAAGTAGAGAGTGTCATTAATCAATTCAAACAAATTACTTGTGGTTAATTTGCATCTGGAAACTGCCCTCTCTGCTTTGTTTAACTGAGATTGCCATTCCATAAATAATATCTCTTTATGCGATTCTAGGATCTTTGGCAATTTAGCTGACTGTCCTTCCTCAGTACCTTGCCACTCAAGATAATTGGTCAATGTCTCATCGGCCTGCTCGAAGTCTGTTCTAGCATCAACCGATTTATCACTTAGAGATGCTGTTGAGTCACATAAAGGTTCTGCCTGGGCGATTTGTTGACATAACAGCTTTATCTGTGTTAATAATGCTTTGTTTATTTGCACTGCCTCTGCCCTGAATTCAGCTACCTGTGGAAGATTCTTTGTTTTCTTAAGCTGGGCTGATAGTTGAGCAATCTGCTCATCTTTTATCTTCAGCATTTGTTCATTGGCTGTCTTGAGTTGTGCCAATGCCTCTGATAACTCTTTCTGCTTCTGGACTGCACTCTGATCAATCCTCTGCCTTTCTTCCTGCAATTGTTGAGTTAATTGACTATTGGTTTGTTGTTGTGTTAACAATTGCAGTTCTGCCTGCTCTGCCTTCTGTCGTGCTTCTGATAGTTGCGCTTGTAATGAGAAAATATCCTGGTCTTTTGTTTTTAATAAAAGACTCACCTCTGATGCCTTATCTATTGTTGTTGCCGAATAGGCTCCAGCAAATTGTGATAGTTTTGTTAGGTCCTCAGAGGGGTCAAATTCCTCCTTCCAAACTACATTGCCCGTCACTGTTAGTTCTGGGAATAGGGAAGGCTGATCAGTCCTTTTCCTCTTCCTTTGTCGTTTTACCACATCTTTGTGTTTCGGGCTATAGAAGACATCTAAGGGAGGAATTTCTTCTATCTGCAAAATAACTTGATCGGAGGGGTCCTTTGGGATTATCTCTTTTCCTTTAGAACTGGGTAGGCCGCTGGTTTCACCTGGAACTTGTTCTGAAATGGTCTCCTGTGTGTCTGCTACTCTTGATGTTTGAGCTTCCTTTGAACCTTCAGGATTGTTGATAATTGAATCGAATTGCTGCCATTCCTGGAGCAATTCGGGATCAATTTGAGTATCTTGATTTACCTTTATAGTGCTCTGTCCCTGTTCTCTCGACTGGGTTTCCTCTTGCACTTTCTGTTGTTCATTTGTTATAACCAGAGGTTCCTTACTATGTCGCTGTTCAGGCTCGCTTAATCCTGCTGCTGGGCTTGTTGCTAACAGATCTAGGGGCAGAGTTTGCAACCTCTGTTCTCTAAGTCTGTTGAATTCAACTAACCCTTCATCTTGATATTTCATTCTGGCCAACGATCTAACTTGGGACATTGACTCGGCTGTGGAGAACAGGTCATCAAACATATCTTCTTTATGGTCAAACTTTGCCAATTTGGCCTGTTCAAGGGCATTATAGGCAACTTTGTCAGGATCAAATTGCCTATTAGGGAGAGTTGCTAGAGTTAATGATTTCATCTTTATAGCTTCTTTCTCTGCATGTTTGAGATCATTCAAGGTGTAGACACCACATCTAAGAGGAAAAGAGGGCCAGACCTACTTCTTATTTCTCTTTAGAGTTTGTGTAACGCCCTCGGAAATAATCTGATAGGCTATCTCCCTTGCCAGCAGTTTATCAGGTATATACAAAGGAAGAACATGGGGTTTGGCTAGGCTGCCAAAAATTCTAATATAAGTAAATTTTTCCTCTGCAAACCATCTCCCTAAGCCAGTTAAATCAATCCCTGCTTGGTAGGAAATCTTGGGAGCAGGTTTATCAAAAATAGAGTAATGAATGGGTAACATGAAGCCATTGCAGATTTGGTATAAATGGTGCCTATGGGAGGTTTTCCATAATTTCTGATAGTATATGTGAATGGGCATGGGATCTTTTGGAGTCCACCTCCAGCCGAGCACGGGAAATTCAGAATTAAAACACAGGGTGTCCAGGATATAAGCACTGTAGTAGAATGGAGAAATAAACCTTTCGGAAATGCGGGTCTTGCCTCGGAAGATTTATGCTTGTGTTTTGCCGGATTTTTCCTCCAATTCCGAATGGGTTCGGATTCCGTTTCGTTCTCATTTCGGAATTTCTCGAGAAATGCCTTGTTGTACTTCTTCTCAGGCTCAGGCAAATGATACATCTGCCTCAAATCATTAGCTTGAAATGAACCGAAGACTCTCCCATCTCTGGTGCAGAAGGTTCTGTCTGTGATTGGGAGTTCCTCAATTGCCCACCTTACTACATTCGTATATGGGAGAATTTGTTCCCGAGCTGCTATCCGATGAAGGAAAGAGTCAGCTAAGTCCTTTAAAGTACCTTCAGATTTTTGAGTCGTATCGACTGTGGCTTCTACCGTTGTCACTTCAGGTTCTTCAGCTTCTATCAAATTATAGGTACTTTGCCAAGAAGTTTTGCCAAGACCTGAACATGTAGTATCAGATATCAACCCTTTCTTTTTATTTCCTGGATCAGTGATGGCTTGTTCTTTGGCTGGCGAATCGGAAGTGTTTGCGATTTTCTTGGACTTCTTCCCCATTTTGCTTGCATCTATCAGCTTAGAATAATTCTGCACAAGAGTAAAAATAAGCGTAACACAGAGAATTGGCAGTAAAAAACCAAATACGGGGGAAATATATTGATTAATGCGTAATGAAGAATTAACTCAATGTTGCCATGGCTCCAATCCGTAAAAATATTTAGACTTAATATTTCATTAAATGGCCGCAAAAACCCGTCAATCATTTAAATGTCCATCACGTCGTTTATTGGTGAAATGATTTTTTTAAGCGTGCCTTGGCCGTTTTGGCGGTTGAGCGCAGGTGAATCTCCATTATAAAGATAAGGCTTTTAATACGAATTAATCATAATATCCCCGTTTTAACAAATTTTTTCGAAGTTCGTGTTTTGGCTTTATCGCATCGCATCGGGACGAAAAGGCGCTTTTCTTGTACTAGCATCTCTTAGAATCCTTGCTCGCCGATAGCGATATCGCATCGCATCGGGAGCATTTAACTGTTATATCGCATGGTATATCGCCGAGCGCTAAAAAGCATGCATGGTATATCGCTTCGGAGCAAACCAAAAGTACCTTACGTTATGTCTCCTTTGTCATTGCGATATACGATCTTGCGATCGCTTTATCGCAATGATAAAAGATTTACTTATTTATATCCCAAGGCCTTTATTGGTTTGTAAAAAGGTTTTTTGTAATGTTTTATTTCATTTTCGGACCTTTTTGCATAATACAAAATTGATACCAACTAAAAAATAAAAAGGGACCCATTTCATATTATAGTGTTTGGGAAATAAAAATTATATGAAATTGTCACTTTCAGTTTTATTTACAGTTATGCAACACCTTTTTTCTTTTTTCTCTACACACATCTAGGCCTAATTAAAATTAACACACTTATCACATACATGCACACCTAAAGTGAAGAGCACCTGGTTTACACCGCTAGACCAAGACTTAAACATTGTAATTAATTTATCTGGACCTCCCTGCCCTTTTTTACCTCTCTTCCTTATTGGGTTTCGTGTATCTTTAACATAATTGTGCCCCCAAGGCATTTATCCCAGAGACTCCAAGGCCTCCATCCTCACTTTCCGTTAGGAAGACTTACCCCACCGCGTCGGGTTCGAGTTCATCCTCCGCTGAGTCCCCATTTCGACTCTGATTCTGGTTCATCGGGTTCCCCTTCTATTTCTATCTGCGGCTCTCCTCCACCTTTCACCTTCATCATGTCTGGTTCAGGACCTAACGCTGGTGGCGGCCCCGACCCTAATGCTGGAAATGCTACTAGTGCTGTCGGAACAGGAACTATTACGGCTCCTCCCTTGCTTCCTTATATGGTAGGACTAAGCCTTCTCGATTTTAGCCAGTTGAATAATGACCCCATACACCATGATCCAGGTTGGCCTGCTATGCCAACCAAGCTTCCTTCAGACATCCCCAAATTTGAAGGAAATATTGGAGAGGGTCCTACCAACCATGTTCATTATTCCCACATGTGGTGTTTGTCTAACTCTATCACCAATGAATATGTTCATCTTCGGTTATTCCAGCGTACGCTTACTGGAGAAGCTTCCAAGTGGTATGTTGACCAGGCCTCTTCCTCTCATACTGCTTTTGCAACCCTTGCCAAGGATTTTCTGTCTTACTTCAAGCTTCCCCTTCGCTATGACACCAGTACCTAACTCTTGACCTCTTCCCTTCAAACTTCTACCACTTGCCTATCTGACCATGTTCAAGAATGGTGCAGAAGGAAGAGCCTCTATCAAGCCCCTATTTTCGAAGAACGTGTCTACATGGAATATTTTCTCAGATCCTTGTTTCCCGCGATTGGTAAAGATGTCGCATCTCAATTTCCTCAGACCAAGGAAGATGCCCTCCAAATTGCATTGAAATATGACTTGATCAACACACAATTCGATTATGTTTATACCGTCTTACCTGATCTCCCTAGACCTGGTGGTGCCAACGCATCGGGGGAATCCCATGCCACCGATGGTATCGTTGGATCCATTTCACATTCGTACACTCATCTTCCTATGGTTTATGGTTTCCCTCAGGGAGGGGCCAAATCCTCTAGCACTTTCCCCCCTCCCGGCAACATGCATCCATGTTGTGTAACCAGCTCCAAAAATAGAAGAAAAGAGATATCAACGCCTTAGAAATGAGCCACTTCGAGGGGGCAACCTCCAATACATTACATAAATGAACAATTCTTGGATGATACAATTTACAAAACCTCCTTTCTATATATAGGAGTCCATGTGGCCATAATGTAATCCTAGTGGGCCACAATGTAATCCTGGCCGACCTAACAATAATAATTTAAGGGAACAATAATAACAAAATGGGGGTTACAAGGGTACAATAATAACAATAAGGGGGTTACACTAATAACAATAAGGGACTATACTAGTAATATAGGGACCTAACATGTCCCTCTCCTTGAAAAATGTGTTGTCCTCAACGCTTGAGTAGCTCTAGGTGCTTCTATATAAACTTCTCATCCTCCCATGTAGAATCTTCAGTGGGTAAGTTCTTCCACTTGATGAGATACTCTGAAATTGATCGATTCCGTAGCTGTCGAGTTCTTGTTTCCGTGACCGCTTCAGGTTCCAATATGACTTTTCCTTCCTCATCAAGTTCTGGCAATATTGTTTGAACTGGAAGATTTTCACCTATAACCTATTTTAAGCATGAAACATGGAAAACTGGATGCACTCGCGAAGAAGCAGGAAGCTCCAATTTGTATGCCATAGTACCAATCTTTTGCAACACCTTGTAAGGACCATAGTACTTTGGCGATAATTTATTGTCCTTCTTTGCTTGCTTGAGGGACATTTGTTTGTATGGTTGTAGCCGTAAAAATACCCAATCTCCTACATCAAAACTTCTCTCGCTACGATGTTGATCTGCCTGTTGTTTCATCCGATTTTGTGCCAAATTCAGGTTATCCTTTAAGAGTTGGAGAACTTCTTGCTGATGCTCGATGTGATCTTCCACTGCTTGAACCTTCGAATTTTCCCTTAAAGATGATGTGATAGATGGTGGATGATATCCATAAAGTGCCATAAATGGGGTCATCTTTGCTGCAATATGGAAGGAAGTGTTATACCACCATTCAGCGAGAGGTAACCACTTGACCCATTATGCTTGTTTATCGGATACAAAACAACGAAGATATCCTTCCAAACATTTATTTACTATCTCAGTTTGACCATCAGATTGAGGATGATAAGATGAGCTATGAGCTAATTGAGTACCCAAACAAGAAAATAACTCCATCCAAAAATTTCCATTAAAAATGGGATCTCTGTCGCTCACAATAACCCTTGGGCTTCCATGTAGCTTTTGAATTCTGTCCATAAATGTAGTAGCAACTGTACTTACTTTAAATGGATGAGATAATGCACAAAAGTGTGCATACTTGGTAAGTCTATCAACTACCACCATGATGACATTCTTTCCTTCAGACTTAGGTAAACCTGTGATAAAATCCATTGAAATCTTCTCCCAACGCTGACTTGGAATGGATAAAGGTTGTAGAAGTCCCGGGGTCTTAATTGTCTCCACTTTATTCTGCTGGCAAACCAAACATTCCGCCACAAACTTTTGAATATCAGATTTAAGGCCATCCCAAAAAAAAAATTTCTTCACCCTGTGGTAAGTTTTTAAAAATTCTGAGTGTCCTCCTAAAGGAGAAGTGTGCAATTCCAGAAGAATCTTTTGTTTTAGTTGGGAATTCTTACAAAGATATAAGCGATCTTTGTACCATAAGGAATCATTTTTTCAACTAAATGTATTAGATGTACTAGGATCTTGCTGCAACTTTTGAATGAGTGTCCATACATCTTTGTCCTTCTTCCATTCATCTCTTGCTTCGGTTATCCAATCTGGTTGGATAATAGAAATGGCACAAAGCAATGCTTCCACCTCTTCATTATTTCTTGAGAGTGCATCTTCAACAACATTAAGCTTTCCTTTTTTGTAGATTATTTCAAAGTCATAACCCAACATCTTTGTGACCCATTTTTGCTGCTCTTCTGACGATAGTCTTTGTTCCAAAAAGTGTTTAAGACTATCATGATCAGGTTTTACCTTGAAGTGTCTTCCCATTAGGTAAGTTCTCCATTTCTTTAGTGCATGCAGTATTGCTAACATTTCCTTCTCATAAATGGGTTTCTGTAAATACTTTCCTTTGATTGGACGACTTTCAAAAGCAATGGGTCTTCCTTCCTGCATTAAAACTGCACCAATTCCATTTCCTGAGGCATCACATTCCACAATAAAGGTTTTTGTGAAGTCTGGCGTAGCTAAGATCGGTGCTAGGCACATTTCATCTTTAAGATGTTCAAAGGCCTTAGTTGCTTCAGGAGTCCATGAAAATGCATCTTTCTTCAATAATGTTGTTAGAGGTGCTGCTATTCTCCCATAATTCTTAACAAAATTGTGATAATACCGTGTTAACCCGAGAAATTCTCGCAACTGCTTTATGGTTGTGGGGAATTTCCATTCGTTAATGGCTTTAATTTTGTTAGGGTCTACTTTAACACCCTCGTGAGATACAATATGACCCAGATATTCCACCTCTTGTACTCCAAAGAAACATTTGGATTTTTTTGAATATAATTGTTTCTCCTGCAATAGTTTGAGCACCCTGTCAACATGTTCAACATGATCCTTCCAAGACCTACTGTAGATTAGTATATCATCAAAAAATACTAGCACAAATTTTCTAAGGAAGAGTTTTAAAATGGAATTCATCAACCCTTGAAATGTAGAAGGTGCATTGGTAAGGCCAAAAGGCATGACCAAAAATTCATAATGACCCTCATGAGTTCGAAATGCTGTTTTTGGAATATCTTCAGTCTTCATTCTAATTTGATGATATCCTGAATGAAGATCCAACTTGGTAAAGTAAATTTCTCCATGTAATTCATCCAATAATTCATCAATCACAGGAATGGGAAATTTATCTTTAATGGTGAGCTTATTGAGCTCCCTATAATCCGGACACATTCTCCATGATCCATTCTTCTTGTGTACCAATACTACAGGAGCAGAGAAAGAACTTTGACTAGGTTGAATTATACCCGCCTCTAACATTTCTGCAATCATGTGTTCAATTTCTCTCTTTTGGATGTAAGGATATCTATAAGGCCTGATGTTTGGAGGAACACTTCCTGGAATCAAATGAATAGCATGATCATGATCACGAATAGGTGGGAGTCCTTTGGGAGTTTCAAACACCTTGGAATGATTGTCCAAGACTTGTTGGAGATCTGCAGAAATAGATGATTTTGATATTGGAACTTCTAGTGAGCATAATTGTGCAATTACGCCTCGCTGTTCTTTCTTTAGAAGCTTTGTCATGACATTAGAGCTTATTATCCTTCCTGGCTTCCCCGCAATACCCCGTAATTCAACTTCCTTTCCTTCTGAAAAAAATTTCAAGAAAAGTTCTTGAAAATTAAAAGCTACCGTCCCCAAAGATTGTAACCATTGTATTCCTAGTACAACATCAGCACCTCCCATAGGAATGGAAAGCATTGGACTAGTCAATACATATTCCCCCATGGTTAGCTTGATATTATGGAATTTTCTAGAGAAATTTATAGTTCCTTCATTTGCAACCATCACTTGACATTCTGGTGCTGGGTATAGGAAACAATTTAATTCCTTGGCTACCTTACAATGAATAAAATTATGGGTGCTACCTGAATCAATCAACACTATTACCTTTTTCTTGTTGATTTTTCCTTCTATCTTGAGAGTTTGAGGAGTGGTAATTCCTACCAGTGCATTACACGATATGGTCCGATTCATTTCTTCCTCTTTTAGGGCTAGTTCCCGGTGTATATCCTCTTCTTGTTCATTTTCTTCTTCCTCTTCACAATCTATGTAAAATAATTTCTTCTCAGCACACTTATGACCTTTAGTGTATTTTCTATCACAACTGTAGCAAAGCCCTTTTGCTCTTTTTTCTTCCAATTTTTGTGGTTTCAACCTTGTAGGTTGTGGAAATCTAGGTGTAGAAAAACTTCCTTCTTTATAGAAGTGAGTGGTAGGCTTCCTTGTCACCATAATTTTACATTCAATTTTTCTTGCCAACTTGAATGACTTCTCCAATGAATCAGGTTCCAAAACGTGAACTTCATGTTGGATGTTACCTTTAAAGTGCCTATGAAGAGATCAATCATGTGTTCCTCTGGAATATTAGTTACCCTTATATTCAATTTTTGGAAGTCCTCAATGTGCTCCCCCACTAAGCCCTTTTGTTTGAGATTTATCACTTGGCTAAAGAAGGTGTTTCTCTTTGTATCCTCATAATGTGCTGTCATTTCCTCCGTAAAAATTGACCAAGTGACAATTTGTTTACGGGAGCAAAGCCATCGATACCATACAAATGCATTTTGTTCTAAATGTAAAGTTGCAATGCATATCTTTTGTGTGTTTTGCACATTATGGAGATCAAAATATTTCTCCATCTGTAGTATCCATGTTACAAGATCCTTTCCATCAAACTTCCTCATATCCATTTTTGGAATATGGTGGTTCTTCTCGCCAACATTAGAATTTATGAAATCATGAGTAACATTTATTTTGTTCTCATCATGAGTTTCCTCTACTATATTTTCACCATTAGGAAACATTTCTTGCATCAATTTTGTCAAACCTTCTATGTCTGCTTTTAGATCATTCTTCATGTTTTCCATTTGAGATTCCATACCAGCTTCCATGTCATCTATCTTAGATTCCACGTCTTTCTTCAAACCATCCATATTATTCTTCACACCATCCATCTTTGCTTCCATGCCTTTTTTCAAAACTTCCATTTCATTTTTTGCTGCTCTTTGCGAGAGCGAAATTTGGTGCACTTGCTCTTGTAATTTTGATAGATCATGTTGCAATTCTTCATATTCATGAGTCATAGTAGAGCCTTTTGAAGGCTTAATGGGTCTTGAATTATTTTTACGGAGCATTTTTAGGAACCCAATACTGATATCTATTCTACAATATGCCCTTGGAATCAATTCAAATTGATTTTTCAAACAAGACTTATGCAATTCGGAAAAAAAATACACACCTTTTTCTTACTTTTGAGGAGCTCGATATTGAAATTTTATTATCTCTGTGAGTGCGGCTCTTCAATATCTGAAATTTAGCACTAAAGTAGCCTTATGAATTCTCTTTTGAATGCCACAGGTCTGACCTGATTTGGATTCTCCAAGACAAAGTTATGTCCAATCTCCCACAATGACCTAATTATGGACTGGTTTAGTAGAGCGAACTTGTACGACTTACCACATGTCACTGTTTCATCCTTTGCCTCTAAAATGGATAGCCAAGAAACTATAGTCTATGTGATTGCGACCGATTTTTACGGCACTCCAATCCGATGCTCAGAGAGAGAATTATTGAACTTTTCCCACGATCACCTCTTTGAGATGAAATTCGGGAGCCTGAAAAAGCACCACATTCTACAGATCATATCTCCAAAAATATTGCGAATCAAGCTCTGAAATTTTTTGACAAGTTTCCTCAGGATTTCAGCTTCGCACCCTATAAATTTCAGATTTTGAACCTTCGTAGAAAAGAAGTTATAGCATAAATTCCACGGTGACCTGTTTAGGAGCCTGAAAAAAGACCTAACTTCCACAGATCATATCTCCGAAAATATTGCGAACCAAGCTCTGAAATTTTTAGAAGATCTTCCTCAGGATTTCGGCTTCGCACCCTAAAAATTTTAGCTTTTGAAACGTCGTAGAAAAAAAGTTATAGTGAAAATTCCACGATGACCTGTTTGGAGCAGCGAAACCCTAGAATCCAAAGCTCTAATACCAAATGTTGTGTAACCAGCTCCAAAAAAAGAAGAAAAGAGATATCAATGCCTTAGAAATGAGCCACTCTGAGGGGGAAACCTCCAATACATTATATAAATAAACAATTCTTGGATGATACAATTTACAAAACCTCCCTTCTATATATAGGAGTCCATGTGGCCATAATGTAATCCTAGTGGGCCACAATGTAATCCCAGCCGACCTAACAATAATAATTTAAGGGCACAATAATAAAAAAATGACGGTTACAAGGGTACAATAATAACAATAAAGGGGTTACACTAATAACAGTAAGGGACTATACTGGTAATATAGGGACCTAACAATCCATGACATGACATGCCTCACACCTTTTCCCAACCGCATCCTCCAACGCCAGGGCCTGATTTTCCCCAACCTGTTTGCCACAATGTTTCTCCACCTCCTTACTATTTGTATTCGCAGGCTAGTTCTCCAGCTCCTCCAACAGAAGCACCTCAGTCTCCCTTGCCTTCACAAGCTCTGCAACAGCAGCAACCCCCCCCCCCCCCCCCCTCCAAGGGTCAGGTGCATGCTCACCAGAGTGCAACTAATCCTCCACTTCCAAAAAGAAGAGGAAATGGAACTAGAACCAAACTGCTTTAGGTAATCCAGGAAACAATCCCCAAGGGAATACATCTAACATTGCAACCCAACAATAGGGCGCTCAGTCTAAGCAGGACAACCGTATTCGCACGAGTACGCCTTGTTCTTGTTGCGGTGTCTATGGTCACTATACCCATGAGTGTTCCCTTTTACCTCAGATGCGTCAAATGTGGGAAGCTAAGCAACATCCCGAGGACAACAAGCCTATTCTTCGGTTCCTCCTAATTTTTCACCTACTCAACCAGTTGTCTTTACAAATCCTTTCCCCTAGAAAGCATATGTGGTTTCCCAACCCCCTGAAGGTCAAGCGGCTGCTCAACCTCCTCCATCTGGTACCTCTAATTACTAGACCCTCATGATGAACTTTGACCAGACCAATATTGCTGACCTTAACCTTCGAACTCGGTCCCTCTAGTACACCAAGCCTCTTGCTATGTCTGCATCGATCCCCCATCTTCAGGTCCCACAGAGCCAATTTCAACACCCAATGGTCCTTTACAGATCCCTTAGCCTAAGGTAGAGGTGCATACCAAGATCCCCAAGGGACCATTACGCCGAAACGCTACTTCTGGTAAAACTGCCCACACCTATAGTATAGTAGATGACTTGGAGTGATCCCGTGCCTCCATGTCAATGATGGAAGTCCTCCAGTCATACCCTTCACAACAAAAATCTCTACTAACTGCTATGGGCACTGTGGATCCTTCAGATGATCGTTTGATTTTCTTCGATGTTGACAAGTTAGAGCATCCACCCCTTCCCACATCCGTCGTCTTCCAAATACCTGTCAAGATCTGGAATGCCAACGTCTCCCGTTGTATCATTGATGGCGGGGCATACACCTGCATGATGTCCACTTTTGTTTGGAAGCAACTTGGATCATGCAAGTTATACCCTTCCACTATCACCCTCCATGCATGGGATGCCCACTCTTCTCACCCCCTTGGAATTTTCCGAAATTTTCCTATTACTCTTGCGGGCAAGACTGTTTGTGTTGACATTGAAGTCATTGATGCCTCCTTAGACTACAACATTATATTGGGTCAAATCTACACCTATCAGATGTCTACTGTCCCATATACGATTCACCGTAAGGTGTGTTTTCCTCACAAAGGAAATATTGTCACTATACATCAACTGAAATATTATGAACCGAAGTCTCAGACCTCTCCAGAGTCCATTATTTCTTCGGTGGCCAATAAAAAAATAATCGAACCTCCAACCAGTGTCTCATTCGGAGTCTATAAATATTCCTCATTTCTTAGTTCATTCCCTGGTCTTCCCATTCTTATCTCTTACCCTAGCTTTTCGAATGTTTGCATGATGAAATCGTCTTGGTCCGACCTCAAACAGTCTGGTTCGACTAGTCAGCAGCCTCACCCTTTGCAATCTCCTCCTTGTACTTCAACTCAAAATTCGTGACCTCCTCCTCAAGGCTCTTCATCTGTTGTTGGTGTCCTTGATCCTCTTTTTCCTCCTGGAATAGTTCCCCCTAGCCTTAACCATCTGGGAGCTATTCCGCCTGGCCATTACCCCTCCGGTTAGATAACATTTATTTCTCCCCCTTCTGGAGTATTTTTGGTACTTGTTATGGCTACCTTGACCCTTCCTAACATGAACCTGGGGATCCCATTCTGGTACATTGATCCCCCAGCCAATACCTCGCCTGGTCAGCTAAAACCTTACACTGCTTTGACCCTGGTCCAAGTGGTTGCTATGACCCCTCCCTTTGCTTCTATGCCTTAGCCACCTCAAGAGGAATCTAGTCTTGCTACGAAAGCCTTGGGTGAGGGGGGAAAATTTGGAAAAAAGGCACCTAAGGAAAAGGCTGCCTAGATAACACCTGCTCCTCCTAAGCCTCCAAAGTGTACACCTCCGTGTGCTTTGTGTGATTTTGTCGGTCATGCCACCCATAATTGTCCTGAATTGTCTTGTATCAAACCCATCGTCAACGCAGTGTTTCCTAATTTTGATGTCTGAGAAGTTCATGTTACTTTACTAACATCAACTGAGAAACTCAAGACTGTGCACACAAATCACCCCTATGATTTGTGTGATCTCCATGGCCACTATACTCACCTCTGTCCATGCCTCGCAGATTACCGCACCTCCTTGGAAGTGGTTCACCAATACGAGGCAGAGCGCAACGAGTCTGCCTCTCCCTTACTTGCACGTTATGCTTTGGCAGAAATAGAGGACACATCCACTCCCATTGACATACCCCCTCCCGATGTGGAGATGATGAAGCCTTTGGCCACTATCCTCTACCTGCCATCATCTATGAGATCCATGGTGGAAAACCCCTTTGGGTCGTCCCCTTATGTTTCGCCTGATCTCATTTCAGCGATCAGCTTGGGTTCAACATTGGTAGAATCTTCATCTAATTGTTCTTCTGTCACCCTCCATGACGATGCACATGTGAACCTCATTTCTCATAATGATGATTTAGGTGGCTTCGCTGCACCACGTGGTGTTTCTTCCACCAGTCACCCCATATTATATTGTGAAGATGACATTATGGAAGCAATCACCACCCCTAAATTTATTTGTCTCCCCTTACATTGAACCAATGCATTCGAACCACATACACCTTGTGGCCATTACATTGACACTCAATGTTTGGGTAAGGGGGCACCCATATTTGAGAGTCCATGAGAAGCAATTCTCCACAACCCTCCTAGTGCATCTGGTCATGTCGACTCTAGTACCATTATTATTCCCCATTTAGAAGGACCTCTAGAGTTCCATATCAATTCAGATCACTCTAAGGATGATCCACTTCATCATTCCTTCATCTTACATAAAAAACCTTGTCCCCTATACATTGTTGACCAACCTGTGTGTTTTCTAGGTGAGCATCAGTTCATTATATCCAAATCGACTCTTTGGGATAATGAAACCATGTATGAAAACCAAAAAATTTAGTCCATTTGCTTCATATATGTAGTACCAAAAGAGATTGGTAATCCTCCATTCCGTTTCTCTAACTACATATATCCATTCTTCCCATAGAAGATAACCACAAAATAAACAAATGGCGAACCACATCATAAAAATGTGTTTAGAGTCTGCTATTCTAAATACGTTTGGCATGTCCATAACATGCTTGGGGCATCTATGCCCCTATAACTTCTCATCATCTTCTTGAGGATTTAGTGCATATGATACTAAATGATTGAATCCATTATTTCATCACTTAGAACACCATGGCGCTCCACAAAATCCTCTTTCTTGGGGCATCATTCCCACCTTCGCATACTAGATTAGTACCCTCCGTCACATATGCTTGGGGGAAGTATCCCATGCTTGGGGGCATGATGGAACCCTTGGCCATCTTCTCATATGATTACCATAAGTCTCGGCCTAGACCCCATCAATATAGGCATGGTCAATTGTCCTCCCATTCCTTGGATAGTTGGACCTACCGGCCTCTCTGACGAGCCATATGTCGTGGATGTTTGATACCCTATCTTCAAATATTCTACTTTATGTGATACCATGTTTACCACTTGGTTCCCATGTTTGAATTGGTGGGCGGGGATGATTCTATACATTCGCTAGCAGTTCATTCTCATATTCTTGTCTTACCTTGATTCTTCACTAGGACCATCCTTCCAAGAAACATTAAGGCCACCTTTAGACAAGCAAGGTTGCCTACATGAAAGTTCTAGATCTTGATTCAAATGATTGGTTTTTCTACTACGATCACTGCAATATTTAGGGCCTTTCCCTCCTCTCCACATTCACCTTAGATACACTTGCAAATGAATCATATTGGAGGGAAATTGCCTTATTAAAAGAAAACCCTAAGATTTTTCTTTTGCCAATTTTGACCAAACCGTAGCTCGGTTTGATGGACCGTCAATACCGTTGGAAATATCTCACCGAACACTCAAATGGGTATCGTTTCATTTTTGGTGATTTGACACTTCACCCGGAAGCCTTTTTTCCAAGAAGGGTCACTTCACCGCTTCTCAAAATAAAATTTCTTCACTTGCGACACTTGTACTTGGGCACCACTTTGACTTCATACTTATCGATGCTCATGTCGATTTTCGTCGTGAGTGACCATCTTATGCTCATGTTTTTATGGTCCCCACCGGGCTTGTTCTATGTGGCAGCATCATTGAGTCGCCCTTTTTCTGAGCATCCGAGTTGAGTCATCATCACATCCATGGAGTCTATCCTGAGTCCCTTTTGTCTCCTGCCACAGTCTTCCATCCTTCTTTTCTTTGTACCTCTATCATCTCTCATATTTTTTCCCCAGTCATACTGTCCCCTATCCCCTCCGGAGTCGATTCAGTAGCTTCCAGGTCATCCATGCCCTTTATGCTCTAACAAGGGAAGTCGTCATCCCACTACTCAGTACCCCCAATTCCACCATCATCCCTAGTGTCAGTTTATCAGTTACTCTACTATTATCCCTCGTGCCTTAGTTGAGGACTCCTTATTTCCTCACCTATAGCGGACCTCCTTTTGTCGACATAAGCTTATTCATTCCAGAAGACATGTCTATAGGGCGGTGTACCTTGGTTCTAGCTTCCACTTTTATTCGGTGCCTCGCATCAGGAAAAGGGAACCTTTATTACCCTTTTAATTGATTGTTTCTTAGTTCTAGCTCCTTATAGCATGATTGAGATCTGTATACTTGATGGTTCAGTGATGTAGCAGATTGTACCAGTGATTCATGGGTGTGTGTGAGATGTTTCAGTCCTCATGAGGGGGTGGCCCTTCAAGTAGCCCCCCACATGCCCGGATGACCTCTCTACTACAACCTTGGATGCAACTCCATAGATTTGATGGTTCTGGCCTCAACTGCTTGCAGCGCCTTTTTAGTTTGTATGTACCATTTCGATTTTCAGAGCCCTTTCCTGTTTTACAGGGCCCTTTGGTTGTACTTATATCTCATGTACATAGATATTATTGTATAAGTCTTGGCTGCTGTCCCAGGCACAATATGTATGTAGGATCCATTATGTTTTTAATTTGTCCCATGTTTATGCCAACATGTACTATATAGTTCAGTCCCATGTTTGTTGGATGCACCATTATTATTTGTACTTTTTTTTATCTCGACGGGCATAGGTATGCCTCCCCCACCTCATGCAGAACAGGTACTCACTCATAAAAGAGAGTTGTCGCACCTGTAAGTATCGCCTCCTACTGATCTTGTCCTCTCACGCTTCAGTCCGCCTTACATTTCTCTCTCTCTGACTCCCCTTCAGTGTTTAGTGATTGTGTTCTTACAATGTACTTCGGTCATATGATTAGCTCCAAACGCTTGCACGTTGGGGGGCAATTTGTTACACCAATTTTTGGTCATCTAACCTGTTACTATTAGATGGACTAAATTAGACCATGTAAGACCAATTTTACCATAGTAAAATTTCTTTCACTATGAAAAATAATTTAATAAACCATAGTTTATTAAGTTATTTATGGTCTAAACAGGATACCCCATGAGGAATAATGAAATAAATCCTTATTTGTTTGATTTTACTCTAGGGATAATTAAATAAACCATTGTTTAATTAATATTCCTAGTCACATTTAACCCAAAACACGAAAATTAATTAGATAAATCACTATTTATCTTATTATTTTCTAGGAATAATTATTTAAATCATTATTTAATAATATTCCTTGTTAAATTTGACTAAATCATTTATAAATAACTGAATAAATACTTATTTATTTAATTATTCTTTAACCACAATATTAAAATAATAAATAAATCATTTATTTATTTAGTATTTCTAAATAAAAGGATTTGACAAAATCCAAATTCCTTTTCCCTCTAACAAAAATAATAAAATATTCCATAAAAGTTCGATCTAGATTTGGTTAATAATATTTTAATTATGCACCAATATATAGACTAACTCAATATTTTGTTATAAATAGAAGGGTTTTCCATTCATTCACTACCTTTTGTTACCTTGAGATCACTTTTTGATCTATACTTTTGGTCTGACTTTGATCCTCTCATCATTGTCATATTTTTCTACTTTTTGCTTGTGAGCTCGCTTTGATTTCCATTTTGTCTGAGTTTTCTGCACCACGAAGGAAGAGAGATCTTAAATTTGAAGCGTTGATGACATACAAGAACCCATCCCATTGAGGGGGACTAGTAACATCTTTTTATGTTCGCTTCCTAGGTGTCAAAATACAAAAAATTCTTTAAAAATTCTTGTCTTATTCATTGGATGCATGGAGCAACTCTTGCTTATTTTTGTTTAATGTATTTAACTGCATAGATATGGATTTTTTTAGCATTTATTATGATCACTAACTATAGATCTAAGGAAATTGATAGCCACATTTGATGTTAGGGTTGTTTGTTATGCACAACTAAAGTGAGCTTTTTTCGTACGCTTATGATTAGAATTCACACTAACAGGTGGTTTTATTGCTATTCTACGTGAACGATGGGGAAAGGGATGTTATTCTTCCACGATTACTGATTTACTTTATGAAAAAAAAAAAATAAGAAAAATAAAAGGGTAATTCTAGGAAACCGATTTACCAAGTAATTGTGAACTACAAAATATCTCTTGGCGAACAAAGAAGTATAGGTAGGCAATCTCCCTGAATGTTGTGTTCGGTGTATCACAAATTACAAGGCAGCCACATCGATTCACTATGGATGGATAACAACCTAAAATTGTCCTCCCAAATACAACCGAAGGTACATGGAGGCCCAAGTCCGTATTAGCACAGTCTAATTTGAAAAATCATAGTGAGAGCACCACATTTTCGTACAAGAACACCACCCTATATACCCGAAGGTACGTGGACGAACTCCGATATACTTACGTATGTGGAGTGAGGTATCACACTCAGAATGTATCACAGAAAAGTTAGTGACAACTTCTATGTTTATCGATGCCGGAACACATCTCTAGCCTAGACCTTCTAAATGTTATCATTATGGTTCCAATGCTTTCTTAGGTAGATTGATGTAAATTTTATGTTGATCTTGTTTAGAAATTTTTCTTTGAGGTTCATCGCATGATGTGATGGAAATTCCTAAAATTTCAAACTAAAATGATAAGCAAACTTTTCAATTTAGCTTTTTCAATGAAAATCCTAGCTACTAAGGGAAATAGCAATCAGTTTTAGAGCAAACAACAAAGAACACAAAGTAAAATGTAGCTTTCCTAACTTGTTCCTATGCAACACACACAATTCACTATATGCACGTGCATGTTTTTATTTTCTACTCCTTTAATGTGAATGTAAGAAAGGAAACTATATGCATCAAATCAATAAAACAAGATGCTTTCTTCTTTGAGAAATGAGGAATTTAACAAAAAATTATCTTTTAGAAAAAGTGAAGAATGGAACTACAAATTTTCCTATAGGAAATGAGGAATGAAACAACAATTTTCTTTACGAAAAAAAATGGATCTAATGTAGAAATAAAATACTTTGAATTTGATTTTCCATTGATAAAGAAAAACACTAAAGAGACATTGAACAAATTTACTTTTCAAATGAGGAAGAATATGGAAAGTTTAATGGTCTTTAAGAGGTATCAGATAGTTGAAAATACAACAAAAAAATGGTTGAGAAAGAAAGAAATGCCAAATTTGAATGGAATTTGGTCGGCTAAGGGGGCAACACAGTCTCTAAGGGGATATAGTGTGTTGCAATCCATCCTTGAGTGGGAGACAATGCACTGCATTGCACTGTGTCTTGACCACAGTGAATTGGGCATAGCAGGGATTGAAACATAAATCTACATAACACACTTATAATGCAATTGTTTCATTCAATTGTCTAACAACTGAAAGTATATGCTACTGATGAGGATAATCAGAGGAAAAAAAAACCAGGAATAATAGAATACTCCCCAACAGAGTTTCCAATTTGTTATGCAGAATTATGATCTACAAATAAATAAAATTCCCTAAGTGTGGTGCTAGGCACTTGGAACGATAGAGGAAAGAATTTACTATAAATTTCTCTAAAATAAGCAGATACGCAAAATGATGAAAGAACCTACTTGTGATCCAAGCGCTTCTACTCCTCCTTCTGTCGCTCTCAATCCAAATCAAAATGCCATATCTATTCCTGCAAACATAAACATAGAACAGAAAACACATGAAATATAAAAATATCTACCTATCTTAATCAATAAAATTGATTATATATGAAATATACATATCAGTCAAGAATCCATTGCATAAGAAATAAAGACATATATAGATACATATATGGGAAAATGAACATCAATCTTTATTAAAGAGTAGAAGGGGGAGGTTACAATCAGTGATCGATTTGTTGCCACCAGCTCCAGCTTCATCCCAACCTCATCACATCCAACATCACACCAGTAGCATATTAGTACTTTCACTCTCTCAAATGAGAATCAAACAACATTTCTTTAACAAAATTCTTCCTTCCCTAACACTAGGATATGTGCTCAATTTATAGGGGAACTGATGGTAGCTTCTCAATGAATGACTTTCTAAGAATAGGTAAAACATTTTTCCAAGTTCAGAGGTGTTAGATGGACACTTGGATTCGAATTTTGAAACATATGGACTCTTCTAGAATGCACTGGCCATGTGGAGATTCTTGGAACAATGAGAATTCTGCTCCCAGGTGACCAACACACTTTTGAATGTCGGGAAGTGCATTGCAGTGCACCCTTGAATGGAGGATGTTGCATATGCAACGCAGTTATTCCCTTTAGAGGCTGCATTGGTGAGTCTATAAGTGATATAACAGATACTTCAAACCTTGGAAATATCACAATAGAAGCCATGAATAAATTTTTCTTCTCTTAGGGCATATAGAAACTAAAATGTTAGGGGATGATAGACCCTATTTCATTGGTCCTGGGGATGTTTTCCATTTTGACCAGGTCATGGGGGATGATGCCGAAATTGACCTATAACAGGTATGTCCCAGCCATTGCGAATGTTATGCCCAATTTCGGAACAACGATGATTGTGGTGGAACTTCCGACAATTGTTTCTATCGCTGGTGTGGCCCAACCATCGTAACAATGTTATGGTAGTTTTCGGAATAGTGACCACTATCATGGAACTTCTAACAGTTTTTTCTGTGCCGTAAAACAACATGTGCGATGGTAGGCCATCAGTATTACAACGATAGGTTGTCGATATTGCAACGACATGTGCAACGACATGGCATCGATATTGCAAAACATTCTGGGAAGGCATCAATGTCGTAATATTGATGTCTCCACATGATGTCGGAATAGCAACAATAAACAACGCGATTCAAATATTGACTAAATTAAGACACGTGTCATGTATAGTGTCACTCTTCCGACAGTTATTAGAAGTGTCGCATGTGCGGCGGTACAGGAAACGACATTTTTCCCAACCTCAAAGTGTCGCAATAGAGACATTTTGGCTGTCGGAAATTGGGCCAAATATGCTAGTGAGGGTATCCAACACTTTGGATGCTTCATCCATATAAGGACAAAGGTTAATGGGATGATTCCCTTCACATAACCTACAGGGAAATTTGACATTACCCTTTTTCCTATGAAGATTATTACCACTAATTGAGAGTTCATCACCAACGTTATCTCCAGAGGTTGATGACGAAGGTTTATTTGGGCCAATGGATCACACTTATAACACCTTGGGAATACTAGGACAATATCTAAGAAGGTGGTCATCATTACATAGCATGCAAGGGAATTTGAATTTGCGAGACTAATTGGAAGGTTTTTCAACATCATTTGAATCAGTAGTGATGGTTTCTTAGTTTCCCCCTTTCTTATTTTGCTTCTTTGTATTCATTCTCTTCTTGTTCTTCTTAGCTTTCTGGTTACTAGAATCCATACTTTCACCAGGCGAAGAGAAATAACGGGGTGAAGAAACAAGCGAAGAATATGAGGGGTCAAATTTAGGATCAACATGAGGTTGACATTGTTCAGGTGGAGGCGAACTTGGTCGAGAAGCAGCTTGGACATTCGGAACCATGGGGGTCGAAAATAACCAAACTAGCAAACCACTGGTAAATCTCAGGAGGGACAACATTGCCATATAGTGAGCACCAACATTTCCAAAAGAAGGAAAAGGACCAAGATACCAATCTGAGGGGGTTCTTTGGTTTGTAAACTCAGGAACTATTGCCATAAGTCTCGACCTAAGATCTGTTAAGGAGTTGTGCACGGGTAAAATATTATTGTGGACAATAAATTTTAGAAATTAAACACAAAAATAAATCAAAAAGGATTATTCTAGGCAAGAGGGTTTCCCAAGTATCCGTGAATTGTAGAATACCTCCTAGTGAGAAAATAATTGTGGGTAGGCAATCTACCTGAATATTGTGTTCGGTGTATCATGTGTACCAGGTGGCAGACTCAGTTACCGATGGCTAAAGGATAACAACCTAGTGGGGTATCCCATTATATACTCGATAATATGGGGAGCACAAGTTCGTGTTGTCGTTGTCTAATGGGTAACGGTTTAGTGGGATCATCCCTATATACTTATCATACAGGACGCAATTGCTATATAATTTCGTACATGGGATGGGAATTCACTCCCAGAATGGAACATAGGCTGTTAGAAATAACTTCCAGGTTTATAGACGCTGACACAAGTTTCTATCCTGGACCTATAAATGTTTTGTGTTAAATTCCAAATTCTCCTTAGATTCATTAAATAATTTTTAAAATTTGATCTTGAATTTAAGTCTCAGTTTTAAGGCCTTACCGATGTCACCTGAATCCCTATAATGCAAATATATGAGAAAAATAAAATTGTTCATTTCGATGAAAAACTACACTAATTGAGAGGAAGAGGTTCACACAGTCAATGCAGTGGGAAAGAAAATGTACTAGATGAAAATTATTTCCACTACTTCCTTAAGTGCATATTTGAAAGCGAAAATGAAAAACTCGTTCACTTTCCTAATTTTCAACTAAATGCACTAGAAGTAAACGAAATGAAACTTTTCACTCTAGATGAAAAATGAATGCAATTTTTTCCCTTTTTTATATTAACAAAATTAAAAAAGGATGAAAAACACACTTCAAATGTAATCACTTGCTTCGATTACTTTCTAATGAAATTCTTCAAAAATTCTACAAGACACAATAATCAAAGTACCAAAGAGAAATTTAAAATCATTTACTTAAAAAAAAAAATTCTTTCCTTTTCACAATAATTGACACACAAAGAAAAGTGTTCTAGATGAAGGCAAGCAACATTATCTATGCTTTTGGGTGAAAGAGAGAACCAAGTTGACACAAAATGGGCACTTGAAACTCTAGTCACATAGGCCAACCAACAAAATGAAAGACAACCAAATCCAAATGGTTTAAACTAAATGAGAAAAATTATTCAAGAATAAGCTGGTATTTAGTGAAGCATGCAACCGTTCAAATGATATAAAGCACCTAGAAACCCTAGGGTGATGAGTATGCACAATTAAATAGAAAAGAGACCAAATATAGGCTAATTGAGACAATCCAGTCACTTGAATAGAAGATAATAAGGGAAATATCGAGCAGAGAAAGAATCCTAGAAGGACAAGACCCACTAGAAATCAATGATGATAAACCCTAAAAAAACATACTCAAAAATCAGTGCACCTATGAGGCTACATCTTGAGCTGGAAGGGGATAAGCGCTTTTGTTTTAATGAAACTACCATCAGTCAGCGCTTCTGTCAAAGACTTAGCAGCGCTAATCGAGGAATGACACAAACAATATAAGGGTTTGCTAAAAAAAGGCTAGGATTATCACTTCAAAAAGAATATTGATCACTGCAATCAATTACAAAAGATAAAATAAAGAGAGAAATGGAAATTCGATGAAAGTGGTCGAAAAATAAAAATCTCAAAGTGTTCGAAGGACACTAAAAGAACTCCCCAATGGAGCTGCCAATTTTTTGTCAAGGTAAATCCTCTTTGCGGATAGAGACGATCCCTCTAGCCTTATAGTGGTTCTAGAAACAAACAATACAAACAAGCATCTTCTTTCCTAGATTACATCCAATTGGAAAAAACCATAGGAGTACCTACCTTAAAATTATGTCGATTACTTGTTCGCTTGGAGTGCATCCACTTATCTTTCACTCCAGATCACGTTCCTTGCTCCTATTTACAATCAAGACCTGTGGCAAGAGACAGAAGACAATACGGAATGATATAGAACAAATAATACTTATATTGAATGAAATCTATCTAACACATCAAGGAGTATTAGATTTTCCATCATAATAAAAAACGAAAATGGAAAGTAAAAACCAGTTGTATTCTATTAATAATAAGAAATGGGAGATACAACCTTCGCCTTGATGTCAGAGCTCTCCTTTGATGGGTTTGAATCCAAGCACATCTCCAAAACACTTTTTTACAAGAAAAGGAGGATAAAGATCTCAACTCTCTCTTTCTATAGCTAAAGCAACCTTCAGATTCTTCCTCTATTCTTTTTCTTCCGTTCTAGCAGAGGCATATAGAAAGGGATAATTTTATAGCCATGGGAGGAGGGGACATGGATCCTCGTAAGATGGAAGGAGGCCTTATCTCCTTGAGTGGTTCCTATGTTTTAGGAACAAGAAACCCAACGGAGAAACCTCCACTATATCATGATCAAAAAACATCCATCTCTCCGCTCTCAAAGCTTTTAGGCTATGAAGCTTCGTTTCCTTTTTTGAAACACTTCCAAAAGTGGATCAATGTGAGCATGGGGTCCATACTAGCGCCGATCAATGCAGGACATAGGCTAAGTATTTTCCATAAGCACTGGTGATACACTGGGTGGTCATGCCTCTCTAAAAAATTAGGTTTTTAGGGAGATTATCCATAAATGAGTCCAAGAGGAATTGATCTTTAGACTTTGTGGGATCAAGGGCATGTGTTCCATAATGGGAAAAGTACACAGGGATCATTGTATGAGTTGTCCAAGATCTAGGAACAGGGAGTAAAAGGACAATGACAAAATGTTGTTTAACAAACAAGAAGATGGTTTTGGATCCATCATCCACCACTGGCATGACAAGAAGTGATGGAGATGTCGTATTAGCTTGAGTGAGCGCACTCAATTCATATCGATATTGAGATATTTAGGGGAAATGATGAGTGTAATTCTTGTATTTCTTGCATATATCACATGCATGGTTGGTGCGAGGGGGTCTCCAGGATATGTGCCGAGGATTTTTTATGGTTTAAATCATCTAGGTTTGAATTCAGTGTAGGTTGTGCTCAACTCAAGGGAAGATCCTATGAAAGATAGTACACCATCATGGGTGGTGGTTATCTTCTTCGCATAGTATGTGAGTTATTCAACCATAACAATTTTCTTGTCACGAGGGAACATCATTATCCCGAATATATAATATGTCACTGCAATCATTGCATACATGAAAATTCATTCAAGAAGGATATTGTAATCCAATTCTGCATCTACGTCTTCTATGTAAATGAGCATAGTTTTACCGGTGAGTTGTGCAAGAACGTCTTGGAATAGGCCTACAGGAGCAAAAGGGTGTCCGTCGTATGCTTAGAGAGTGATGTTAGATGGTTTGATTTTAGGAGATCCAAGTTTTTTCCAAACAGTTTTGGATATAATACAAGTAGAAGCACCCTCATCAACTATGCAATGGTGTATGGTGATATTCCAGATTGTGACTGGAATTTGGAAGGAGACTCTTGGGCGTAGCCCAACTTACCATAGATTTTTGCTAAAACTCCGCATTTTGAGGAGAGAAGCATGAAGTGAACCATGCAGCAAAGCATTTTGGATATACCACGTGGTATTAGAGGGGATTTGGGGTGGGTCGAAGCCCCTCCTTTTGTAACGAGTTTCGGGTTATATTTGCTTACTTTGTGGATCCCGTGGTATTTTTTCGATGTAATAATATATAAAGGGATGTAATGCTATGTTAGAATCAATTTATAGATCATGATATGTTAGATGGTTAAGTGAAAATATTTTTCATCTGTACTTTGTTGCGAAGGGAAGGCTCTGCAAATGAGTGCGCAGAGACCTTGGAATAGTCTGTAGCTTAGTGCATTGACCACCTGCAGTTGTGTATGTGGGTCAAAGAGCCGATTGTAATAAAATCCCATCATAATAAAGAAGCGGTTTTGGGATGATATTATCTGTTCTTATGTGTTTTCTGTACCTATTTGCTTAATATATTTTATTGTGAAGTAGTTAATATAGTTTCATGTTATGTCAATGCAATAATGATTTGTGATGTTATATGATGTGTTTATATGATTAAGTGGATGTTACGAATTCATTTATGAAGTTGTGAAATAAAAAACATAAGAATACTGCATCACACAGTCCCTCAAGGCTGCAGAGGGTTTGGTTCTGCAACCACCCATAGTCACTTTGGGTGAGACTGCGATATGCTTGCAGATTGTTGTTGAAAGGGCTAGTGATCAAGGGTTTTGTTGTTGCACAGTATAGATCAAATCTAGGTCAAGCCCAATCAAGCCATCAAAAAATATCAATGGAAGATGTAGGGAAGTGTTATCTAAGTTGAAATCCATTAAACGAGATTCAACAGGGTCGATTGCGCCTAATTTGTGATGTAAGGCTTTCTGTTATGTTGGTCATGTTTGCAAGACTTCCAATGATGCCATAGCTGAAGGAGATTGAGCTAAGTCATCGACTATGTTGTAGTTGTGAGAAACCTTTGAGTTATGTCATGTTCTTCGTAAAGTCCCTTTGACCATTTTTGGGATGGGTTTTATTGGATGGTGAGGGATTGTTAAAGGTGTTGTAGGTCTTGTAGTGGTCAAGACAGATGGAATTAGGGAAATTTTGAGGTCTAAAATGGGCCTCCTTAGAAAAATTTAAAACCAAAATAAACTTTATGAAAACCAATAGGATTCAAGATGATGATGTCAACCATGGGGGATGATTCACCATTTTTGGAGTAAAAAAGTAAAAAAATTAAAAAATAATAAAATAATAAAACTACTTTTTCAACTCATATTTTGAACTTATCTCCCTAAGGGTTTACTCAAATTTCGAGTAGTAGTACTCATTGGATGCAAAATTTAATTCCTCATCCAAGGAGTACCCATGTTGCACACTTATGATGGACCCTGCTACACGAAAAATGATAAATACATGAAAAAATGTGTTTGCAATCATGTTTTTAATGTATTTCTTTTTTTTCGTGTAGCAAAGTCCATAAAAAGTATGCAACATGGGTACTCCTTGGATGAGGAATTAAATTTTGCATCTAATGAGTATTCCTGCTCAAAATTTAAGTAAAAACTTAGGGAGATAAGTTCAAAATACGAGTTGAAAAAGTAGTTTTTATTTTTATTTTTTGCCTCTAAAATTCGATGATGTAATCAAATCTTATTTTATTATTTCCACTATTATTTTATAATTTCCTTAGGAGGCCCATTTTAGACCTCAAAATTCCCCTAATGGCTGTTTTTTGGTGGAGTTTCATAATCCCAGTTCTGCGTCTACAGGAGAATGTCTTCCCCTGCCATGTAAATGTTGTGAATTGAGGTATTTTGGGAACTTCCTCCAAGAGGATTCTGATACTATTGCTGGGAGGGTTCCTGCTAAGTATTTTCGACTCCTTAATGGGGGGAATGATTCTGAATTACTGTAGTTTGCCGGTTTTGTCCCCCTTTCCCCCTAGTATCTTCCATCCTCTTCAACTCAGGGAGTTGAGGGCAATGATGGGTGTAATGACTGTATTCCGTGAAAATGGCATAAGCATGATTAGTATGTAGACCGAGGTTCTTGTTTTTCCTTTGTGGGTTTATTGATCCATCACTGGTTTGGATTGTGGTTGGGGTTTCCTTGATCCAGTGCCCTTAGAGGTTATTACTGATTGTTGTCCCCCTGTCCAGGTTCTCTGTTTGGCTTATTATTTCATCTTTTCTTAGCAGCGTTAGGTGGGTTTGTAATATCCCAAAATGGGGAAGCATCAATACATGAACATAAAACTGGAAATAACATTGAATAACATTACACCAAAATGTATGAAAACCATTGGGCCATTTTATTATGTAAATTAGCAGCAAATGTGTACAATAGAAGCGGGCACAACTCAAATAATCAAGGCAAATAAGCCTCCCATGAATACATATTCCAAATATGAAATGTTGGTACATAGAAGAATGCTCATGAACATGTACATCACAGTCTTAGATGGGACACTGCTACTGGAAATGTACAACAGTATAGATCTACAAATGTATGGCTCACAAAGTGTTAGGAGTGAAGATCTAAACTCCCAAACATAATTTCAAGACAATCCTGAAAGGATTTCCTGAAATATGCAAAAGTGAAAAAATGTCGGAGTGCGGCCCTAAGGTTGAGTAGCAGCTGAAACTCAAGAACAAGATGAAGATGATTGAAGATGATGCATAAGATGAATAGAACTCCTCTAATGGATATTCCAAGTGAAAGGCTAATCCTAACACTGAATATCTGACCCTCCGATCAAACACTGCAACCCCTCACTGCAAATACTCACTGAAATAATGCAGTCAAGGAGAGGTACTGCGTTGTAGGTGATGTAAAATATATTGGCCAAGTGCCAAGATCTGAAATGTGCTCCAGAATCTTCCTCACTAATCTCCAAAAGGAAAGAATGCTTCCTCCTCTGAAAAATAGCTCCAGAAGTCGTGTTATCAACCCTCCATTGCAACACCCTACAACACAACCTAGCTCTAAATAGAAACTGCGCTGTAGCTGAAGGAGGTAGCTTGGCCTCAAGCCTGAATGTGGAGAAATGAAGTGCAAGCTCCCTCAAGAGGCCTCTCAAGAAAGGAGATGGAATTCCTAAATAGGAATACCTTGTGCTAAGCAGCACAACAATCTCAACTAAACACCTGAAGAATTCACAATAGTCATACAAACCATAAAATCAATAATCCATAAACATGTCCTGCTATGGCTGCCTTGCCCTCCTTATAAACAAGTGTGAGCCTTCTTACCTTGGGCCCCACTCATTAAGGTTTCCTCCACCAAGGAATCTTCCTCCCACTATCACTGTGTTGTCTTCATAGATGATCTCCACCATTCATTCTAGTGTTGTTGACTTCGTCAAACTTGACCTTGTCCACATGTAATTGCCCCTTTTCACACGTGAGGGTGTGAAATACAACTATTATAATGATCCATTTTCACATCATGAGGGATTTTATTCCTATTTTAGAAATGTATGGGCCTCCTTACCCATTTATTCATATCCTAGGTGTCAAAAGCAAAAATCAATATTCCAATTAACTGCATGCTAATTTTGAAATATTATATTCCTCCCCTCCCAAATGTTACTTGTCCTCAAGCAACTGCAAGGATAGGAATGAAAAGTCTCCCCTCCTCCTCCTGTAGCATTCACATATGATAAAATCCTCCAAGGAATAAGATGATGTCTCATCGATAAATCTCCATATTGCCCCTCCCAAGCATGCAAGCTAGCTAAATAGCTATCATCATGAAAAATTAAAATACTCAAGGAGGAAACAAGGTGTTGTCTAGAGGTCCCTTTGAGGCATGGGATCTGAAATGCATTGGGAACCATCATTCCCATGTGGATCCTCCATCCCCAAGCTATCATCCATACAAAATGAGTCACCGTCCAAAATGGT
This sequence comes from Pinus albicaulis, assembly GCA_034641835.2. Taxonomy (NCBI): domain Eukaryota; kingdom Viridiplantae; phylum Streptophyta; class Pinopsida; order Pinales; family Pinaceae; genus Pinus; species Pinus albicaulis. The sequence goes on from CM076580.1 coordinate 617,532,895, forward strand.
AACTCATGCAAATCATCCTCCAACTTTGGCTCCTGCAATGTAGGTGGGCTAAATAACTAAACATGGCAGAGAAAATAGCCTACCCCACACTGTCCCTCTCTCCACTTATGATAAGTGTAGAGTAGTTGTTGATCTTGGGCAGCAATAATGTTTCCCTCAAGTGTCAAGAAGAAGAATGGATCCCTAAAGATATTCTCTCCAACGTTATGAATCATGCTGGCCCAAACCATCCCATATATGATTAATAGGAAATCATCACCATATGGCATCCAAATGAGAGGAATACTGAAGGTTTCATGTAGTGCTGGAAGGTACCAACAGTTTCCCAAGTGGTCACAACGCAGTTTTTCTAATTGTTGTTTCCAATCATAACATGGCAAGCCATCTCCCATACTCCTATTGAAGCATGGAACATAAAAGGTATTGGAATTTTCATTCCCCATGGACACATCTAACCAATGTGTATCTCCTCCCAACATTATCCCCACAAAGATAAGAACAACGTCAACATAGGGAACCATAATGAGAATCATACTAGCTGCCATATGTAACAAGGGAGAAGGACAATGGTCCCTCACATGCAACCAATGTAGTTTTACTCTCAACTGCATCAGAAAATGACATAGTGTGTGGCTTCTCAACCACTTGCTTGCTACCCCAATATCCTCATAAGTTTGAAGAAAGTGTATGATGTATGGTGCAAAGTGAGCATGTCCTGCATAATATATCATCTCCCCAATACCATATGCTTTGCTCATGCAAATGGAGTGGCTCATAAATAAATCTCCTCTTATTCTCAAAGAGAAAAGAGGTGGTTGTGTTAACTCCCCCAAAGAGTTATGTATCTCCTCCATCTCCACATGATCCATGCATCTCCTCAAATTCTGATATATCTCCTCCTCAAAGCCTTCCCAAGTGTACCTCTCCATGATGGTGTGGTATGCTCTCATAGAATAAGTGTGGCTGAAAAGGAAATCTTCATGAGATGCTTGTAGTAACTTCTCCTTGAGCTTGGAAGCTCTAGATAATAAGATCCTTCCATGATAGTAGATGACCTCATCTCTGACTGAGTATCCCTCCTCATGCAATTGGTCATCCAATATCATACAAGTAGAAAGATCCTTGGAATAATCCACCAACAGTTGGGATTACCAATATCAATCTATCCTCCATAGTGACAACGTTGATGATCTATCACAAAGAACATCTGTCATATAGATTTCCTCCTCTTTGACATCTCTCATGTCAAAGATGCAATTTGGAAGGCTACTATCATTCCCATGCTACTCCTGCCACAATGCAGAACCTGGAATGAGAGTGGGTAATGATGATGTTGGGAGAATGCCTCTCCTCTTCTTGAGTCTACCCAAGACTCTCAGCGCTGTACCAAGTTCTCCCAAGGTCCTCACCCCTCTGAAATCAATGAGTGGTTCATCCACATGTGAAGCATCCCTCATCATCTGCCGATCTGGTGGTATCCCCGGTGAAATGCCTCCATGCAATGAGACAACAATATCAAGAGTAGACTGCATATATGAATGGACAGACTTGTCCCTGCCCTCCCTGCACAATTCATTCTCCCTCTTCTATGCATCAACCCTATGAAATAGATAGGGGTGTGTGCTACTCATCATATCATGTTGGTCATCTTCCCTTCCTCCTCCTTTTATCTGCATGGTTTCACAATCTGTCAACAATGGCACATGCTGATCATGGGTTGTGCCTTGATCTCCACATATGAGATCCTGGGGAATTCCTTGCAATGATAAAAGAATCCCTCTTGTTGGAGAAAGTGCTCCATCTACCTCTGCATGAGCTGCTAGATATGCTTTAGACATGACAATTTTGTTTCCCTCAACCTTCTCTTCCTCTTTAATATGAATGGGAAACCTCTCAATAAGTGGATCCTCTTTTGAAAAACGGATCTCCATGCTCTCTTGTCCAAGAATATGAAACATAGATCTTGCCTCTAGAAAATTATTATGCAAGATGTGAGCCTCTCCAACAGTTTTCTGAAGTGAATTTGAGTTTATACGTTCTTCCAACCCATGCAAAAGTTTTTTTTGTTTTGGTTTGTTTGGCTCCACCAAAGATGTTTTAGAATTTTTTCCATCAAACCTTTCCACTAATATCCTAGTGAACTTTTCATAAGAAGAAGTATTTGCATTTTTTAACTAAAAGGACTCAAATATCCACCAAGCATAGGCCTTACCTCCAAAATGCAGTGCCGCAACTTTGATGGCTTCATCTTCAGAAACTTGGTGCTGTTGCAAATAGGTGTCTAGCTCCTCCACCCAAGCTCTAGCTGAACATTTAGGTGAACCACCAAAATTAGATAGAAAAAATCTACCCATGTTATGTTGCTTGCTCCTCTCCACCTTGATCTTTCAAAACTCTTGGAAGGTGATATGATCTCTGAAATTCTTAGTTTGAGATTCATATTCTTGCAGAAAATGACTAAGAGTTTCCCTCCTAGGCATTTCTTCTTCTTTCATCTCCCACATAGCAGATCTGGGCATATGACTGCGTTGGGAATCATAATGTGTGGCTGCATGCTCACACTCATCATATGGAAATCTAGAGTTTTCTTCAGATTCAAACTCTCTTGGAGATTCTCTACACATCTCCCTGCTCATCTTCTTGAGATCTCCCTTAATGCTTTGCATAGTAGAAAGAAGCTTTGAGAGCCTCTCTTCCTTCCTTCCTCCAAATAATGGAGTATTTTTTTGTACATATTTTCTTCTTCTTGTCCTCCTGATAGCATAATGGATGAGATCCACAGGCTGAGCCAAGATTATGCTTTGATACCACTGTAATATCCCAAAATGGGGAAGCAGCAATAAATGAACATAAAACTGGAAATAGTAGTGAATGACATTACAACAAAATGTATGAAAACCATGGGGCCATTTTAATATGTAAATCAGCAGAAAATATGTACAATAGAAGTGGGCACAACTCAAATAATCAAGGCAAATAAACCTCCCATGAATACATATGCCAAATATGAAATGCTGCTACGTAGCAGAATGCTCATGAACATGTGCATCGCAGTCTTAGATTGGAAAATGCTATTGGAAATGTCCAATAGTATACATTTGCAAATGTATGGCTCACAAAGTGTCAAGAGTGAAGATTTAAAATCCCAAACACAATTTCAAGATAATCCTAAAAGGATTTCCTGGAATATGAGAAAGTGCAAAATGTCAGAGTGTAGCCCTAGGGCTGAGTAGCAGTTGCAACTCAAGAACTGGATGGAGATGGCTGAAGATGATGCATAAGATGAATAGACCTCCTCTAATGGATCTTCCAAGTGAAAGGTTGATCATAACACTGAAGATCTCACCCTCCGATCGAACACTGCAACCCCTCACTGCAAATACTCATTGAAATAACACAGTCAAGGAGAGGTACTGCACTATAGGTGATGTAAAATATATTGGCCAAGTGCCAAGATTAGAAATATTCTCCAGAATCTTCCTCATTGATCTCCCAAAGGAAATAATGCTTCCTCCTCTGAAAAACTAGCTCCGAAAGTGGTGTTATTGACCCTCCACTCCAACACCCTGCAACACAACCCAACTCTAAACAGAAACTGCAATGTAGCTGAAGGAGATAGCTTGGCCTCAAGCCTGAATGTGGAGAAATGAAGTGAAATATCCCTCAAAAGGCCTCTCAATAAAGGAGATGGAATTCCTAAATAGGAATACCTTGTGCTAAGTAGCACAACAATCTCAACTAAACAACTGAAGAATGCACAATAGTCATACAAACCGCAAAATCAACGATCCATAAACATGTCCTGTTATGGTTGTTTTTCCCTCCTTATAAACAAGTGTGAGCCTTATTACCTTGGGCCCCACTCATTAGGGTTTCCTCCACCAAGGAATCTTCCTCCCACTATCATTGTATTGTCTTCATAGATGATCTCCACCATTCATTCTAGTGTTGTTGACTTGGTCAAACTTGAGCTTTTCCACATGTAATTGCCCCTTTTCACACGAGGGTGTGAAATACAACTATTATAATGATCCCTTTTCACATCATGAGGGATTTTATTCCTATTTTAGAAATGTATGGGCCTCCTTACCCATTTATTCATCTCCTAGATGTCAAAAGAAAAAATCAATATTCCAATTAGTTGCATGCTAATTTTAGAATATTACAGGGTTAGCCATGTTTTGATGTTCAAATGATTATTACTCTTGAGGGAGAGAACGTTGCACATAATTAACCCCTGCATTAGCATGTGATGGTGGGTTATTCTATAGAGATGCTGGAAAAGGGAAATACAACTCCCTTGTCTTTGACTGGCATATGTGTTATGGGAAGTGAAAACCACTTCTACATTCCTAGGGGTTACATATGTTCCTGTGTAGCATTATATGGGATACCTTGCATGGTAGTGTATTTTCCATCGTGCGTGGGAGGGTATTGGTTGAAATGAATAGTAGGATTCTGCATAGGTGTAGGTTGACAGGGGTAATATTCTGTGTTTTGCAGTGGTGGTGCTGGAAGCGTGGCACCAAATGGTTGGCTAATGTACGTATTTACATAGTATTGGAAGGTGTTTCCTAGTTGATTTTGGGCTATGGTCCCGATCAACTCATCTGTAGCACTAGAGGCACCTGGTAACTCTGGTATAAAATTTTGCAGGTGAGGTGCATCTGGAAGGACATGGTAAAGGTATCCATATTGTGTGTATATGAGCTCTAATTGTTGAGATTTGTTGATAAAATATTTCTCATTTTGAGGGGAGTAATTTATCACATCTTTTGAGATTTATGAGGTGATGGATCTCAAAATAAATTTGAGGAGGATTTTTTCTTCCAGATGAGATTTTCACAAGCTATGACATTTCCACCATTCATGTATATGGTCTGACATGTGCGTAGTAGATTTTTTTTTGAAATGTGTTAGGATTTCCAGTCCCGATTCTTGGAAAACTGAGAGATGGAAGAATGTGAGGAATGTTGTGGCTAGAGAACCGAAGTTGCCATGTGAGCCATAGGGTTAACATATGTACCATTTTTTTGCAGCCCCTACAAGCATGCATTGAAACAGTCATAGGTGAATAGTGGATTCCATGATACTGTTGGATGGACAACAAAGGTGAAAGGTGATGATGTGGTTTCCTAGATCTTCTCCTTGTTTCCCTTCGAATTTTGGCATATTTGAAGGTAACTTGGTTGAAATGGGTGGCCAATTCAGGCCATGTGTGATAGGGTCATTGGTTAACTAACTTAAATAATGGAAATTTAAGGAAGCTAAAAATGGGAATTTAAAGTTTGTTTCCATAGAAAAATTATTTTGAATAATTATATGTAAAGGGGTTCCCTGAGAGGGTGGTTACCTTGGTGGGAACCTTGTGGCCTCCCAAGAGGAGTGTTTTGTGGGAGCCCCTGAGGTGGGGACTCCTAAGAAAAATGTATAACCAAAATAAATTTTATAAGAACCAATAAGATTCAAGATGATGATGTCAAGCATGGGGGATGATTCACCATTTTTGGAGTAAAAAAGTGAAAAGATTAAAAAATAATAAAATAATAAAACTACTTTTTCAACTCATATTTTCTACTTATATCCTTAAGAATTTACACAAATTTCAAGTGGGAGTACTCTTTGGATGCAAAATTTAATTCCTCATCCAAGGTGTACCACTGTTGCATACTTTCGATGGACCCTGCTACACGAAAAATGAGAAATACATGAAAAATCGTGATTGCAATCACGTTTTTCATGTATTTCTTATTTTTCATGTAGAAAGGTCCATCAAAAGTATGCAACATGGGTACTCCTTGGATGAGGAATCAAATTCTGTGTCCAATGAGTGTTTCCGCTCGAAATTAGAGTAAACCCATAGGGAGATAAATTGAAAAAATATTTTTTTCTTTTTTCCCTAAAAAATTTGATGATGTAATTTAATATTATTTTATTATTTCCACTATTATTTTATAATTTCCTTAGGAGGCCCATTTTAGACCTCATAATTCCCATAATGAGGAGTGTTTTGATGAGGATGGGTCCAAATCAAAGTTTTGCCAAAAAAGGATGATCCTATAACAGTGGTTGTGTGGTATCTTCTACGCTGAAATTGGGAGAGACCTAACACACCTCCTAGAGTGACGGGGAGCCTTGGGGTCCCTTATTGTGTCAAGTAAAGTGTGAGAAACTATGTATGATGAGGGATGGATATAATTATCAAAGCAAGTAAATCATATACATAAAAAAAGCGAAAAATAAAATGATTACTTTCCCTTTAACTTATGATATGTGATCAATAATAAAAAAAAAAATGGTTCTTGTTTCTTTTCACATATGATAAAATATCCTATGTAGACATATTCATCCTTACCACTCTCAAAGTAATTGGGCCTTGCAAAGATATCTTTCGGTGGGTACTGGGGCAACATCCTGAGAGAATAGGTGAAACTTTCCAGCAACCAAAGAATCAACCAAGGTAGCAAATGAGGCTTTAGTGCTTCCCACACCTTTACCTATAGGGGAAGGATGCCCTAATTTTGGCCACTAAGATACCTTCATCCTATGTGAGCAGTCGAGTCTTTATATTCTTGGTATTTTGTTACTAGTACCAAACACTAGATGGGTTGGGTAGCCTCGAATAGTACCACACACACTAGACCTAAGCTGAACCCCCTTTGAATTGGGTCTATGATGTGCTCGGGTAGTCTTTTCCTTGGGATGGTGAAGGATTTGAAGAACCCTAAAAGTGAACTTATATGTTTCAAATATGTATCATGACCATGGTGACTTACAGGATGCCTACCCCCAATGGTCTTAGCCTAAACTATAAATCTTTTGTGGCCCCTATGGGAAAATTTAATTGGTTCAATTTATGGATTCTTTTAGGAGTATTGCTTCACTTATGGTGTGAAAATGTAAGAAAAACTAAACTAAGTACAAAAAGATCTGGAAATTGGATGCCCTTTTGTACAAATATTATATATGATTAGTGTGTGATGTGTGATGTGTGAAAGTGGAAAAGTGAACATACAAAGTGTGATAAAGTGTGGATATTTGATGATCCTTTACAATACCCTCTAATTACACTAAGTTTTGATTTTTGATTGCAAGAAAAATAAATTATATGTGGATACTGGGTCACTTACTCTTTTCCTTATTACACTATGTGTGCCTAAAGGGATATGGAAAACTCAAGTGCTTTAAGAAAGATTTCATATGCAAGCCCAGGTTCATCGAAAGGACACAAGGGAAGCAAATATTACTTACTTTTTGTTGTAACACTTGGTCACCTAGTCCCAAAACTAATGAAATAAAAATGATTTGGTTAGTAACAAGATTTGTGGATAATGGGCCACTTACTCCTTACTAATTAAGCTATGTGACTTGTGAAAAATAGCAAAATAAATTGAAAAATATAAGTGGAATGTGATCACTTATTTTTCCCTTTAATTAAGCTATGAGAGAAATGAAACTAAAAAGAAAAAATTATATAATAACTCTACTAATAGTGATTAGTAAATCGATACGGCAATCTGAACTAACTGGAAAAAATGTGCAAAGGTGAAGAAAACTCACTAAAGGATGCCAATCACCTAGGAAAGAAAAATTACAGTGGTTTTTTGTGCTCTCTATAAACCATACGTGTTTTCCTGTGCACAGACACGCATGCATGTATGTCTGCATAAAAGCAGTGTGAATGGCGAAAAAGAGTGAACATTCAAACTTCTTGGCCGAAAACAGATCCAAAAGGTCCTACAAAAATTACAGAGAGGAGATAAACATGCAATATAGTGATAATGCAGAGAGAAGGTCCTGCTAAAAGAACTGTTATATTAAAGGAGAGAAACCAGTGGAGTCACCAAATCTGTATTGGCATGTTTGTTGCTATGGGGTACCAAAGATACCTTCTTTATAGTTGGTTGTTCCCTACAAATAACATACATATAGAATTGGTTACTGTTATTGGACAAACATGAATAAACAAAGAACTGTAAATGGCGAAAACAATACATACATAAACATGAACTAAACCAAAAAAGAAACACATAAACAATGCTTGATGAAGCAAGCATGTCAGCAAAGTAATGGAAAATGGCCCCTTTATTGACTTCTGAATGTAGAAGAGATACAATAGATGAATACTAAATACTTGAAGATAATGATTTGATAAATTGTGCTCAAAATCCTTAACAAGGAGGTTCCTTTCCTCAATCTTCTTGCAATCTACTCCTCTCTGTCAAAGAAGTATGAATACTCTCTCAATGATGAAATCCTCTTCCCGCTAGAATGTTGGATTGCTAAGGAGCAATTTTTCCAACACAAAAATGCTCTACTTTTTTTTTTGGTTCTCTGATGGCCTATTTATATAGAATTTATAATTCCTCTTCCTTCTCTTGGTCCATTAATGATAAAATGACTTATGATTATGACAAGAGGATCCATTGGGGCTTCATTTCTCTAGGTCGACTCGAAATCGGTTGTCCTTGACTGGTACATGTCATGGAATTCCATATTCTAAGTGTGTGGAGTGGTCCTGGACTGCTAACTCTAACTTTGTCCTGTCCGCGGCACTATTGAAGGAAAAGTTGCGTGGTCACTAATTTATGCCTTTGGATGGGATACGAGATTAAATTTTATAATTGAAACCTTTGGATAACTTTTTATTTTTGTATTTCATGATATTTTCAGCTGGAAAGTCTTCACCTATATGGCCTGCTAGACGACTTTGGGTGCCATCTGGATTGTACAAATGTGTGTACAATTTTTCCATGTTAACAATATTCAATTTGTATATTGTAACAACCTATAGAGAAAAATAAAGTTGTTGGATTACTCTTTTCTCTAAATACTTAAAGGAATCTAACAATATTGTCACGATTGAGGAATTTAATGTCATTTTGAATATTAAAGAGGAAAGTGGGTGGGGGTTGAGAGTCTCATTAGGGACCCTTTCCAAGATAAAATGGAGGATGCAATGGATGATTGGGATTTTTTTTATGTCATACCAAACATAGGAAAGTATACATGGTCAAATAGACACCTTAGCCTAGGTCATATGGTAGCAAGGATTGATCGTTTTCTAGTGCAAAGGAATCTTCTTCCTCAAGATTATATTATCTCTTTAATAATTTCCTTTGTTAGCCTCAAATCATAATCCCATCACTTTTCACATGTAATTTACTCCAAAATTTGGGCCTTTATCTTTTTTCTTCAATCCCTTATGGCTTCAACATCCCATGGAATTAAGTAAAATATCTGAGGCTTGGCCAATTTGGGTTGTAGGCTCTCCAATTTTCATATAGGAAAAAAAAATTGAAGGAATTTAAGATTTCTCTCAAACATTAGGAAAATATTTAATATTATTCTCTAGCAATAGCAAAAGAAAAACTTAAATATTAGCTGCCATCCATCCAAGAGAAGATGGAGAATGAAGATATATGTACAAAAATGTACAAAAAGAATAAATGGTTTTCCTTATATTTCGCAAGGTGTGAATAGAGGAAGAATAAATGGTTTTCCTTACATTTCACAAGGTGTGTGTAGAGGAGGAGGAAATGTGGAGACTTAAATATTGTAGCCTCTAGATAAATTTAGGTGATATAAATATTTTTTCCTTTCATAGGAAAGCTAATGAAAGGATAATGAAAAATAAGGATAAAGATATCACTCTTGAAGATGGGTAAAAAATTAATGATTCTCTAGAAATAAAGCATATTTCCATGGCACACGTTCAATCACTATGAATTAATCAAGATGGGGTATATTCGAAGGCCACCTTAACTATGTTGGAAAATCTATCAAAGATTATTTCCCCCTAGGAGAAAGTGAAATTGATAAAACCTATTGAGGAAGTCAAAATTTTAAATGTCATTTGGGGTCTTCATCTTAACAAATACCTAGGGCTTCATGATTTTTCTAATTCACTTTTGTATAGCATGTTGGAGGTTAATAAATATTTATATAACAATGTTAATGCACCTAATTTTTTAGGGTTATGGTGTGGAACATGAACTATCATTGAGAATCCATGAGACATTGGAAGAAGAATTATATGTATATTCGATTAATGAAACACAATACATGCTTATATTTCACTCTGGTCTTCATTCCAATAGTGGTATTAGAGCCATGGGTTTGTTGCATTGGATCTATACCTAGGTTCTCTCATGATCCTAGAAAAAATGCCCTGTCAAGTCTAATATTCCTTCAACCATTTTTGTGGTCATTTATTTGTTATTTTTATTTCACTTAGGGTTACGTGTTAGTTTATAGCCATTGTAACTCCCCTTTGTAGTAATATTTTCTTCTCACTGCTCTTGATGCTCTTTCATGCTTCAAAAACTTTATGGGCCTTCTCTCCAATCTTTGCATTTCTACTCCTGTTCATCCTGGTTGAATTCTCACAATATTTGGTGTCAATTAACATCCTTGTGGTTATCTCCCCCATGTGATATCAAACCCACAACCTTTCAGGATCTCTTAGTTCCATATTTAAGTTATGAAAGAAACTATACTCATCCCTGATGCAGGCTCTCTTGGTGCTATGTATGGGAATGAAAATAGGTATTGTATTTTGTGGACTCTCCTCTCACATATCTCATGGGAAAGATCTTGTTATTTCTAATGGAAGGACTCAACATATGAGAAGGAAATCTCACACAAGCCATAAAATCCATCAACAGATTCTTGTAGTTGTGAACCTCAACCATTCAACCATCAAATTAATGGATGAATAATTTTTCCATGTTTTTTGGATTTCTACATTGAAGTAATTTGATGCCTATTCTATAATTGTAGCCACACTCAAAAGAACTAATAGGAGTTTTCTTCGTCTTAGCTAGTGCAACCATTTTCCTGGTTAGGTGGTAAAGTAGAGGAACTGAAAAATTATGAATGGTGTAAAGGTTACACGTGTGGTGCCCATGGGGTTTATGTTGAGGGTGAAAAAGTGGTCCATTTTACAAGAGGGCCAAGCCAAGAAATTGGCACTCATACCATTTTTAATATGTTTGTCTCTATTTCAATACTAATTGGATCCTTTATATGTCTTGATTGTAGATTTGGAAGATAAAATAATGGAGTGACCATTTCTCATTTGGATTGATTTCTTGCAAGAGGGTGTGACATCGATGTAGTCCTCAAATTTGTAGTTAAAGGGGAGTTATTAAATGGTTCTCCTTTTTCTTGGATAAATTTTTGTGTCTCTCTATGAGTGTATTGGGTGTCCTTATGATTTAAATTTCTAAACCCTTGTAGTATTTTTTGTCAATTTTTAGCGCTTTTTGTGATCATTCCTTTATTTTTAGAAGCACTATACTCTTTGGTCATTAATAAAAATAATTTGATATCTTGCAAATATTTATTTTTGTAAGTTTACTAATTAAATTGCATTGTAATTGGGGTGCATTTTTAATATAAGTTGACACCTTCATTGAGTTGGCCACATGGAGGATCATATTTTTTATATTTATCCTTGTGAGCATTGTAGAAATATATTTTTCCTTTACTTTGTTTTTGATAGGAGGGGAATACCAGTGATTGAAAATAAATATTCTAGTTTTGAATCCCCATCAATGAAGCATGTACAAGTGATCTTGATCCTTGAGCCAAAACTAGAGCATTGAGCTAGAGTCAAAGCCATTAGAATGATTTGGTTTGTAGTCTTCTTGAAACCACCATTTAGTATAATATTTATAGATTATGATAGATGATAGTTTTCAGTCATCTTCAAACCACCATTTGAAATCACTTCTAGTTAGCAGAAGGCGTCGACTTCCAACAAAATTAGGAAATGTTCTGGGAACAACTAATCCTTAGAGATAAGTTCCAATATTTTGTGTTCATCTTAAAACCACTATTAGTTGTGGTCATCACTTCCAATCAATATAAGACATCAAATGTTATCCAAAATTTGGAATTACTCGGGAAATTTTGAGCCTTAGAGCCAAGTTCTAGAGTTGGTGGTCAACACTAAACTACCATTTACTAGAATAATTTGGCTTTTTCTAACCATTTAGTTTGCGGTCATCCCAAAATAACTAGATTCAAAGAGCATATTCAACTATCGTTAGTTTTCCTAATTTCTTTGTTTGGAATAAAAATAACTCCTTCACATTAAGGGGGAATTTTAGACACTTAATTTGTTGGAGTTATGGTGTGGAATATAAACCATCATTGGATTCCTTTTCCAAGCTCTCTTGGATACCCAATGATGGTTCATATTCCACGCCATAAATCTAACAAATTAAGTGTCTAAGATTCCCCCTTAATCCGAAGGATTTATTATTAGTCCAAGAATATACATACATACATACATACATATATATATATATATATACATACATACATACATACATACATACATACATACATACATACATACATACATACATACATATATATATATATATATATATATATATATATATATATATATATATATGATCTTGATGTTCTTCTGGGAAAAAAGATGAAGAGCACAAGCGTTTTTTCCCTAGGGTTTCTTGCGTCCAAAGCCGTCGTCGCAAGCTGGTTTTTGTCGATTAGAAGGTGCTACCATGTTTCTCGGCACAGTGCTTCCCCTGCTGTTCCTGGTGGTGATGCATCTGAGGGGAAGTGGACCTGGTATTTACCTTGTCACGTCTACGCGATGGATGAAAAGGAAACAGGGGAGGGATGGGGCACATTTTCCGCGGCGACCCCCTGCAAACTAGAACAGTGGACTGTGTTTTTGCATAGGCCATCATACTCGGTCGGAGATGCTGTGCGAGACTCCTGCGCTGGTATGCGCTATTGGTGCTCTGGTGGGTGTGGTGGAGTCCTTCTACCGAAGGTCGCGAAGCGCGACATCTCTCATGCCCTTTCACCAGTTATGAAAACACTTGGTGGCCGTGAGCCCTACGCTCCAGTTAGTATGCTGGCTGATGACTATATATGCGGATCCTCGCCGATGGGTATCACTCGAGCATCTGCCCATCATTGCATGCAAAAAGGGAGACTAGTCGTTGATAAGACAACATTGAAGCAGACATATCAAGAATAGCCAGAGCCAACAAACAACACCAATGCAAACGAAAATCAGGTAAGCCCACATAGTTTTCAGATCTTTATCAAAACCCCTATGGGGAATAGTATATTGGTTTGGATACATGCATATGCACAGGTTACAGACCTAAAGAAAACTATTGGGCAAACCACTGGATACCCATGTCAGGAACAGTCCCTCATTTATGGATGGAGGTCGCTACAAGATTTCGGCATTCTTAAGGATTATGGCATCTGCCATGCTTCCACCATCCATCTCAATCTGCGATTGAGAGGGGGTGATATTGGGTAGCATGGTGCTCAGGGACCCTGGGAATCAAACTCTACCTGCCATGAGTACCCCAAAGGAACATCCTATGAGAACATTCTTAAGGGGAAAAACAAACTTGCTGTTCCTACAGAAGAGACAGCAAATGCCCCTAAACCGTATATTGTAGAACAACTCAACCAGATTCCAGAACTGTAGATTAAATTACCTGAGATTGATGACTACAGATCCGTCTTTGAATCACAAGCGCTCATATGCAGATTCAATTGCTTTTGGAAAAAAACAATGGAGCTTTTTCAGTGGATCTTCACTAACTGAACGACGGATTTTGAAATACACCTCTGTTCAAAAGGGTTTTTCATTGTTAAATTTTTATCCTCGGAAGCCAGAGAACAAATTCAAAAGGTTGGACCATGGTTCTGGGGTTCCACCAAACTATTCACCACACCATGGTTTCCAGATTTTGATGCAAATACCATGGAGGTCTCCAAAATGCCGGTCTGGGTGCGGCTTTACAACCTCCCACTTCATTTCTGGAATGAAGATGTATTGGGCAGCATTGGAGACATGATTGGGAGTTATATTAAAATAGATACCAAATGCATGGAGGAGAGGTTTTACACTTTTGTACGCATTTGTGTGGAAGTGGATCTCAGCAAGGGGCTTCCAGAATGCATCCCGCTGACTCACAAACAACAAAAATGGACGCAACATCTCGATTATGAGAACACTGCTTTCAGATGCATAATATGCAGGAATACAGGGCATTTACAAAACACTTGTCCAAAAGCTAAAAGAGACAACATAACAAAGAAAAAGATAGGAAGAGCTACAAAGGGTTGGCAATATCCCTTTGATAAACCAGAACCGGATATGGAAGAAGATGTGATAGAACCTACCCCAGAAGAAAACAACCAGACAACAACTGAAACAGGGACATAAGAACAAGAGATGCTAGAGCCTCCAAACACTGCTCCAACATCATTGGACCAAGAGGCACCAGAAAGTGGAGGACACAAAAGACACCATAACTCAGACACTTCTGATTCGAATAAGGACAATGGAGCAAACACAGTTGAAAATTAGCTCGCACTTATCACAACCGCGCCATCACCAGGTCCATGGCGAAAGGTTGAAAAGAAAAAAGGGAGGAAAATTTAATTTTCACTCCCCTTGTATATTAGCCTATAGATGCAAATTATTTGCCTGTTTATCTGAAATTACAGCAAAGTGTAACATGTAATTTTGTTATCATTAATAAAATTAAGAATTTTTCCTTTGTAAAATATATATATATATATATGAATGATTAATGAAATGTAATCTGTGCTTATATGTTCATAAGTAATGTTGAAATATGAGGAAACACCAATTCTTCATTTTTGGAACACATTTCAAAAGAAGCAAACCCATCTACCTTCTCTACGTTATGTATGATTTCCTCGTGTAATTCCTTCGACAAGATCATAAAAAATATCATGTGGAGTGGGTTGAAAAAAATATCCATATAAAATCATGAGGAATTTATGCAAAAGCTTTTAGATAATAGGCAACAACATCATTGTATAGGAGGAAATTCACTCAAGAAGGGAGAATAAATAAAAAGAAATCATCATCAAAATCCATATGGTCAATTATTTTTATAGGATAATATATTCCTTTTTGTTTGATGTATTATACGAATACGGTTTTTGTCCTTCATTAATTAAATGTGTCTCAACTTCTATAAATACACCCTGGATCACTCATTTGGTAAATGGAAGAGCCACAAATCTCTTTCGAGGGATTTTTGGTCTTCCTCTCCATATGTTATCATGGAAAATTATCTAGTCACTTATTAGAGGTAGAAAGGATATCAAGAAATATACATGGAATCAAGTTGCAAGGGGAGTCAATAGCCAAAATCATTTTTAGTTTCTTAATGAATCACTTCTCATGGGAGGTGCATCCATTTTCATTATGGAGAGATTTAAATAGGTTTTTGATTCTTTTATTAGTGTTTAAGGAGGAAATGTGAACAATTTAAAGAAATATATTTGAATGGAACACTCGATCTCACTTTTGTCATTATATTTCTAGAATTCAACAGTTCTCTTGCGAAGAAGAATGGACTTCTTTCAAATACTTAGGAATGCCATTATGCTTAAGCAACTGAAAAAAAATTCTTGGAAAAGTAACATTGAGAAAGTAAAAAAAAGACCACACCAATGGGGATGTTAATGGCTAAATCCTCTAGGGTAAATTATCTTAATTAAATCTATCATTTATGTTATTCCTATTTTAGAATTATTGACAATGGTAACTCTAGTGGGGTTTGTGGATCAAATTTCCCAATACATAATGCAGTTTCTTTAGCCAGAGGCAAAATGACCACAAAAATACCATCTCGCAAATTGGAAAATAGCGTGAGCTAAAAAAAAGAGGAGGGATAGGGATCAAAATCCTATTGCTCACGAAGTTAATGAAGGGGGAGGGGGGGATCGCGTGGAGGTTAGTCATTGATAGAATGAAATGGTGGAAGAAATCCTATGGAGGGAAAAAATCATTTATTTAACCTAGGAAAATATGTGCAAACATATGTGGGATAATAAAAAAAGGGTAGCACATAGGGAAACTCAAAGTTGTAGCCCCTATAATTAGAGAGAAAAAATAGATGGATTTAAAGCATATGAAAGTTCGAAAAATAGTGTTATGGGTAATCAACCATTGCATAATCATGAGCTTATTTTGATAAATTCATGGATGGACATTTAGAATATACACTCTATATGAGATATCACTTTGGTTTGTAAATTTGGGAAGCTAGATCATTCGATTTCTAAGGTTATGTCCCTCTCATTTATTCCTTTTAATTACAAAACCATTTAATTCCCTAAAGGATTGTGCTTAGTGAGATGTTAATTCTAATGATAAAAGTAGGTGGATCGCCTCAAAATACATGGTAAATGATGGCTAAATGTATTGATTATTGTCTCTCTCATTCCAATAGTGCACTTATATTTGGTTTTATATATGGAATAACTATATTCTTCTTAAGTGTTGGTGGGGAAAAAACTTATGCCAATAGTTAGGGGGTCTCCTCGTTGTGAAGTCCCAATTGAAGCTCACACCGTTAGGGAAAGGAGCCCCATCTGGAATGAGGGCCTGACTACCACCATGAATGTTTTTCTCTTTGTTGTCAAATGTGAAGATCTTGGTGTGAGGACAAGAATGAAATGTCCAGAAAATGGGGATGTGGTCAACCCACGATTGATAAACTTACAAAGTAATGTACAAGAATATGGAAGCAAAATAATAATAACAAGTACATCTCAAAGAGGAGATGATTAGACAAAACCATCTGATACATAAAATTAAGAGAGTGCTAGAGGTTAACTGCAAAAGTAGTTCACAATAAATTACTAGCATTAACGCAAAATAAAAGAGTAGAGATTCGAAAGAAAACAAGCATGCAACAACTACAAATTATTTCATAAACATATCACCTGCATGAAAGCACACATACAAACAAAATGGAAATACCACATAGCCATACAACCACCATGAAAATGCATGGGAATAAATGCAAAAAGTGAAGAAATTCTCATTATTCATGCTGAAAATTCAATGTACATGTCAAGAAGGTCCATGAAAGCCCAATTGTGGAACATGAGCTGCTCATACCACCTTAAAGGAAAAAACCATAGCTTCACCACAACTCACCCTATTATTTGTCAAGAGCTGAGTTCCTCTAGCTCCTTAAGCACATAACATCTACCTGATGCTAGCCTACCTCAAGTGCTAAAGTCACCTACAAATGAGGCGTGAGGGCATATTCATAGAAATGATGCAACCTTTCACCTATCATGACCTTTCACCTACCCTCATGGCCCTTGATCTTCTTCATTATTCTCTAATGTTTAATGACTTTTAACATTTACTAATTTTACAATATTTACAATAGAATACATGAGCGTTGAGGCTATAGCTTGTAAACTAATAGACCTAATGAAACTATCTAAGCATATTCAATACAATTCAAATTGAAATTTTCTGTCTCTTCGTTTTGTTTGGTGTTATGCCAACCACCTAGCTGGTGCTTTTATAACATCAACCTTCGGTTCCTTGAGAGTAGATTTAATGTCATGCTTTCATTGCTATCATGATGTGATCACGCTTTAATGGGTCTAAAGAGAAAGATTTAACTTCAAAAACACAAACCCTGGCTCTAGATTTATCTTTTAATATTATCTAAACTCTAGTAATTTCCAATAGTAAGGCCGGCCGGAATTGAATATGATCACCTTCAAGTTTTATATCTTGAAAAAATAACTATGCCTCAAGCCAATTTTTTTGTACCTGGATGCCCTAAAAGTTTAGATACTTTTTCCATTCTTTGCAATAAGTGGATTAGCTTTGTTGTCCCATAATGAGATCAAACCCTATCGTGATATGTGTGTCATTTTTCCAAGTCAATAAATTATCCTATCCCATCTCCATTTGCGTCTTCTACCTCCTTACCAATAGGAAAATGTGCGTATTTGGTCCAATGAACAGGGTTAAGTGTGGTAAATGAAGCTTGGAATTGGATCACTTCTCCTTCGAAATTCTGTTATAATACATGGAGACGTGTATTTTTCAGGTTGAGCCAATTTGGGATATCATCTAATCATCACACCTTACCTTATAAAATTATTTTGGCATTGACAGTTCATTGCAAATAACCGTGGCATATGCTGATGTGATTCATGTTGTATCTAGACATTATCGTACGACTTTATTTAAATGTCTAGCCTGCGATAAAGGGAAGCCCGCAAATCCAAATTCCAGAGCAGTCGCATATCAAAATGCAGACTAAAAGTGAGACTTGTGATTTTAGAGAAGAAAGGTGAAAGAGAAGTTGCATGAAAATTTTCATGTGCTAGTCTCACTGCAGACTGAAGGTGTGACTCATGACAAGAATCTCCCAATCTCGTCGTAGACTTGATCTTTAGATGCACTACAGACTAAAATTGTGACCTGTAACCTGTGATTTGCAGTGCCATTGAAGACTGTAGTTGTGATTTTTGACCAAAGAGAAGGATGCCAAGATAAATTTGCGACTATAAATACAATAAATACAATTTGCGACTATAAGGATAGGGAAAATATGGTCTCTACTGTTAGTCACAATTCTAGTCTCTAATTTCACCAATATATAAGGTTGCGACTTGTGACATGTATAGGGAGTCGAATGCCCAAACAAATTTCCTATATTATAGAGTAGAAGGATTTTACTCAGGCCGGTCCATCCCCCTCCCAAATTGGAGTCCCTTAAGCATCATTGGTACTCTCCCCTCTTGGGAGGCAGCCCCTCTGAGATTGCGCTCCCTGCCATTCTTCTTCTTCTGGGAAGTCTGGCTTGCCACGAACTGATTCATCTTTTACATCAAACCTGTGATCATCGCCCACATCCATGGGGCAATTATGTCCTGGATTGACCGCCATCCCTCTTCCCCTTCCCCAGGGACCTCTCCCTCTGATTCCGACCCTTCCCCTTTTCCTTGCCAGCATCTTTCTTTTTATGGAACCGAGCAGAATGGATCTTGTGGATGCGGTGGCTGATCAAATTATCCGATGGAGACAGGTTCCACCTCTTTTGAAATGGTGGAGCAGGGACCAACACCAAGGTAGAGGTCCTCGCCCTATGGAGCGCCCTCTGGCTAGCTTATAATCTCCAGACTCCCTCTTTACACATCTATGGGGATGCTAAGTCTGTCATTGATGACCTCTCTAGAAATTCTCTCTTTCAACCTCCTAGATTGCAGGCATGAATTGGGCGCATTAGCTTCCTTCTCAACAAGCTCCATGATCCACCTCTCCAACACATTTTCAGGGAGCTCAACTCCTGTGCCGACTCTCTCTCAAAGCATGGCCTGAACGCCCCTTTTGGCTCCATCTCTGTTTCTCACTTCTCTGGCAGGAGGCTGCTCTCCTTGGTTTCTCACCCTCTCCCCTCAGATCTCAATATGGCGTTTTTCTGCGTGCACCGTCCTTAGCTCAGGTTGCGACCTCTTTTTGATGTTTTTGTTTGATGCTATTATTATGTTGCTCAGTTATTAATTAGACTCAGTTTTGAGCGAGCTCTATTTCCATTAGTCTCATGCATGGCTGTATCAGTCCCTCTAAATGAGGCATGTTGTATCAACTCTGTCATAAGTAGTTTTGTCTCTGACGTGTTTTAATTCTGACTATTCGGGAAGATCTACGACTTATCTCTTCTAGATAAATGTACCTGTGTTATATAATTAATACAAAGTTTTTTTTCCTCTCTGGAAAAAAAAACATCAATAGAGTGGCCATCTTCCTAAATATAAACATTGAATCCATGTACGAACATCTAATGAAGTAGTTAATGATTCTAATGAAATTATGTATGAATGAGATCCATGTAAAAGATCTCAACTCATGATGTCCAAGAGTGAGGAAACACTAAATTCCTGAAGTTATTCACTCATAATGTCCAAGATTTTAAGATCTCATTATGTTGAACGAAAGCCATCCTTTTGGAAGTTTCTATTTCCTTATTTTTAGACTGTCCTATTAGTGGCACCTTAAACTATTCATGGTGCCTTCTCTGACGTTAAGTGACCCTCTCACTATACTCATTTTCAGTCTAAAAAATGTTAGAATTAGTCAAATTTAATTCTTGCAAAATCCATGCAGATTTTCTCTTCTAGTTTTCACACCCAACATATACAATATTGCTGGAAAAAGTTTCTTTGGAAAAGGAATCGTTATTACCAATGTGTTGCATCTTCTATGCCTTAATTATTTCTCTTGGCTCTGCTAATGCTCTCTCTAAGAATTATCTCCTTGCAAAGGCCTTAAAGGGCCATGTTGAGACTTTTTGATATGATTCACTAGTACTAGCGTTTCTTTTTCTTGAGTTCTCCCTATCAATCACCGTTAAATCATCCATTACTCTTGGTGCCAAAATTGTTGAATATGAAAGCATATGTGGAACATTTTTTTGATGGGTCCTTCCCCAGATTTAGTCCAGACACACAAAGACCTCTTTCGTGATATGCTCCGAGAGAGATTACCAAATTCTCTCTGGAATTCTCAGATTTAATTTCTTGTGAATTTTGACTCAAGTGCAATGAAGTTTGTGAGTGGGCAGGATCTTTTTCTGTAGAAGGCATAGGCCTTCTTTGTGCCAGCATGTTATTTCACATGGTGGATTTTCCTGCCAAACTTTTCATGCCTTTTAAATTCTTAGTAAATGTAGATTTTTTGTAAATATCCTTGTACCTTGAGATAATCCTTGGCTCTTCAACTTGGAAATATTTTATAGCATTTTCTTTCTGAGCCTTATTCAGGGAATAGTTCACCTATAAAATACCCCCAACTTCCTTCTCTTGGTTATGAGAAACCTTGCTGACATAGTATTCTGCTTCCCATTAAGAGTTGTTACTAGTGGTAGTAAGCCTCCTAATATGATTGCAGCCTCATCCAAAACCCTAGGCATATAAAAGGTGCACAAAGTATAGTTTTGACGCCTTAGAAATATAATCCTTATAAACTACATAAACATAAATGGAGATATAGTGCCAAAAATTCCTTTGCAAAATCAATGGATGCAAAATTCTATAAACATTGATGTGAAGGATGAAGCAAATGGGAAAGCATAGGTGACGTGCCTCATGGACATACAAGCACTTGTAGACTCGATGATAATTGAGTTATTAAAGGATTTTGACCAATTCCATCTTTAGGAATACTCTTTAAGACCTCGAAAAGCATAGGGGGACCCAAAATTTAGATATATAAGCTAAAAATTTTGGGCAGTGTTGTAATGGCTAAAATAAAATGTCTCTGCCTACGTCCTTTAAAAATATATAGTATTATTAATATTGCAAAGAAGTATTAAATTATATATCGTGGAAAAATTTGGTGCTAGAAGGAGGGAGGATGACAAGCTGAGCCCATGGAGCCCTTATCTTAACATCGAATCTTCAAATGGCTCTGTCCCAAATATTTATCCTAGATTGGTTTTATAAAAGTCTAAATATTTCAATCCCTGTAGAAAAAGTTCATCACTTGTCACATTATAAGTTTGATGGAGAGGGTGAAATATCTATATTAGAACATACATGTCAATTTCATCAAATTTTCCATTCTAATGAAGTATATTGTGAAGATGAAGCATGCAGACTTTTCACCCTTATGCTTGAAGGACATATTAAAGAGTGGTGTAAAACCTTACCAATTGCATCTATCCATTCTTTCGAGCATTTCATCAAAGAGCTTCATTGTGCTTTTGACAAGTATGATTATCAAAGTCTGTTTGAAAATATCAATGAGATTAGAGAGAAACAAAATGAATCATTGAAATACTTTTTTGATAGGTTTGTCCATCTTTCTTATCAGTTTCTTGACAGAGATGTGGATTGGAGGTACTTGGATGAAAATTTTTGGCGATTTGTTTTCCTTTCTTTGAAAAAAATTGAATTTGAAATGAATGTTGATTCTCATGATAATTTTGGTAATCTACAAGTTACAAATTAGCCAAATCTTATCCATGATTTTATCTTGACAACTTTTGTGAGTTAGGAAAAGTCTCAAGTCTCTGAGGAGGAAATTACCACTTGTGAAATTCCTCATCCTATTTCAGCTTCATCACCTAATGAAAATTTTATCATTAATAATTTAGGTGATGAAGAGAGTTTGTAGGAAAAAGAACCAATTTATCTTGCTCTCGAAGCTCCCATAAATCTTGTTGAAATAGGACAAACTACAAATCAAATTGATAAAACACCTCTTCCTGTTGATGAGATTCAACATAGTCTCATTGAACATCTTCCAGGATATATTAATGAAACTCCTCATAATATTCTCCCACCTTAACCTTCTTGTAATGATTGAGGCTCCATCTAGGATAATATTGAATGTGCAATCAATCCCACGAAGCATAATATGGAAATTGATTTATTGATGCAAAATCGAAATCTTGAATCAGATTTGGTTGAAAGTGATGCTTGTTCAAGGGATTATTTGCATTATATTTCATCTGCGACTCAAAAATCCATGTATCTTGATCCCCTTGATGAATCTACTACACCAACAACCAATTTAAATTCTCTTGTTTCTCATTATGTTGGGCTCCGTAATGATCAGGTACAAGGTAGTAATGTCTTACATCTAGAGGAAGGAAAGAATGAAATTGCATCTCATATCTATTTTGATTCCAAAATATTAGAAGGTAAAGATGATGATTCCCTCACTCAGGTCATTCACAAAAACCCATCAGTTAATGGCCCTTTACTTATGGTCAATGAATATGCTCATGTTTTGAGTGATCATCCTAGAAAAATCAAAATGGTTAATCAAACTAGTCGCCCTGGAAACTACCATATTGTTGAAAATTACTTCGCGAATATAGATGATGATGGATATAAATGCCTATATTTTGATTATTTTACTTATCAAGAAGATGCATGTGTGAAAAAATTAGATTTGGAATCCAATATGTTTATAGAATAATTTCTTATGGTAATAATTGCTTCCTCTTCTTCAACATCCTACTCCCTGTGTCTAGAATTGTGTAACATATCAACTACCATAGAAAAAAATTTAAATTCTTCAGATCCTTATTATGATGATCTAGATTCTAAGAAGACACAAGGTAGTAGGAGTTCATCTTCACAAGAGGAAAATGAATAAAAAATTTCACATCTTTCTTTTGGTTTGCAATTTCCAACACTGGAAAGAGTTTACTCTTTTGTTCGGGTCGTTTGTGAAATATCTCCAATTGATTCATTTTCATTCATGAGCCAAGTAGAATCTTACATCTTGAATAGTCTATCTTGTGATATTGAAACATATGATCAAATTAGTGACCACAACAAATACTAGCTTGTTAAAAATGACCTTTCTAATGATGGTTGGTTGTGCACAATTGTTGATCTAACCAAATCCTTGAAATATGATCATCCAACATCTAAAGGTTATGTTAGGTTATCACTATCTCAAAAATATCCTAGAAATAGATCGAATTAAGGTTTCTTTGCAAGATTCCCCTCTCAACATTATATCACTAGATGTAAGCTCATTTTTGAAAAAAATTCAGCATTTTCCATGTTAAGATAGAGTCGATGAGTAGATGAAAGAGTCTAGTCTGGTCAAGCCTTATGCAAGCAAAAAAAAATTCATCTCTGTCATACTAAGTTTAGTGTTTGAATCCATATCTTCAAGAATGTACGAGGTTTTAAGGCCTTCCATTTTAATTATCAAGATATAAATTTTCATCAGCTAGAAGATTCCTTTCATGTGGTTGATATGAAGAATAATGTGAAGGGATGCACACCTTTGAGAGATTTCCAAGGTTTTCATATTCATGTTGTGGCCTGGATTTGGAAATATTTTCTAGAAAGATCTCTTATCATCAAGAAATACCTTCTTTATCTTGTCCTTGTTATGAAGGTAAGGATTCTTGTTTTGGCACAATACATTCTCTTGGGTAACAATGGATGTTCAAATCATTTTTTGAAGAATAACTTGTGTGCTAATGCATTGATTCCTCAAGCTGATGTGAGTAGGAAAAACATGGATGTTGAATATTACTTGATGCAAATTTCTTTTAGAGAATCCTTTAATTTATTTTAGCATACTCTCACTATACCTTTTACCATGTCGTGTTTGCCAAATTTGTTGTACTAGAAATTGTTTGAAATTCCCTAGACTCCCATTTTGCTGCCCTAACGAACAATCAGATACAAGGTAACGGTCTTGTTTATGGAAGAAAAAACCAATGATTTCTCAACCCATATTTATGTTGATTTCCAACCGTCAGTGGGTGAAGGGGAATATTTTACAATCCAAATTATCCATGAAATCTCTTATGTTGATTCATCTCCATTTTTTAGAAATGAGGGATCTTTTGTGTTAAATGTTCAATCTGAATGAAGCATTGGATTTAATTATTTTCATCCAGTTAATCATGATCTCACTTATACGTATGATGCTATTTATTTGTCTACAATTTTTTATTTCACCAAGCCATTAAAATTTGACGATTCACCATTTAGGGTTTAGAGGTTTGTCAAGATGGTGAGGAACTTCATCTCTCGCTGATGGTTATGTGAGGTCCTCACATTTTCTACAAAATCCTTAAATGAGATCAGGTTAGGGTTCCCTTGGTAGATTCTTCCCATACCATAATTGTATCAGGTGAATGCTCATCTTTGAAATATTTTCAAGGTTTCCAAGTTGTTCAATTTGAGTATCATGATAGAAATGTTGACTGGTTGCAATATTATTATCTAGCGAATTCCTCTACAAGTAAGAAACTTCTCATCTCTCTTGTTATTGATGTAGGGTTAAACATAAATGAATTCATATCGTGGAAAAATGTTCAAGTTTTCCATGTTTATCATTTATCTATCAAGATATGATTGCAACTTTATTAAAGCAATACTTTCTAGCATGTTTTTCTTCGAGCAAGTGTGACCTTCTATAATTTGCAAAAATTTCATGGGTAAACATTTTTTTTAACACAATTCTTCGCACTCGATTTAATCGTTGACATATTTATTTTTTCAAGTTGGGAACAAGTGTAGTGGCTACATTGGAAATTTGATTTTACGCGACTTGATCTCCTTTTTGGTTAAATTAGGGTTTAGTTTTAGAATAGTTAGGGTTTTCATGATTAGAATAATTATTCATGCTAGTTTCACACCTTACATCATGATTCCTCTTATAGTTTCTTGCTGGATTTGCAACATTGATTGCTCTTTCTATTGTATTACATTTATTTGTGTGCATTACTCTTCATTGCATTGCATTTAGGAATTGTTTGCATAACATTGCATGGCTCTCCCAATTGCATTTGCATCATACTATTGCATTTCTTTACATTTATTACATGTATATTTGATCACTGCATTGCATCATGCATTCATTTTACACATCATTACCTTCTCCTTGCATTGCATTTGCTTAATGCTTACATTGGATTTCATCTTCTATCCATTTTTCATTTTTTCTACATGTTCTTTGGAAGCATGTACGTGAATAAATGCTAGAAGAGGTTATCTAATCATCTTTACCTAGTGCCGAAATCTCAATCCATGGTTGTGATGTTCACACCAAGAAGAAACCTCTTGTAGACCTTGGCATCAAAACCACGTCTCAAATATATTTTCTATGAGTCTGACCTATTTATAAGTAAAATGTGAATCAAGATTTATGGGGAACTCTAATTTGTTCATAAGACCTATATCCATAACCTAATATCTATTTCTAGTATGGTCCTAAATATTTCATTTTTTTCTTTTATTTCCCACCTGTTAGTTGAAGATGAGATGTGGACGCATGGCATGAGGGAAAATATTTTAGTTTATATAAAACAATTACAACCTCTCTTTCCCGTAAAACAAGTCGGGATCCCTCTTCTGACTTGATGTAATGAACGCCTTGATAAATTATGCCAAAGTGCATCCAAAAGAAAAATAATTAAATAAAGGAAAGGAATGAGAAAGACTTCATGTCCAGAGAGGTGATGCAAGCAATTGCATCAGGGTATTGAACAGGCCCATTGGAAACAAAGCAATGCTTATGATTTCTTGAGTGACTCTGTTAGGGTACTGAAAAATCTCGTTGGCAACAAAGTAACACCAAAAAATAACTTTACAATTCTAAATATAATAATCTCGTTTTCATGTTCTCTATATCATTTTTTAAGACAGACATGTATGAGCTCTTGATGTATTTTTTAAAGACTAATAGGACCTAGCTAAGAAGGCAAATGAAGGGCATATTTGTAAATGGGAAGGTAACCTAAAGTGGTACCCACAGTATCCAATTCAATACTTCCTTGCATTATTAATAAGACTCTATCTGTTGAAAGGATGTAGGTAGAGATGTTGAATTCCACTAGTGGTTCACCAATTGTTGTAGTTGCTACAACACTAAGAAAAATATATATTTTTGGATTATGGTACATAGAAATTAGGAATCTAAGGCTCCTCATGGTGTGTTTTGTGTTGTGCGGGAGAGGAATTCACTTAGCTTTGATTCTTTGATTATAGCTTCACCAAACAGGTTTGGACAATTAATTTTGCTAGATTGAGCCACTAGTCACATAGGTTGAATTCATGGAAATATATATTCTCTTAGTGGAGAAGAAATTGTAGAGGAATGTTTAAAAAAAAAAACAAACAAAGGAGGCTATGTACAACGCTTCCCAATTTTATATGTTGGAAGATCTCGTTGGTGTGAAATAGGGAAATATAAAATCATGTTTTTGAAATTCTAATATCTATGGTAACCACGGCTAAAAGTATCCTCTTAGAATATATTGATTAAAGGATAGATTGACAATTAAATCAACAATTATCAAAATTATGTGATGAATATTGGGTTCAAAAAATTTTCATTTTGATTTAGTTAGGAAAACAAACATTCTATGCCAAGCCCGAATCTCTTATGGTAGCTTCAAATAAACCAATGTGAATTTCAAGAGTGGAAAGGCAAATGGTGATCCAATTTCCTCTTGTTTAATGGAGGATAAAAAGGAAATCCAAGGATGGTAAGAGCAAGGGGAGGGTTATTACTAGATTCCAAAGGAAAAGAAGAAGCAATTTTTGTATGAGTCTTAGACTAGCTATGTACACAATATACACTCCCTAATTGCAATAGGTGATTCAATAATTATTGTAAACATGATGGTATCAAACTCTATCCTTGTAGAAAAGCTTGTATAAATTTTTACCCAAATCAATAAGGAGGCTTATAGTCTAAATACAATTTCTTTATTCTAAGTATCAAGGGAGTTAAACTTGCAATCTAAATTATTGGCTAATGAATATACTAAACATAGCTAAGGAAATATAAAAAATAATGGGGGGTTTATAGAACATTTCATCACCTAAGTATTTGTTTCATAAAATTAAGTGACCTCATGGAGTTTTGCCATTTCTCTTCAACATTAAGTAACCCATGTGTCAACCTCCCTTACAACAACCCTCAATGAAAGGTTGAGCACCCATAAGGACAACAACCCATCCCCTTCACATCTGGGAATTCACTCTTTCTTAGGCCTTTGAATTCACGAGCATGGTTTATTATGGGCAAGGTGGGGTTATGATGAAGCCCACATTAAAATTTTTCAATGGAAACTGGCATATAAGAAGGCATTTAGAAACAAAATGGTTAAAATATTTTTTGTTTCTTTGGTCTATAATTTGGGAATATAGTTTGTAGATATTTCTACTTGGTGTCCCATTGAGGATAAATACCAAAATAAGTTGCACTTTGTCATATTTGTGGAGTTTTTTCTGTAGAAAGTTCCATTGGATCATTGTGTCTTCTGAGTTGTATCTCATCCGGATAAATTTATTAGCATTTTGCAGGAAATTGAACTTACCTTATGCAAGTATTTTTTTGAGACCTAAATCTCTATTATTGTGATTAGTTTCACTTTGAAAATAAAAAGGCTTTGGTGATACATCTTAGTATTTTTTCTTAGTATTTTTTCTGTTGGTGTGAATTCCTTTGTACCTTGATGTCAATGTTTAGCATGGTCAAAATCTAGCGTAGTCCCCATATATATTAGTGTTTTAAATAATGGATTATAAAGACATTTAAGAGATCAATATTCACGAAAACAAGTATTCTTTGTTCTTAAGTGACTTCTAAGGTTCGTGATAATGAACACAATTCCATCTCTCAGAATGCATCAATCATGAATCAATTGGTTCAACATAGGAAAATGGTTGATGTTTTAGAAGTAAAATGTGGTGTGAAATGGATCATGATCATCAATATTGGAACGTTCACTTAGTCCACAACCACAAATTATAGGATTTTAGTTGATTTTGTACATGGGAACTATAAGGACGAGGAAACAATGCATCAATATAAATAATATATGAAAATTGAATAGAAAATTTCTGTTCCTTCTAATCTCAAAGAAGAGGATACCTACGATCCCCATGTATTTCACTAAATATTCATTATTTTCAAAATAATTAGGATTTCGAGTTTTTTTTACAAGAATGTTATTACAAAGCTTGGTTGGGATGTAAAGCTTATAACTATTTTCAAACATTTTTGTGTGGTTGAGAGGAGTTATGATTTCTGTATGAAAAATATATATCAACACTTTTTATATTCTTTGCAATTCAACTTTGCTACAACACTTTTAATATGGTATTTCTTAGATTGATTTTAAAAAATATGAATGCGTGTATGTGCGTGTCTGTTTTAATTATATTCTTTTATATATTTCTTATCTCATTTTTTAAATAATTATATAATTATTAAAAAGTATGTGTAAATGAATATTTAAAAAAATATCATTTATTTTAATAATGACTTTTTCTTAATTTATGTTTATATACAAAAGTTGTTGTCTAACAAGGTGACCATTTTTCCTAGATGATGAATTTCTTATTGGAATCCAATGATTTTTTTTCAAGAATTCGATTGTGAGAAAGTTTGAATCATTTTTATGAGTGGTGGAAATGGATTCGACACCATTAAGAATCCCTGGGGCACCCAAAATTCCGCCAAATTTCGTCAAAATCGTGCCAGATTTTCTATTATTTTTTGGGATAAAACATCGCCTCCTTAGAAACATTGTAAACTATCAAATGAGAATTGTTCTAAGTTCTCATCTTTTTGAGGTAGAAAAAAATCATCTGATTTTGAAAAGAGTTGATTCATAAAACACCTTTTTTTTGGAGTATATTTTCGACACTTTAAATTTTCTTATGTATTAAGTATCAACATTTTTTTAAAAATGTTGGTGATTGTCATGCTGATTTTGAAAAATGTTGAAGCCACATCAACCCCTTTTTTTAGAGGGCTTATTTTTGACACTTTAATTTTTTTGATATAATTAAGTATGGATAAATTTTTAAAATGTTGGTGATTTGCATGCGGGCTCATGTAGCTTTTCAAAAGCATCAACCTTTTTTTAAGGTATATATTTTACTTTTAAATTTTTTTTTTTACGTCCTAATTATGCATAAATTTGTTTTAAATGTTGATTATTTAATCATTTCTCAAGTTGTCTTATTCCTCTTCTTGTTTTTCATCATAGGATGTTTGTTTTTTAAGGGTTTTTCGAACTTGCGTTTTTTATTTTCTTTACAATGTTTTTTTATAATGATTTATATATATAAAAAAAAAATTGCAATTAATATTTTGAGGTTAAGATTTTTTATATATTTATATATCGTTAATTAATACTTCAATACACATAAAATAATTGTCACTTAAAAACAATAATTTTAAACACTCAACAAAAAATACACATTTTGTATATAGATATAATTAAAAAAAATATGTAATTCAAGACCTTTTCATTAAAAATGGCATGACAAATAAAATATTTTTATGAAAAAATTGAATAATAAAAGTTGGAAAAATAGCAAACTTTATGAAAAAATCATAAATTTTTTATCAAAAAATGATGAAATTTCATATTATTTAAAAAAATAAAAATTAATTAGATAAAATTTTAAGGAAAAATTAGAAAATTAAAAATAAAAACAATTAAAAAAAAATTAAAAAAATATTAAACTAAAATTGAAGTAAAAAATAATTAAATTATATATATATATATATATATATATATATATATATTAAAAAAATTAAAAAACATAAAAAAATGATTATTCCTCGCTGGTTGATTCCGAGAATCAGTGAGCCAAGCCTAGTTGCCCATGGGGTTGTGACCTAGGGAAGACAGAGTTGCACCCCTCGGGAGGCTGGGCCTGGTTGGCTGATTCCCGAATTAGCCAACACATTTTTTTTGATTTTTTTTTTCTATTGTGTTTAAAAAAAAATCATAATTTATTTATTTATTTTTAATTATTGTTTTGTTTTATTATATATATATATATATATATATATATATATATATATATATATATATATATATATATATATATATATATTTCAAAATTGTTTTCATTAGATTTTCAACAAAATAAACCTTACAGATTCCATCTCAACAGCCCCCGCTCTCTCATTCTGACTAGACTTTTTGAGATTGGGGACTGGAAAATACCACAAAAGACAAGTTACATACATTATTTCTGGGAGGCATTCTAGCCTTAGCATAGCTGAAGTAAACAAAAAAGAAGCCATAGATGATAACAACATATCAAGGGGGGGGATCAGGGGGAAGTATAGGTGGAGCTGCAAAGAAGCCAACTCGATCATGTATATGGAAATCGATATGCTTCGCCCTCGCTTCTAGACTATGAAGGTGGTCATTCGTACGACGGTGATGGTGCCGAAGACTGTCCAGCTGCTCCATAATTTCATTCTAGCTATACTGGATGTCATTGAAGTAAGCTATGATCTCTTTTTTGTCTTCATACTTGTGGTCCCTGAGGATATCCATATTGATTTGAATGCGTCGAAGCTGCTCAATAAGATATTTCATGGTTATTGGAGCTATCACATGACCAGACGATCGAGCTGGAGAGAGGGTCTTAGTTTACTCATACTCCTGACTACCCGAATTGGCCAAGGATGCACTGAGACCTGGTTCAGGATGCCTCCCCTGAAATTACTACCCACCCCATGGCGAGGGTGATCCCGTTGAATTAGCATGGATATGAGAACCGAATCGACCAGATAACAAATTCAAGCCCCTGAAGCTGATGCAAGAGAAAAACCACCCTAAGTCAAATTTGAAATTCGTGAACCTTCCAGAACGCAAACATGACATGAGAACGAGATTTACTCATGTTCGTTTGAGTTTGTTAATTTTTTATTAATGAAATTATTATTTTAAGCGATTGTGACCAAAGTTAGGGGTTGATCGGATCTCACTTGATCCGATCCATATTGTATTATTCTATTTAATTGTAAGTGTGAGTGCTTAGAAGGGAAAGCCCGATGCAATTTAATACCAGGGAAAGTGTGTGTGTTCAGGCCCACACAGGTCGTAGTACTGTAATCGAATTCGATTTCAATGAAGATTGAATAACTATGTATTTATTATGATTTGTTTTAACCATGGTTTATAAATCCTGTGTGGTTACGTGAATTATGGTGTGCCATATTGTTTAAGTGGAATTTCTGTTGAAGTTTCAGAGCCAGATCGACCAGCAGAGTGGGATCCGAACTGGTGGCTGTCATGGAGTCTTGAGACTCTGCGTATTGAATCATGGATTTCACAGCTGTGGAAATGTTGATGGTTACGTAACCGACTGGAGCCTCCAGAACGAGCGGTGATGGAATGCCTTGCAGGAAGCAGTGGACATGTGTCGGGCGGAGGTCCATGTGCATATCACACATCACATGCGATATGGTTTAACAGTTAACGACATAGACTTAAGTTTGTGAAATGTTGAATTGTGACAAGCTTTGGGTTGCGATGTAGCGATGTTATATCATCATCACAATTTCGCATCGACATTGTTATTTTTTATTGTTAAAGTTATTTTTTATGGGTTGCGATTTGCATTATATATTATATCTACGATCTGTGAAGTTTATAAATCTACGATATTGCAATCTATAGAAATTATATAACTTATGTGTTATATGTCCAAGATTATCCTGATCTCACACTATTTTAATTTCATGCAAAATAAAGAATATATTCCACCATTGATCATTTGCAGAAATTAAATCAAGATTGCAATGCACACATGAAACAATAAAAATTCACACACATTAACACAGTTGTTTAACGGGAAAGCCTGAAGCTGAAAAACCCAACTATTTTTATATAATATATGTCATAGAGATCATGTAACAATCCTCATACAAAGCTGATCATATCAAGCTCTCAGTACAATACAATCGCTACACACTAATCAAGCCCGATCTTGCAAATCCATGCACCGATCTTTGCCACCTGCTAGCCTGCCTCTACTGCACAATCCCTGCTGAAGAATGGCTCTAAATGAGTTCGAATTACTCCACTCTTTGCTCTTCATGCAATCCTCATTGGCATCTCCATCGAGTGTTGGATGAATAAATGCATCACTATAGTCACAACTCGATAGTCCATATTGCCCTTTCACCTATCTCTCCACCGGGTCTCCACTGGAACTGACATGCACTGTAGTTAACTGTTGTATTGTTCAGTTGATTAATGAGTTATTATTTGTGAATTAATTAACTAATTAATTCACTCCACTCTCACTAGAGCATCAACTCACTTAGACTATATACAACTAGCTCAAATGAGTCTAACTAAGTTAAACTAAATACAACTCCACCAACTACTTCTCCAACTCCACCAAACTCGCCACTTGAGTTCTAACTCCAGTCCTCCATGCAATAGTCTAAGAACCCTCGTAATATGACTTTTCCTCAATAATACAGAAGCACATATGCACTTAACTAAAGTGGTTCAAGAGAATAAGATAATGTTTTAGAGTCCAAATATTATTAAGAGCTAATACTCGACATATCTATTTTTAGACCCGATAATCTTTTAGACTCGCCATTATGCTCCAAATAAAAAATAGAAGTCCATATATTTTTCCAACTTGACCAACCATCCACAAATAACATCCTGCAACTCATAGAATATGATCGACATGTCTAAAATAAACAGTCTAAAAATAGATTTTGCGCCAAAAATAGCCTGCGGGCCCACTTAGTGAAGGCGACTCTTTTCACTAAGCTCATCATCTTGTTGAATCTCAACACTCCCTCTCAACAAGATAGGGATTATCTGCCACCCCGATCCTATCGCTATGGTATTCGAATTTGCTCCTGGTGAGCGCCTTCGTCAGAATATCTGCATCCTGATCCTCTGTAGGAATGTAAGAAATAAACATGATCTTCCGCTGCACACAATCTCTGATATGATGGTACCGGATGTCAATATGTTTAGATCTATCATGAAATATTGGATTAACCGAGAGTTTAATGCAACTTTGATTATCACAATATATCACTGTGGGATCTAAATGAGAACCGAACAAACCAACCAAGATCTTCCTCATCCATATAGCCTCGCATGCAGCCAAACTTGCTGCCATGTACTCGGCCTCCACTGAACTAAGTGCCACGGATCTTTGTTTCCTGATATACCAAGAAACTGTCATAGATCCGATACTGAAAATCCCTCCAGATGTGCTCTTTCTGTCCGTTGGGCTTCCTGCCAAATATGCATCCGTGAAGCCATGCAGCTTCACCTCATCCGACTGTTTGTACCACAATCCATACCCAGATGTGCCCTTGAGATACCTCAGGACATGCTTGCCTGCCTTCCAAAAGAGCTTGGTAGGCTTCACCATCGCTTGTGAAAGATGGTTCACAGCATAGCATATGTCCAGTCATGTCTTGACTAAATACATGAGCGAACCAACCAACTATCGATAAAAAGTGGCATCCACTACCTCTGCCGATGTAGCATCCTCTTTCAGCCAACAACCAGGAAGAGGAGTGTCGATAGGCTTGCAGCCTTGCATGTGAAACTTCTCCAGTATCTCCCGGGCGTACTTGCCTTGAGACACAAATAGTTCACCTTTCCGCTGCCAAATTTCCAATCCCAGGAAATAATGAAGGAGGCCCAAGTCCTTCATCTCGAACTCCTTTGCGAGATCTTCCTTGCATGAGTGTATCAACAGTTCATCACCCATTAGTATTAAATCATCTACATAAAGTACAATGATCAAAAGCTTACCCTCCACCACAATCTGGTATAGGTTTGGATCCGCCTCACCCTTGGTGAAACAAAGTATAGTGAAATAATTGTCTATCCATGTGTACCAAGCACGAGGTGCTTGTTTCAACCCATACAGCGCTATTTTGAGCTTGCACACATGCGACTTGCTGCTGAAGATTTCGAATCCTTCAGGCTGCTCAATGTACACCTCCTCCTCAATGATTCCGTTGAGGAACGCAGTCTTCACATCCATCTGATGAATGTGCCAACCCATCTGCACTGAGAGAGCAAGGATGGTCCGTATGGAAGAATACCTTGTGACAGGTGCAAAGGTTTCTTCATAGTCAATCCCCTCGATCTGTGAGAAGCCCCAGGCAACAAATCTTGCCTTATACTTCTCGACGCTCCCGTCAACAACTTGCTTCACTTTGTAGATCCATCTCGAATCTACCATTGATTTCCCTTCTGGCCTTGGGACAATCTCCCATGCACTGTTTCTGACAATCGAATCACACTCTTCCACCATGGCATCTACCCATGCGGGATCCTCCACAGCTTCCTCGAAAGAGGATGGCTCCGTCATGATACATTTGCTCATCAGAGCCATGTATCTAGTAAATCGGTCAGGTGACTGTCTCTGTCTACGTTGTGATGTAGGAACTCCTACATTCTGCACTACATCAAGATTCAATCGCTCAGCTTCTGTAGTGCGCTTCCGCCCTCTGATGTTTGGCGCTGCATGAGTGGTTTCTTCCACTCGATGAACCTCCTCTTGTGGCTGATCCACATCTTGAGGCTCATCTTTAGGAACAAGTAGCTCTTCCTTTGTATGCAAGTGTAGCTCCCTCTCAAGCGACAACTTCATGGCTTTCTCATCATGAAATTTGATATCCCGTCGCACGATAGTCATCCGACTGTCTGGAAAATACACATGATAATTGTCGGGTGTTTCTGTGTACCCCACAAATATCCCAACCTCTGCGGTCGGCTCCAGCTTCTTCCTGGCATCCTTTGTCACATGAATGTAAACAGGTGAGCCAAAAATCTTCAAATGAGAAATATCAGGCTTCTTACTAGAAAACGCCTCTTCAGGTGTACTCATGCCAAGTACTCTATGGGGACCACCCGGTTTTGCACATAAAACAATGAGTCTTTGCACCTCAGCTCCATAGTGTATGGGAAGGCCCTGATCAATCAACATGCTTAGTGCAACACCCGATCGTTGTTCTTCCTCTCGGTGACCCCATTTGTTGTGGGTTATGAGGCGCTGAGTTCTCTTCGAATTCCTTCTTTGCTACAAAGTCTTTGGTTCGCGAGGAGATGTATTCACCACCATTATCCCTCCTTAGAGCTTTCACACCTTTGACTCTTTCTAACGATTACCTTGAACTCATAGAAGACTTTGGTATGTCTGTCTTCTTCATGCAGAAGAAGATCCAACGCTTACGAGAAAAGTCATCAACAAATATCACATAATACCTGTGATTTTCTGTTGAAGCAACCGAGAAAGGTCCACACACGTCTGTGTGAATTCTCTCAAGGATCGTCAAGGCACGACTATCCTTCTCATGAAAAGTGGTCTTCACAAATTTTCCCAAAGTACATCCCTTGCACTGATCTGACTGCGCAATTGTACCTTTGGGAAGCCCGGTAGAAATTTGCTGCAAAATTTTCAAAGCGCCATGGTGAAGATGGCCCAATCTCTTGTGCCACAATTCGCCCTCATCTCCGCTCACCACTCCTTCTGCTTTGCCTGCCATTGCTGCGCATCCGTCTACCTGCAATTGATAAATATTCTTAACTCGAATCCCTATCCTCTTGGTTTGACCAATTGTTTTATGCTAAAGGAAAGCTTTTCCCTCACTGAAAACAACATCATAACCCTTGTCTTCCAACATCGCCACAAAGATCAGATTCTTCTTCAATCCTGGAACATGCATGAAATCCTTCAAGATGAAAGATTTACCGGACTCCCTCTCAAAGGAAATGGTCCCGATACCAGTCGCATTGTATCTACCATCATCGCCCATGTTGATGTGTACTATAAGATCCTTTTCCTCCAGATCACTAAACAAATCTTTTTCTTTGGTCATATGGAAAGACGCACCACTGTTAAGAAACCACACCGATCCCATCACACTTGAAACCAAGCATGCGATCAAAGAAAAATCCAGCTCAAACTGTGAGGCTAAGGCCTCTCCAGCTGCAGATCCAGCAGCCTGCTTATTCTTCTTCTTCTGTGGACAATTAGTGGCGAAATGCCCATGCTGGTAACAATGAAAACACTTCACCTTGGACAAATCCTGCTTCTTGCCTTTCGCACTGGATTGAGAAGGATTTTTCTTCCCCTTCCCTTTCCTTGCTTTTGCAGCCAAAGTGAAATTTTCTTCATCTTCATTCTTCGATGAAGATCCATCCCTGGTATCCCGCCTTATCTCCTCCTGCACAAGATCCGACCAAAGTCGCTCCCATCTTGGCAGTTTCTCCCGTCCATTGAGAAAGTCTTCATAGCTATGCCAACTCTTCGGAAGCAAGAATGACTCATAGTATTCTTCATCCAACGGTAACCCCGCTTCCCAACTCATCCTTGCAGTGGACAAACTTCGTGAGGTATTTTGGTATACTGTCGCCTTTCTCCATTTTTATTTTTCTGAGCTTGTCTTTAAGTGCCAACTTCCTCTGGTCACTTCTGCTTTGGAAAAAATATGTCAAAGCCTTCCACATTAAGAATGGAGTGGCTTTACCATGAAGGCTGGACACAATGTTGTCCTTCACACCTTCCAACAGAATCCTTTGACACTTTGCTACCTTCTTTTTCCATGCGTCAAGTGTGGCTGCATCGCTAGATCCCGGCTTAGGAACATCGCTATTGATGAACTCCTTCAGCCCATTATCATCCAGCACCGCCTCCATCCTATCCTTCCATGCTATGTAATTTGAGCTCCCATCAAGGGCATACTCCAATCGCAATCTGTTGAAAGACATTTCAATGAATGCTCAACTTCGACACCAAGAAAACACTACAGCAAATTTGAATTCCACCAGCACAAAACTCAACCGCTTCAATAATTTCAATCTCCTCCAATGATCAACTGCTTTGATACCATGCAGAAATTATATAAATTATGTGTTATATGTCCAAGATTCTCCTGATCTCACACTATTTTAACTTCATGCAAAATACATAATCTATTCCACCATTGATCATTTGCGGAAATTAAATCAAGATTGCAATGCACACATGAAACAATAAAAATTCACACACATTAACACAGTTGTTTAAGGGGAAAGCCTAAAGCTGAAAACCCCAACTATATGTATATAATATATGTCATAGAGATCATGTAACAATCCTCATACAAAGCTAATCATATCAAGCTCTCAGTACAATACAATCACTACACACTAATCAGGCCCGATCTTGCAA
Organism: Pinus albicaulis; assembly: GCA_034641835.2. Classification (NCBI taxonomy): domain Eukaryota; kingdom Viridiplantae; phylum Streptophyta; class Pinopsida; order Pinales; family Pinaceae; genus Pinus; species Pinus albicaulis. The sequence continues at coordinate 617,570,230 of CM076580.1, forward strand.
ATCCATGCACCGATCTTTGCCACCTGCTAACCTGCCTCTACTGTGCAATCCCTGCTGAAGAATGGCTCTGAATGAGTTCGAATTACTCCAGCCTTGCTCACGCAATCCTCATTGGCATCTCCAATTAGTGTTGGATGCAATCAATGCATCACTATAATCACAACTGATAGTCACACTTGCTCTTTCACCTATCTCTCCACTGGTCTCCACTGAAACTACCATGCACTGTAGTTAACTGATGTATTCTTCAGTTGATTAATGAGTTATTATTTGTGAATTAATTAACTAATTAATTCACTCCACTCTCACTAGTGTATCAATCAGTTAGACTAGATACAACTAACATTGAGTCTAAGTGAGTTAAACTAAATACAACTCCACCAACTACTTCTCCATCACCAAACTGTTGCCACTTGATTTCTAGCTAGTCCTCCATGCAATAGCTCCGGTAAACCCTGAGGAATTGTAATTCCATGCATCGGTGTTGTGCCACATCTGTGCACTTAACTGAAGTTCTCCAAGAGAATAAGTTAATGTTTAGAGTCCAAATATTATTAAGAGCTAATAATATTCAACATATCTATTTTTAGACTGGCAATATAAAAATAGATTTTGCGTAATATGTCTAAAAATAGAAGTCCATCTATTTTTCCAACTTGACCAACCATCCAAAAATATCATCCTGCAACTCATAGAATATGATCGACATGTCTAAAAATAGACATAGTCTAAAAATAGAATTTGCGCCAAAAATAGCCTGCGGGCCCACTTAGTGAAGGCGACTCTTTTCACTAAGCTCATCATCTTGTTGAATATCAACACGACCCACTGTGAGAAAAGGAAATTTATGTGGTCCCATAACCCACAGGTCTGTGTATTGTGTAAATATGCAGTTTTTCTACATCAAAGTGGTATCAGAGCAGGGAAAGATTTCCTACAGAGCGAGTTTTGCGTGCAAAGGGGGTACAAATATGTCAAAGATTGGTAAGCGCGTGGTCTTTATATTTTGTGCAGGTAGCGACAGAAGAAGGTGAGACGATTTGCAGCAGCCTAGAGCAAGGAGTGCTCAAATGGTTCTAGAGGAGAGAACCAGAGAGATGTTGAAAGGCTGAGCTCAGAGGAGAGAAGCTTAGTGAGGTATCGTGTAGCAAGGAGGAGACTAGCTACTGCAGAGGTTTTGTTGCAACTCATGAATGTTGTTACTGAAATATCACAAAGGAAATTCCACAGAGAATGTGGGTAGAATTGCTAAGAGAAAGAAGAGGACTTGGTACTCATAACAAGTAGTAGGCTTGTTACAAAGATCAAAAAGGCATATGACCAGGAGGTCATAAAATTTTTGTACCCTGGGAGTCTGATGCAGGAGAAAAACCACCCCAAGCGAAAGTTGAAATTTGTGAACCTTCCAGAACGCAAACGTGGCATGAGAATCAGATTTAATCACGTTCGTTTGAGTTGGTTAATTGTTTACTAATGAAATTATTATTTTAAGAGATTGTGAGTGAAGTTAGGGGTTGATCGGATCTCACTTGATCTAATCCATATTGTATTATTCTATTTAATTGTAAGTGTGAGTGCTTAGAAGGGAAAGCCCGATGCAATGTAATACCAGGGTGAGTGTGTGTGTTCAGGCCCATAGAGGCCATAGTACTGTAATCAAATTCGATTTCAATGAAGATTGAACAACTCTATATTTATTATGATTTGTTTTAACCATGGTTTATAAATCCTGTGTGATTGCATGAATTGTGGTGTGCCATATTGTTTAAGTGGAATTGTTGTTGAAGTTTCAGAGCTAGATCGACGAGAAGAGTGGGATTTGAATTGGTGGTTGTCACGGAGTCTTGAGACTTTGCATATTGAATCAGGGATTGCACAACTGTGGAAATGTTTATGATTACGTAATTGGTTGGAGCCTCCAAAACGAGCGGTGATGGAATGCCTTGTAGGAAGCAGTGGACACGTGTCGGGTGGCGGTCTATGTGCATATCACACATTGCATGCAATATGGTTTAATAGTTAACGACATAGACTTAAGTTTGTGAAATTTCAAATTGTGATAAGCTTTGGGTTGCGATGTTGCGATGCGATATCGTCATTGCAATTTCGCATTGACATTGTTATTTTTTATTGTTAAATTTATTTGATATGGGTCGCAATCTATGTTATATGTTATATCTGCAATCTGCGAAGTTTAGAAATATGCGATATTGCGATCCGCTGTGAGAAAAGGAAATTTATGTGGGCCCATAACCCACAAGTCCACGTATTGTGTAAATATGTTGTTTTCCCGCATCAGAAGCAGAAGAAATAGAGCACCTGCAAAGCCAAACCCAATTGCTAGAAACATGAAACCACCCCAAAGGAGAGGACTTCACAAGGGAACATGCCACCCACCTACTGGAGCAACACAAACATTTAGTTTCCCAAATCGGATGGCCGAGTGGTAAAAATCTGGTCCACTACCCTAAAATCTTGCCACCATAGACGAACCAAGCACAATTTAACAAGGAGGGACACATTGAACTCTCCTAGTCACCCCGAAGTCATCCTCACACCAGGAGGATCTTAGGATAGACCATGAAGAGTGTGCAACCTCGCAGCCACCCAACACTAGATAGGTAGTATTCAAAACATACAACCAAGAAAAAAAGCAGAGAAACCAAAATGTCTTACCCCACTCAGAGATTTGAAGGATCGGGGAGAGGATTTTTCCATGCGCAAGCTAGTGTCAGGCCAAAAATTTTAGTCAACGAAGATCCATGCCCGTTCATGTACCTGGGTCCTAGGGACAGAGAAAACGATCAACTCTCAACTGCACCACAAGGCCTTGAACCTCCATAGTGCCTCTTAGCCAAGGCCGAAACCCCGAGGAACCACCATGGATTCTGACCCACATACCTCACTTTTTAAAATTCATCGCCCAACTTTCCGCACGGGACTACCTCCCAAGTCTGTCTGTGAATTTATCCACAGGGAAAGCAAGATCTTCCCTCATACCCGCAGGGTGAATGCTTTGATTTCGTATGGTGTTGAATTAATGAGCGTGTGGAGCCGGAGAAGGTCCCAAGGGCCGCTCTGATGACACTTGTACCGACGTTTGGGTACACCCATCGAGGGTTGTTTTCATTTTTTATTTTAATGATTTAAAAAATATATATTTTTATTATTTTAATGGTTTTTTTATTTGTTTTAATTTATTTATTTATTAATTTTGAATGTTTTTGATTTTTTTTTTTAATTATCCAATTATGTATTATTTTATTTTATTTTTGAAATATTTCTTTATTTTTTCAAAAAAAATTTTAATGTTTTGGTTTAAAATTTTATTTTTTATAAGTTAATTTTATTTTTCTATGTTTTATATTTTTTGGGTTTTATATATATATGTATATATTTTGTATATTTGATTTTTTTAATGTTTTAATATATATTTTGTATATATTTGATTTTTTTAATATTTTAATATATATTTTATTTACTTGTTATTATTTTCTTAAGCTCTTTTTATTGTTTTTTCTTTTTATATGTTTTAATTTTTCTTTTGTTTTGTATTTTTCATTTTTATTTATTTATTATTTTTTTTTATTTTAATTTATCTACGGGGTTCTTATCAATCCTCGACTAACAACCTAATTCCATTATATGTTAATTTGATAGTTGATTTTAAAATTTTCGTTATAATGAATCGAGTATGCTCTCAAAATGTGTCAATTTCATGGTTGGTTTTTAAGTTTCATTACAATGGGTCGAGTTCACCTACACTTTGTGCCAATTTTATGGTTGATCTTAAAATTTTTGTTGTATTATGTCAAGTTGTTTGAAGCTAATAATTTAAAATAACTATACTTTTAATATTTAAAAAATAAATTACTCTTGGTATAATGACTCTTTCATTGAGGTGTTCATTTAAAAAAAAAATAGTCATATAATTTTTCCATAATGTCATGGTTGAAATATATTGAAAACTTAAGGTTTTTGTAGTCATGATCTTTGGTTTTAATTCCATGTTGAAAAATTCATAAAATTTTAAGGCTTTTCTGAGTCATGATATTTTATCTTTAACACCATGGCTGAAAATTGTTGGAATTTTAAGGTTTATGAGAGATGTCATATTTTTTCTTTAATGCCATGCTTGAAGATCATTTGAATTTTAAGGTTTTCCGGAGTAATGATACTTTATCTTTAATGTCATTGCTAAAAAATGTTGAAAATTTACCCCAAGGAAAAAAAAAAAAAAAAACGTTATTCCAACATCAACACTTTTCATTTTCGGGCTATTTTTTCATGTTCTTTTTGGGTTTTCTGGCTAGATTTCACGTTTTGAGTTTACAGTTCATGTTTGGTTGTTTACAATGTTTTAGACTACTCTTATACAAAATTATATATCTAAAATAAATTAAAAACATTTCAATTATATAAATACTAATAATGATAGAATATATATATATATATATATATATATATATATATATATATATATATATATATATATATATATATATATATATATATATATATATATATATATATTAAAGGAATGGGTAGGGGTTTATTTAATGATAAAAGTTGGATTAGGGACTAGAACCCTTACACAAGTTTTTTGATATAAAATTTCAGAGATCATCGGTCTATTCAAAATACTTCCTAGCTCTAGGGCTACAAATTCTTCTTATACTAAATACATGCCCATGTAAACTTTAAAAGGACCCAAGTATATAAAAAAAAACTACATAATAACATAGGAAACCATGGAAATGAACTACATCACACTCCACCAAACAACCCAAACCTTGAAACTCAACAATGACCATGTTTAGTAGTATTAGACCCCCTTGAGCAACGGGTTCTCTTCCTTTCCGTAGCGACACTAGTACCAACTCCTCCCAAATTGTGATGCACATTTCCAGTCATGGAGACCTCCAACAGAGACACTTGAGAACAAAGAGAATGAACCTTTTCATGCATACCTTCTAGCAATTTCTCCATATCCATGTGATTCCTTATCAATCTTTCCTCTAGAAAGAGTTGAAAGGAACACCTATGTCTTTCAAGCATATCCTCCAATTTTTGAATAAATGCCAAGATTTCTTGAGTCACATCTAGAAGCATGTCGAGCACCATCCTAATGTTAACATTCTCCGGGAAATTAAAATAATCTTCCATCTCTAAATAGAGACCCAACACCCAAGAAATTAACACTCTATTAAGAGTTCCCCATACTTCTAGACCTAGATGGATTGAAGGTACTTGAATAAACTAGGAGGCTGAGAGATTCAATATATAGACAGGTCTGGGGCCTTTCCATGATCCAAACTGCATAAAAATTTCCATATCCATCACCAAGGCCTCAACAGAATAGAGAATCAACATTTGAGGGATATCATAGGACAACTGAATTAATTCCATTCCGTTCTGTAATAAACTAGACTCCATGACTGAGGATATCAAAAAAAGATCCCACAAAGAGAAAATTAAATAAATAAGATGCCCAAAATTGGAGACGATTAACATTACATGCCACTTGTAGATCATATTAAGATGTCGAGAAGGATCCTTGAAGATTTGTGCCTGAAAAAGGTAAGTTTGTCGGATCCCAAGGCCCTTCCACTTATGGAGAGGAGCTAAGAAACGAGAAATGTTGGAGGACGCCGACCATTTAAAAAAAGAAATTATGTGATGACAAAATTAATTGAGAAATGATTGCTTCTTGGGATTCCAAACATGGTTAAAAAGGAAGTTGTCTACCGAGCTCGTGAAATAGCCCGGACGGTAAAAAATTGCCGGAATCCGGTCAACTAAAACTCAAAAAATCATGTTCTTGGAGTGTTTCGAATCCATTTTTGATGCTGGAAATGGATTCATCAGTATCAAAAACCCTTAGGGCACTCAAAATATTAAAGTTTAACAACTGTAAACAAGATTCTGGGCAAATATTTGCCTGATTTCTGAAAAACATTACCGGATTCTGGGTCAAAACGCGGCCTTTTTAGACTGCATGGTTTAAAAGTGGGGAAAAATGAAAAAAATAAGATCCACTTCCAATCTGACTTGACTACATCTTAGAAAACCAATCATAGCTAAGGGATTGGGAAATTGCTAACTTTGTGGCCCATTTCCAATCTACCCTGACCCAAGGTGGAACCCTTTTTCGCAAAAACATCCACAACCGAGTTCAAATGCTTGTAGTACACGTGAAAGAGGTACAATTCTGAAAACTGAGCAGAGACGAGGATCTTCTGATTCAAGAGAGAATAATATGAGTATATTGCGAATGACTAGCATTGACTCTTGAAAAAATAATGGGCTAGCAATTTTCTTTCTAATAACTATTTTCAAATCTTTCCATAAAGCAGGATACTCATCTTGATTTTTGATTGCTAAATTGAGTCCCCATACATCATACATATTACGATACAATTTTTCTATTGAAAATAAATAAAAACCCTCCCACTTCTGCCTTCCCAAATTATGAAATAATTATTATAAATTTATATAGATATTATTAAAATACATAATTACATGGTAAATAAGTCATAAATCATGTATGGGTTCGCATAGGGTCTCTTAAAGAAAAAAGAAGATACTCAGTGAGCCAGTCTGCCTGTTGAGTAGTTTGCAGTGCAAACCTGTGTGAGAGGTCCCTGCAGTAAAATTGGTATCAGAGCCAGAAGTCAAGTTTGACTATGTGAGATCTGGTTCGTGAAAAAGGTCAGTTCTTAAAATATCCTCTCTTTATTTTTTTGAATCAAAAAATGGACTCATTCAGAAAGTCAGTGTCATTTAGAGAACTCGAAGAGAAAGATAGGGCCACCCAAGACCCTCTCAGAGATATGTTTGTTAGTTCCAGTAGTCGTGTATTAAACCAGTCAGAACATCTGTATGAAGAAACATAACCTACTGCTAAATGGGTTCTCCCAAACATCAGCCCTGATAAAGTCTATTCTGATCTAGGCACTTAAGAGCAGCCACCCGTATTTCAATTAAAGAATCCATCAGTTCTGTTAGAGAAAACTCTGACTGTGTCATGTCTATTCCTCTCTTAGATCCTAAGTCTCTGCAAGCAGAAGCAGCAAAGTTAGGAACAAAGTTTTTGCATCTGGGTTGTATTCGTGTTGGCATCCATGCCCTCACTCATCAAGGATTGAATACGTATGTGTTAGCCACAGTTCGGGATCTAACACATAACAAATGCACAGATTCCTTGATTGGAGGTATTGTAGCTCCATTGTCAAATGGACCCATCTGGTTTGACTGTTATCCAAATTTCTCAGTCTATGTCTACGATGAAACCTTATCTGATATTCTCCAGCTTCAAATCCAAACCTCTGGATTTGATATGAATAACAAAAGGAACAATATTGCTATTCAGACAAGAGGTTGTTTTAGACATACCAGTACCTTATCAGCTGCAGTCCTTCATGCCCCCAGCAAATAAAGCAAAACCAGTGTCTTGGTCATGACAGACCCCAAAAATCAGAAAGTTAAACATCAAGCCATAAAATGGGAAGAACTTTCTTTTCCTGAGCACTAGACCATTCCTAACCCAAAACCCATCTCTGCCAGAGCTATCACTTCTGCTAATATTGTTGAAGACCAGTCCAAAGTTGTTTTATATTTTCCTAGAAGATCAACAATAGACAAAAAAAGGATCAATGAGATGTGCCAAAAGTCTCCATTGTATATACCACCAGATTGTGTAGATACTGCTTGTTCATCCATTGTTTCTAATTGTAGTCATATTTCATTATTTGAATTTTCTCAGCTTGTAAATTTCCAGCCAATAAAATTTGACTGTCCACAATGCCATCAGTCTATTAATCTCAAGCATCTTGCTGAACTAGTCATCAGACATCAGAACCACAATCCTAGAACAGGTGAAGCTCCTCCTTCTACGTCGGTCACTCCCTGTCCTAACCCTAAGTGTTCTGATATTCCTTTTCCTCAGGAAGACGAGCATGTCCTCATGATGCATTTAGTTCCTAGTCTGCAAGATGAAGATCCCAGACTGACAGAAATATTCATGAATATGCAATCTCCCAGAGATAAGCATGGTGTGGGTTTTTACAGTAAAAAAGATGGATTGATTCCTGAGTGCAGATTCAGAGATCTGCCAGAAGACATAAAGAGACCATCTGTTCCTGAGATTCAAAAGTTTTATACATTAATGGATGGGTGTGATAAACATGTGATCCCTGAAAAATGGATGAAACTAATGTTGAATTGGAATCTCCATACTCATCCACAAGAAAATGAGTTTGTTGTTTCTCACAGCACAGAGGAGAAAAAGAGATTAGCCTCCCAATGGAAAGAATACATGATTGAAAGGAATGTCTGGATTTCCTTTTATTCATGGAAGAAGGCTCAAGAGTCAGAGGTGATTTTGATGACTGACTCTGCATCCTCCTCTGGTCATGCTTGGACAGCTATTGATGGAAGTAAGGTTGAAACCTCTACCAGTTACCCTCCTTTCAAAGGAATTGTCCTAGGAGAAGGACAAAAATCAGCCAATGCCTATCCCATAGTTCATAAAGAAAATGTTGTGGGGATAGGCCAAACAGTTAGTGAACAGATAAATTGGACAAACACTGTTGTTACTGGTTTAGAGAAAAATATGGCCAAAGCTGTCTTTGTGAAGGATTAGATAGACCAAGTCCAAGTGTCTATCAATAATGTAAATAGTGCTTTAAATTCTGTACAGTATAATGCTTTAGTTTCCAAAGATTTTTGTTTACAATCCTTAAAGAAGATTGATGAAGTAGAAACATGTATCATAGAAAATTTTGTTTCTACCCGGTAGTTAATTTCAAATTTGTCAGAGAAGATTGAGAATAAAGAAAAGAAGAAGACAGAAAAGCCTGTCCCTTCTGCGTTTCTCCACAAAGGAAAAGCCGCGTCCTTTCAAAAAGCTACTGAGCGTTTTCCCCAGCTTCTTCCTAAAGAGTCTGCTCCTGAGTCTCCAAAGCTCAAAGTCATAGTTGCCTCTCTTTTTGAATCTGAGTCTGAAGGTCATGTCTTGCCAGTCTATGAACCCTTGGAAGCTCAGTATACAAGATATTCCCCTCCTGATCTAAATGGCCTAGGAAATATTACCCCTAGAGAAACATTTTGGGAACAAAGCCATAAAGAGTGGAATATTGATAATTTGTCATCAGCCCAAATAAAGAAAACTCTGGATCGAATGATCACAGAATACAAACTGATGTGCATTGATGGAAAATCAGAGGTAGAGGCCTGTAAGACCCTCATTCCCTGCTTCATAGGAACTCTAGCCAGATGGTGGGAACTAGAGTCCTCACCTGCTTTAATAAAGAAGATGGAAGAAGAGGTTGTTAAAGATAAAAATGGAGATGTGGAATTTCATCCAGATGGCAGACCCATCAACAATATGATTGGTGCTCTCACAGCACTAGTCCAACAAAATTTCTATGGAGATGAACCAGCAATATCAAACCAGAATGAGTTGATACTGATGAATTTAAAATGCAGAAATATCAATCAGTATGAAGATTTCCATTGGGATTGGATTCAAAGAATCTTCCTGGTGAAGGACCCTAAGAACTTGTTATGGAAACAAGTTTATTTGGCAGCTTTACCTTTCAAGCTTGTTGATATCTTGAAGTTGCAGGAAGCATTCCAGTTGCCTCTGGAAAGTTATTTATGGGGTCAGATGTATAGTATAATAACTAAAGTTTTGATTTCTCTTTGTACCAGCTCAAAGATTCATAAATCTATTGACAAGCTTAATAGATTTCCTGGTACTAAATCATTTTGTAGCAGGTATGGAATTACTGTTGATGATCCTTTGGTAAAAAGAAGAAAATCGAAGAAAAAGGCTAAAAGGACTTACAAGAGAAGTCAGCCTTATACTTATCACATGTCTTCTAAGAATATCTCTGAGTTAAAGTCTCGGAAAACCAAAAGAAAGCCATACAGACAGCCTGCTAGAAAGGGACATTATAAATATGCTCCCAAAACACATTATTATGATGTTGATGACATCCTTCCCAAAGATAAAAAGTTAGAATGGATGAAAGGTATCACCTGCTGGATTTGTGGAAAGCCAGGACATACTTCAAATCTATGTCCTGAGGCTAAAGAATCCAAGAAAAACTTGGGTAAGAAATCTCAGCAAAAGTATAAAGGAAAGAGTCAAACTTCCCAGATCAAAACAGAGCCTCAATGTGACATCTGTAATTCCCCTTTCCATAAGACAAAAGACTGTAGAACTCAATTATTAATACAGCAAGCACAAGAACATTCCTCTTCTGTTTCTCCTTCTGATTATTCTTCTTCTGAATCTGAGAATGAAGAAGTTCATGCTTATTGTCAGTGTAGTGATTCTGAAAACTGTCATTGTGAATGTTCTTCCTCAAAATCTAGTTTTTCCTCTGGCAATGACCTTGCAGAAGAATTTTCAGGCAAATTGAAAGTACTCATGGCTCAAACTGATGAAGAAGAGTTGAAGGTTTTTTCCCAGATAAGAGCCATGGAAGACGGAGATCTGAAGACCAGACTGCTTGATGCATATATGCAGTCTTCCAGTTCATCCTCCAGTTCCAAAACTGGTAAGAAGCCGTTATTTGTTGATGCTTCTTACGAACGAAACACACACAGTTATCTTCACCAACAACAAGATTGCAAAGTTTGTGCACTCACTTTGGGGGAGGTGAGTAGGGAGATACACTGCATGAAGTTAGAAATCTCTACCTTGAAATCAAGAATTTCAGAGCTTGAGAAAAGTAAACAGGTCCAAGCCTCTCCTGTTTCTACTCCTATTCATTCAGGTAGAGTCACAAATTATACTCTGCATGGTGCTCTAAAGTATAGTGAAGAAGTTGAAGTTGCAGAGGGACATCCTGATCCTACTATGGGAATTAGAGATATGCATTTGCTTGCTATTCAATATCAACAACATCATGTTGAAGTTAAATTCTGGATAAAAGGAAAGTTGTTTGATTTAATAGCATTAATTGATTCAGGATCAGATGTTAACATGCTTTCTAAAAAGGCTATTCCATCTCAATACTGGGTTGCTGCTACCCGCAAGCTCACTGGGTTGGGTAAAATTACCCTTGAATATGAAGTACCTAAAGCTGCAGTTTGTTTTGAATCTAAATGTGTTACTTTGAAGTTTGTTGTTGGTGACATACCAGTTGATTGCATACTTGGTAATGTGTTTCTTGTTGCAGTAGAGCCTCACGGATCAATAAGGTTTCCAAATAAAAAAGCTGGATACTTCATAACTATCAAAGGTAAAAGATTTAATTTGCCTTATGTTTCTAACACCCGAGTTTCTACCATGGTACAGGCCATGCATTTGGAGCTGCAGAAAGCAGAAAATAGTCTTTCAGAACTCAAAGAACATAAGAATATTCTTAGCATTGAGCAACAGATGAGTTCTACAACAGTTCAGAAACAGATTTCTGAACTTCAAAAACAATTTGAAGAACAGTGCTGTTCAGAAGAGCCTAATGCATTCTGGCACAGAAAGCAGCATTGTGTTGAGCTACCCTACAAAGAAGATTATGAGGGTAAGCCCTGTAAATCCAGAGCCATTCCCATGAGCAAAGAGTATCGCAGGCTCTGTGAAAAAGAAATTGATCAGCTTCTGAGCAGAAAGTTGATAAGGGAGTCTAGCAGCCCTTGGAACTGCTATGGCTTTTATGTAAACAAGAGAAGTGAATAGATTAGAGGCATTCCCAGACTGGTCATTAACTACAAGCCTCTGAACTCTGTACTAGCCGATGATACCTACCCAATCCCTCATAAAGGAGACATGCTTAGTAGGATCGCAGGAGCTAAGGTATTTTCCAAGTTCGACCTCAAGTCAGGATTTTGGCAAGTGGCTATAGCAGAGAAAGACAAGTTCAAGACAACATTCAGTGTTCCTGCTGGTCACTATGAATGGAACGTTATGCCCTTTGGCCTGAAGCATGCACCTTCCAAATTTCAAAAGGTAATGGATTCTGTATTTAAACCATATGCTGAATGGCTGTTGGCTTATATTGATGATATCCTGATTTTCTCTAAAAATCTTCAAGAACATTTCAGACATTTAAATATTTTTATGAGATTGGTAAAAAATAATGGTTTGGTATTAAGTAAACAGAAAATGGAGTTATGCCAGACAAAGATAAAGTTTTTAGGGCACACAATTGAAAATGGACAAATTGCTTTACAGTCTCATGCACTTGAGTTTGCAGATAAGTTTCCTGATGAGATTTTAGACAAGACTCAGTTGCAAAGATTTTCAGGGTGTCTAAATTATGTAAGCAATTTCTATCCAAATTGTGCCATAGATATATCTCTGTTGAATCAGAGATTGAGAAAGAACCCTCAGCCTTGGACTGAAGAACATTCAGAAGCAGTCCGCCAAATCAAGGCTAAGGTAAAGAAACTCCCTATTCTATATGTTGCAGAAGACTCTTATTTTAAAATTGTTGAATCAGATGCCAGCAACATAGGTTGGGGAGGTGTGTTAAAGCAAAGACCAAATAAAGATAGCAGCAAGAAAGAAGAACACGTTGTCCAATTTGCCTCTGGAGTATGGAGCAAATCTGAAAGGAATTACTCCACCATTGAACAGGAGGTAAAGGCATCCTGGAACTGCATCTGTAAGTTTTTGATCCATTTGGTCAATAAGAATTTTCTACTAAGGACTGATGCACAAGCTCTGGATAAAGTCCTAACCAAGACTATTAAAAATCCAGAAGATGCAAAGTTTGCACGATGGTAGGCATACTTCACCAACTTTGATTTCAAAGTTGAGCACATCAAGGGAATCCATAATTGTCTGCCTGATTTCCTTAGTAGAGAATATATACAACATATCCAACAACAAGAAAAACATGATGACTCTGAAGAAGAAGAATCACATGTGATGGTCATCATTACAGAATGGGATCAAGCTGGTCAAAAAGAAACTCTCAGGTCTATCTCAGAAGATGAATCATGGACACTCTATAAAGAAAAATGGCAGCCTAGTTGGCAATTTCGCAATACAAAAATATTAGATGCAAATCTCCAAAATCACACAGATATCCAGCATCTAGTACCAGAAATGCGCGTGTATCCCAAAGGCAGTCATTGGATCCATGATAAAGTTTATTCTCATAGCATAAATAGAGCCTGGGAAGCAAAAGAATCCCTTTCTGAAGACTTTTGTGACATATCTGTTACATGCATTGGTGGAGGCGATAGATCAAAAATCTATTATGAATGGTTTTCCATTCATCGTACAAGAGAACCTGCCTGGACTTGGACCCACTTCAATCAATGGCCAGGTAATAATCCAAATCTGATTTCCCCTGACACAATATATGATTTTTCAGGTTACAAGAAATTGTGGTGGGACCTAATGAACAGAGATGGAAAAAGAGAAACCCACTACACCAAAATCAAATTTGGCGCCATAGGAATAATGCAGAACTGTCATCAAGCAAGCTGGTTTCAAGACTGGTGGAATGACTATGGTCTCAGTCCTACCTCTATGGATCCTACTCTTTATGAAAACTGGTACCAAAGTAGATGCGATCTATGTGAAGAAGATGAATGTGATCATCAAACTTTCCCTGATGTTAGATCATTATTAAGACTTGACGATAAAATTATCTTAAAACAACACATGATGCAGCATAACTATTGGTTAGTGTTAACCAAGATCAAGAACCAGATAATTTTGAATAGACCGATGATAGTAAGAAGGATCTATACCAAACAATGGGATGAAAATTATAAGTATAGATTTCCATCTTTACAAATAATTGATGAATCACCAGATAACAATGCAAGCGGTTCTAGTGGGCTCCGCTAAACAAAAGTATCCATGATGTATTGATACCCAGTCACGGGTTTACAGTGACAGGTGTTTTCCTGAGGGCTTTTCACCTGTTTGAAAAAGCATCCTCCATGTATGTAATAAGTGATGTTTCCTCGTGGGCCTTGTACATAAAAGGCATCCACTGTGTATTGTACACACACTTCACATGTTAGTGTCGGACGAAAGAATCTCGGTGTGGATGTCACTTCGGTGTTACCTGAAAGCCATGATTCTCCTCCACATGTCAATAATCCGACGGACCGATCGAATGTTTGTCCCCCCTCATTTCCTATATATAGAGGGTTAAGGCTCATTCTTCGGCATTTGCATTCGGAGAGTCTAGAGTCTAGAGTCATTTGTGTGTTGATTCTGAGTCGAGCCGAAGCTCCCTGCTCTGCATCTGCGCGAAATCTCGCGATCTGCTTGCATCACGGTGCCAAGACTCAAGTCCTTAGGGGATCTGACTAGCCTGCGTGTCTATGTGCTCGGCATAGGCAAGAATCTGAAGTGGCGAGATCCATAGTTTGAGTCTGTAAAGTCATTTATGTATTTTGAGTTTTATTTAGAACTCTGAGACAGAGTCTGCAACTAGACAGGAAGCCTCCAGTATCGCTCGCTCATTCATTGAGTAGCAAATCTGGTAAATGCCACTGCAGTCCATCTCTGGAAAGAGATCTATATGAGTCCTGTAAATCTGATCTCTGATGTAACATCTTTTTGAAATCAATAAAGAGAGAAAGTTTTGTTTCGCATTTTAAGAACTGTAACTCTGAGCTTTATGAATGTCCACTGAGGTAGTATTGTTTTCTTAAGATCGCTGAAGGTTTGCCAGAGGTTCGCGAAATCACCGAGGGACACGGAGTAGGCCAGAAAAGGCGAAGGGAAGCCACAGAGAGAGCCGAAAGAAGTGTGAACGTGATAGTAGGTTCGTGCATGGGTTCACATAGGGTCTCTTAAAGAAACAAGAAGATACTCAGTGAGCCAGTCTGCCTGTTGAGCATGACATTTTAATTAATTTAAAAATTCCAAATATGTAAACAAATCATTGGGATTATGTAGCTTAAGTATATGTGTAACTATTTAACACATGGCATCGTGAAGGCAAAGTACTTGTTTGGTCCAATTCCATATTGTCACATGTCAATCTGATTATGATACATGGCATGGCATGAAATATAGACTATATTGAAATTTCTTTTTAGATTATATACATTGAATTTTATTTCTATATATATATATTTTAATTATGGTGAATTTCCGATAATGAGTGTGACAATTACTTTAACGGTTCTCTTTTTTTTTTTAAATTATTTGAGTAATAAGGTTTTAATATCATTTTGTGGTTCTCTATTACACCAAACTCAAAGATATTAATAAATTTTTAAATTTATATTATTATCTTGAATTAGTGATTAATCCCATATTTCTTAGTAACTATTAATCTACATAATTAGTTAATTCTTAATGAGATAGATTTGAAGATTACACTAACAATTACAATATCATGAAAAATATAAAACAATCTAGGTATTCAACATAATGTGCATGAATAATTTTTTTTTACATTTTTATTGCATATCAAACTAATTGATAATTGCAAGCTTCTGATCTCTCTGGATACCATGATTTATTTATGTGTTTCCCATGTCATCTATATATAATATTTTTAATTGAAAGAATTTGCCATACATTTTCTTTGGATTTATTTTATATATAATTATTTTAATTGAAAGAATTTGCTGAACAAATTTTTTGGATTGATTATACTCGCTGAAAGTAGAGTATATTGTAATTAGTTAGGGTCAAATTTCTTTGACTCTAAGTTTTTTAAAGTTTTGGTAAAATTAAATATTAAATTTATCTTCTTAAAATTTGAAAAATAATTTTTGAATTTTTAAAATTTGATTTTTTAATTTTTGATTGGTGGATAATTCATTTTATGTGTTTTAAGGAAAAAAAACTTCTAAGACCAACTGTCTTTATAAATTAAGTATACCAAAAAATTTAAATATATGGATTTTTCCATAATTCATATTTTCTTTCTATTCATTATCATACTTATTTTTAACAATAAATATTTATTAACCTATACTTATTTAATGCTTATTTTCTATTAATTGTTGTATTTTTTCTAATAACATTTTTTTTTTCTAATAACAATTTACTGTCTTCATAAATTAATTATCCAAAAAAAATTATATATGGATTTTTTCATAATTAATATTTTCTTTCCATTCATTAAGATAGTTATTTTTAACAATAAATATTTATTAACCTATAATCATTCCTTGCTTGCTTTCTATTAATGGTTGTATTATTTCTAATAACAATGATGGTATTTAAGCGAGACTTTTATTTTCCAATCTATTTTTTAGAGAATGTCGCATGGATTCATTGAAATCACAAGTTTAATAGGTGAATCTTTACAATCGAAGTGCCCCGGGGTTTTGACGGTGCTTAATCGATAGATGTAGTAATAAATTTATAATAATTATAAAGACACCAGGGCCTTGTTAAACCATTGGGAGATCGACGAGAATGTTGCATTGCAAAACATTAATAACATTAAAAAAATTGTTACTTCTAAGTTCAAAGAAAAAATGTGGTGTGAGAAAGATCTAACACCTAAAAGAAAATTAAGATATTATAAGGAGGTCATCAACCCCCCCTAGAAGATCAAAAGTATCTCTCTATTTTATCTAGCTCAAAGAAGAAAATTAATATAGCCAAGATTAGAACGAACTCTCATGAGCTCCATAGTGAAACAGGTCGTTGGATAGTTCCTAAAACACCATGGCTGGAAAAGATCTGCCATCTTTGTGAGAATATGAACATCGAGGATGAAAATAACTTCCTCTTAGAGTGCCACGTGTACAACCACATTCGAGCTCAATTTCATAATCTTTGTTGCAATACTGACCTTCCTAGCCTTTTAAGATGTCAAAATTATAGTGAGCTCTAGAGGCTTCTCTCCAAGATTTTTGAGCATAGGAGTAAAATCTTAAATCAAACAAAATAACTCTTTTCTTTAGGTCCGATAGACCAAATATTGGTCTCAGTGGATGTTAACCATCATCATCATCATAAAAAAAAACTAGTTTAAATAGCACAAATCAAGATTTTCCCACAATTTTTTACACCTAATTCTAGTTAGAAATCCGACGAAGACTCCAAAGAGTTGCACTTAAATACTACACCTTGTTTTTTCACCTTTTTCCATTAATATATTTTATGAATCATAATATTTTTTTGACAATTTAATTATTTAATTGTTGCCGACCATTTTTTATAAAACTATGTTATCATGTACCAATAAATTATTAGCAATTCGATCTCCTCCACCAAAATTTTGGTTGTAAATCATGCAATTAATATAATTAAGTTATATGATCACATTCATCCCATAAAGATTTTCTATTTTTACATAAAAGATAGGTATTAAGCAACAACACTACAAATTATATTGGATTGTTTTTATTTTTCCTAATCAAATTTAAATCTCAACATTCTTATAAAATTCTTAAATATTTTTTTATTTACTAAATAATTCTCAAATTTAATTTTAAAAATTAAATGGTAAAAATCTTAGATAATTTTTTATTTGCTAAATAATTCTCAAGTTTAACTTTAAAAATTAAATAAAGTGAGATGTCTTGGAAAATTTTGCTCCCAAAATGATTCTGCGAAATCCGATGAAAAAGGATTAATCTAGAATTTTTTTTTTTTTTTCAAGTTTAATTTGGACTTTTTTCGGGGAAGGTTTGTTCCTAGACTGACTGAATGACGAGAAAATATTAATATAAAAAAAGTAATTCCAAAATTTTAGAGTTTTATTTTAAAAATTAAATAAAAGGAGATGTAACATTCAACCCAAAAAAAAAGCAAAATTGAAACTTAACATTATCTTCAATTATTTACTATGCTTAACTTAACATTACATTTTCATTTAACTTCTAGATTTTAAATGTAAATATGGTTCTACATATTCAATAAATATACGCCACAAAATTGTACAAGCATTTACAAACACTATTTCTATATTTATCACAACAACTTTAATGACATTGCCTCTCTAAGTAATATCATAGTTTCTATTATATTTTTCGTGTAATTATATCCTTACAATTCCACTAACCCCTATCCAGCACCACTTATGTAAATTTTTGAACTTTGGAATATTTTTCAATGGAATCACCATGAATTTTGATAATGGTACCATATCGCAAATGTTTATTGTATTATTTACTTTATTCAGGTATTGTTTATGATTTGCGGATTTACATTTGATTCTCCTGTCGAAATTGTTTATTAACATTAAATTTGCAACTGGAAAACCATTAAGTATCTTTGCCACGGAGGGTTTACGGATTATAGTTGTCACCCTCTCCACCATTGATCTATTCGAGTGAAGATCTACGGCTAATTTTCTCATTAGGGTTTTGAACTGGGTTTTGGGAATGTCTACCCGTAAACCCTAACCGTATCCCCATTTGCTCGAGCTGCCGCTAGAGCTCTGCTCGCTGCCCCATGACAAGGTTATCATGCATGACAAACTTGCTAGGCCTTCTCACCTGGATAACATTGCACATACTTGAGGAATTACTTTCCACCTTTCTCATGCGTTATCTTTTATTTCATCCGACAAGGCGACTACTTCATAGTCTGCAAGCTGCTTCAAGGTAAGATGTGTTAATGCTTATTTTACAGGTTCTTCAGTGATTCTTTTAACTTAACTTATTTCAATTCTAAGCACTGGGTTTAACTCTAGTTTCACGACTCCAGGGTTAGCAATGGACCCTTCCTCGTCTTCAGAAAATTACCAGTTTTCTTCTTCCTTACAGAGATCACCATGGGTAATTCATTATTCTAAAGTTGTTCGACTTTTAGTTTATCGTCTCTTTTCTATTCATACTTCTATTTATTCAAATTTAACCGTGGAAATTCTAACTGTAGGTTCCTCAAATCTGTCACTTTCGCATGAGACCAACTACAGGTAAATTTCTCCTTCGAAAAATGAACTCGTCCGGTTGTCTTTTCCAGTTGATAATACTCAGTTACTTCGCCATCTCTCTTACCCATATGTTATTTCTATGTCTAGGTATTATTTTCTGTTGTCGACATTTCTTGAACTCAATTCTAAGTTCAATACTCACTTTGAAATCTCATATTCAAATAAATTCATATGATAGGTATTTGCTCTTAATCAGAGCTCTGCTACCATATTTTTGGTTTCGCGGAAACTGTTATGAAGTTAGGGGTTTCGTGTTTTCTTTATTATGAGAAAAGAAATGTATCTAAGGGTTTTAAGTTCGATTTGAGGAATACCCCGCTTCTGGGAGGTTTTTCCAGAATTCAATATTTCCCTAAGAATTTCTTAACAGAGTTATATCTACCCGATGAAGGGTTGTTGTCTTCCGTCTTGTATTTTAATAATGTATTATTTTAGTTTCTTTCTTAATATAAGACCATCAGATAGAGTTTTTGACATTTAATAATTGTCACCTAATTTATTCTCTGTGAATTGATTTTATATTCCTTCACTGGTAGCATATATGTTTAATTCCTTGTCATATGCGAGAATGTCATTCTTTCGGTTACATTCCTTTTTCTCTCAAGAAAGATACAATTAATATTTACATTTCACTTTTGCACTGTTCTTTAATTTAAAGAAAATATCATTGCTAGTATTTTTTTTCCTTTATATAAGTACTCTCTTTTTCGTGGTTTACTGTTTTTCTTGAAACTTTGTATTATTTTCTTGGGAAGCATGCACGCAGTAATATTTTGGTTTTATGTTTATACTCATCGCTAACTCTATCAGTCAAGGCATTTATAGTTTTCTGCTCATCATATTGTTGTCTGAGTACTGGCAATCAGTTATAGTTCTGCGGAAATAATTTTATGTATTACATGTACATTTAGAGTCTCTGCTGTAATTTGTAAATGCAACCTTTTATGTACAAGTTCTCAATTTACAGTTTGGTTTTCAAACAAAATAAAACTACCTAGCTTTAGCACTTGATTTTGATAAATCTTGCCGTTACATTTACTCTTTGTATTTTTTTTAGTTCAAGGTTGACTATATCTTTCCCTTTTTGTAACTATTTAGCCTAATGTCCGGACCATTTTTTCCGTGTAATATCATAGGAAGCAAGAGCAACCAACACAAAACCTTCCTTAGAGTGTTCTAGGTTAACAGCTCTTAGCGTACCAACTGTAAATAATGTTGGTTTTAACTGTTTGAAATTTAACTGTAACAGAAGAAAAAAGAAATATTGGTTTCTACTTCTTTAATCATACTTGTAACCTTCTGCATAATTCTAATATTTAATAATAGACAAACAAAATACTTATCTGTCCTTCGTTTCCCTGACTGATATTATGCCTCCCTACCATGAGTGAGGCTATTACGTCCTCCAACTCTCCCCCGTGCTCCAAGTCTGAGCTTAATAGTTAACAAAATTTCTTGGTGAAAATGTGAAGTTGGGAAACACTTTTTGCCCTTTTTTGACGTTGAAAATTGTAATTTTCTATGATTTTCAACTTCAACTCCACTAAACTCATATTTTTATTGCAAATTATGCTTTGACATAAAAACAAGAATTGTAGAGAATTGTCTTACCTCCATAGCCATATATATATATTTTTAAATATTGACATATAGAGGGGTAAATTTCTTGTTTACTAACTGCATATACTTGAAATTTTCAGGCAAACATAAATAGTCACTTTATTATCCTTTACTTTTTTTAGGGAAGGTTATTCATTTTTTGGAAAAAAACTATAGCATCATAATCTGCATATATTGCACTAGTGCACAGACTATTTTTCGGTAATTTTCGGATTAAATCACTATTTTTTATTATTTTTTGAAATGGACGAAGACAAAAAAACAGTGATGTTTCAGTACATTTTATCATCCTTTGATTTTATTTTCAATGTGATCGTCAATAAGAAAAATGAGAGTACCCTTTTGAAGTAGATAGGGAGAGGAAGTGCAGTATGATTTTTTTGAATTTTTTGGTGTCCTCATTTGAAAGTTATTGAATTTTCATTCAGTGCAATTTTTCGAACAATGAAATTCCACAGTGACACAGTTTAGTAAAAAATTGAATTTTTTAATGAAACTCTACAAATCTCATATCATCAGAAACTAGATTCAGAGATGAATCTAATGGTACTTTGTCCGACATATAACATTTTGTTTTTGTAGGTGTTCTGCCCCTCCAAAGTTGCAGGTTCCTGAAAACTGCAAAATTTTCTGTGTTTTTCGTTGACCAGAAACTCTCGGCCGAGATAATGTCTCGGACGAGAAATTTATAAAACTCTCGACCAAGAGTTTAACCCGCCTAAAGTTACATTTAAACGCATGGCCAAACTCTTGGCTGAAAGTTTAAAAAACTCTCGGACGAGAGTTTGCACCCGAGAGTTTACCCGATGAAACTCTCAGCCGAGAGTTTAGAAAACTCTCAGCCGAGAGTTTAGAAACTCTCGTATGAGAGTTTTAAAAACTCTCGTATGAAAGTTTTAAAAACTCTTGTATGAGAGTTTAAAAAACTCTCGTATGAGAGTTTAAAAAAAAACTCTCGCATGAGAGTTTTAAAAACTCTCGTATGAGAGTTTTATTCCTATAATAAAACAAAAAAAAATTTAAGTTTTTAGAATTGGTACGTTATATAATTTAAATAGTACTTTATTAAAATTAAAAAATGATATAAAATAATAAAATTATAATTTTATTTTAAATTATTTTATTATTATTAATGATAAAAAATACATGAATATTTAATTAAATAAAATTTGTTACAATATTTTGTAATATCAATGTTATATAAAAAACTAAAAATATTTTATATAAAACTAATTGATATATTAATATAAATAAAATAAAATTCTAAAACATAAAACAAAATAAAAACAACTATATATAATTTATATAATATTTTTTTTGAAATTAATGAATAAATTTAAATTTAAAAAACAATTGACTAAATGCAATGAGGTGGTAAAGGAGACAATGCATAGCACCTTAATATCGTTATAAATTCTTGCAAATCTCGAGAAATTTTTGAAGTAAGATGAGCTTCTTGGAATGGGTCACTTTATCTTCCACTTCAGTTTCACACAATTAACTTGAAAGGAAGTCTATTTTCCTAGGTATGGATGTAAGGGAATGAACAATATTATTTGAACATTGGCAGACGCCCCTTCTGAATGTGGTCCTTATATTCCACTTTAGTTTGCCAAGATTAAATTGAAATGAAGTTTATTTTCCTAGGTATGGATGTAAGGGGATAAAGAATAGGCATTCAAAAAGGAAGTGAATGTTAAGTGTACATTCAAGTAGAAGTGGTATGGGATTGGAGAATGAGAGCATGTAATCAACCTTGACCCCTAAACCTGACCCATAACCTTGACCCTTAAACCCTAATTCCTAAACCCTAATTCCTAACCCCTAAACCCTTAAACCCCTAAACCTTAAACCTCTAAACCCTTAACCCCTAACCCATTTACCCCCACTAAACCTCTAAATCCCTAACCCATTTAACCCCTAAACCCTTAACCCCTACCCCTAACACGTTAACCCCTAACCCATTTAAGCACCTAAACCCCAAAACCCCTAACTCTTAACCCCTAAAATACTTAACTACTAAATCCCCTAAGACCCTAAACCTCTAAACCAATCCTAACCCATTTAACCCCCTAAACCTCAAAGCCCATAACCCCTTAAACCCTAATTCCCAACCCATAACCCTTGACCCCTTAAACCCTATTTCCTAACCCCTAAACCCTTAACCCCTAACCCCTTAAACCCTAATTCCCAACCCCTAACCAATTCAATAACCTAAACCCCTAAAAACCTAACCCATTTAAGTGTTTATTCCATTTAACCCCCAAAACCATAAACCCTAACCCCTAAAATCCTTCACTGCTAAATCCCCTAAACCTCTAAACCTATAACCCATTTAACCCCCTAAACCCTAAACCTTTAAACCCTTAACCCCTAACCCCTTAAACCCTAATTCCCAACCCCTAACCAATTCAACACCCTAAACCCCTAAAAACCTAACCCATTTAACCCCATTAACCCCTAACTTCTAACCCCTAAAATCCTTAACTGCTAAATCCCCTAACCCCCTAAACCTCTAAACCAACCCTAACCAATTTAACCCCCTAAACCCTAAACCTATAACCCCTTAAACCCTAATTCCCAACCCATAACCCATTCAACCCCTTAAACACCTAAACCTCTAGCCCCTTAACCCTTAACCCATTAAACCCTAATTCCTAACCCCTAACCCATTTAACCCCCTAAACCCTAAACCTCTAAACCCTTAACCCCTAACCCATTTACCCCCACTAAACCTCTAAACCCCTAACCCATTTAACCCCTAAACGCTAAACCTCTAAACCCTTAACCCCTACCCCTAACTCGTTAACCCCTAACCCATTTAAGCCCTTAAATCCCAAAACCCCTAACCCCTTAAACCCTAATTCCCAACCCATAACTCTTGACACCTTAAACCCTAATTACTAACCCCTAAACCCTTAAGCCCTAATTCCCAACCCCTAACCAATTCAACACCGTAACCCACTAAAAACCTAACCCATTTAAGTATGGCTTCCATTTAACCCCCAAAACCCTAACCCCTAACCCCTAAAATCCTTCACTGCTAAATCCCCTAACCCCCTAAACCTCTAAACCTGTAACCCATTTAACCCCCTAAACCCTAAACCTCTAAACCCTTAACCCCTAACCCCTAAAACCCTAATTCCCAACCCCTAACCAATTAGACACCCTAAACCCCTAAAAACTTAACCCATTTAACCCCATTAACCACTAACTTCTAACCCCTAAAATCCTTAACTGCTAAATCCCCTAACCCCCTAAACCTCTAAACCAACCCTAACCCATTTAACCCCCTAAACCCAAAACCTATAACCCCTTAAACCCTAATTCCCAAACCATAACCCATTCAACCCCTTAAACACCTAAACTTCTAACCCCTTAACCCTTGACCCCTTAAACCCTAATTCCTAACTGGGCTAACCCATTTAACCCCCTAAACAAAACCCATTTAAGTGTGGATTCCATTTAATCCCCAAAACCCTAACCGCTAACCCCTAAAATCCTTCGCTACTAAATCTTGTAACCCCCTAAACCTCTAAACCTATACCCCATTCAACCCCCTAAACCCTAAACTTCTAAACCCTTAACCCCTAACCCCTTAAACCATAATTCCCAACCCATAACCCTTGAACCCTTAAACCCTAATTCCTAACCCCTAAACCCTTAACCCCCTAAACCCTAAACATCTAAACCCTTAACCCCCAAACCATTTACCCCTACTAAACCTCTAAACCCCTAACCCATTTAACCCCTAAACCCTAAACCTCTAAAACCTTAACACCTACCCCTAACCCGTTAACCCTTAAACCATTTAAGCCCCTAAACCCCAAAACCCCTAACCCTTTAAACCCTAATTCCCAACCCATAACCCTTGACCCCTTAAACCCTAATTCCTAACCCCTCAACCCTTAACCCCTAATCCCTTAAACCCTAATTCCCAACCCCTAACCAATTCAACACCCTAAACCCCTAAAAACCTAACCCATTTAAGTGTGGATTCAATTTAACCCCCAAACCCTAACCCCTAACCCCTAAAATCCTTCACTGCTAAATCCCCTAAACCCCTAAACCTCTAAACCTGTAACCCATTTAACCCCCTAAACCCTAAACCCCTAACCCCTAACCCCTAACCCCTAAAACCCTAATTCTGAACCCCTAACCAATTCAACACCCTAAACCCCTAAAAACCTAACCCATTTAACTCCATTAACCCCTAACTTCTAACCTCTAAAATCCTTAACTGCTAAATCCCCTAACCCCTAAACCTATAACCCCTTAAACCCTAATTCCCAACCCATAACCCATTCAACCCCTTAAACACCTAAACCTCTAACCCCTTAACCCTTGACCCCTTAAACCCTAATTCCTAACCCCTAACCCATTTAACGCCCTAAACCTTAAACCCCTAAACCCTTAACCCCTACCCCAAACCCGTTAACCCCTAACTTCTAACCCCTAAAATCCTTAACTGCTAAATCCCCTAACCCCCTAAAACTATAAACCAACCCTAACCAATTTAACCCCCTAAACCCTAAACCTATAACCCATTAAAACCTAATTCCCAACCCATAGCCCATTCAACCCCTTAAACACCTAAACCTCTAACCCCTTAACCCTTGACCCCTTAAACCCTAATTCCTAACCCCTAACCCATTTAACCTCCTAAACCCTAAACCTCTAAACCCTTAACCCCTAACCCATTTACCCCCACTAAACCTCTAAACCCCTAAACCCTAAACCTTTGAACCCTTAACCTCTACCCTTAACCCGTTAACCCCTAACCCATTTAAGCCCCTAAACCCCAAAACCCCTAACCAATTCAACACCCTAAACCCCTAAAAACCTAACCCATTTAAGTGTGGATTGCATTTAACCCCAAAAACCCTAACCCCCAACCCCTAAAATCCTTCATTGCTAAATCCCCTAACCCCCTAAACCTCTAAATCTGTAACCCATATAACCCCCTAAACCCTAAACCTCTAAACCCCTAACCCCTAACCCCTTAAACTGTAATTCCAAACCCCATAACCCTTGACACCTTAAACCATAATTCCTAACCCCTAAACCCTAAACCTCTAAACCCTTAACCCCTAACCCATTTACCCCCACTAAACCTCTAAACCCCTAACCCATTTAACCCTTAAACCCTTAACCCCTACCCCTAACACATTTAAGCCCCTAATTCCCAACCCCTAACCAATTCAACACCATAAACCCCTAAAAACCTAACCCATTTAAGTGTGGATTCCATTTAACCCCCAAAACCCTAACCCCTAACCCCTAAAATCCTTCACTGCTAAATCCCCTAACCCCCTAAACCTCTAAACCTGTAACCCATTTAACCCCCTAAACCCTAAACCTCTAAACCCTTAACCCCTAACCCCTTAAACCCTAATTCCTAACCCCTAACCAATTCAACACCCTAAACCCCTAAAAACCTAACCCATTTAACCCCATTAACCACTAACTTCTAACCCCTAAAATCCTTAACTGCTAAATCCCCTAACCCCCTAAACCTCTAAACCAACCCTAACCCATTTAACCCCCTAAACCCAAAACCTATAACTCCTTAAACCCTAATTCCCAACCCATAACCCATTCAACCCCTTAAACACCTAAACCTCTAACCCATTAACCCTTGACCCCTTAAACACTAATTCCTAACCCAACTACTTAACTCCCCTAAACCCTAAACCTCTAGCCCTTAACCCCTAACCCATTTACTTCCCCCCTAAACCCTAAACCTCTAAACCCTTAACCCCTAACCCCTTAAACCCTAATTCCCAACCCCTAACCAATTCAACACCCTAAACCCCTAAAAACCTAACCCATTTAACCCCATTAACCACTAAATTCTAACCCCTAAAATCCTTAACTGCTAAATCCCCTAACCCCCTAAACCTCTAAACCAACCCTAACCCATTTAACCCCCTAAACCCAAAACCTATAACCCCTTAAAACCTAATTCCCAAACCATAACCCATTCAACCCCTTAAACACCTAAACCTCTAACCCCTTAACCCTTGACCCCTTAAACCCTAATTCCTAACCGGGCTAACCCATTTAACCCCCTAAACCCTAAACCTCTAAACCCCAACCCTAACGCATTTTACTCCCCATTTAAGGGGTTTAATGGGTTATGGGTTGGGAATTAGGGTTTAAGGGGTTATAGGTTTTAGGTTTAGGGGGTTAAATGGGTTAGGGTTGGTTTAGAGGTTTAGGGGGTTAGGGGATTTAGCAGTTAAGGATTTTAGGGGTTAGAAGTTAGTGGTTAATGGGGTTAAATGGGTTAGGTTTTTAGGGGTTTAGGGTGTCTAATTGGTTAGGGGTTGGGAATTAGGGTTTTAGGGGTTAGGGGTAAAGGGTTTAGAGGTTTAGGGTTTAGGGGTTTTTAAATGGGTTATAGGTTTAGAGGTTTAGGGGTTATGGAGTTAAGGTGAAGGATTTAGTGGGGTTAGGGTTAGGGTGGTTTTGGCGTTTAAAAATGGAATCCACACTTAAATGGGTTAGGTTTTTAGGGGTTTACGAAGTATGAATTTGAATAGGTTGGGAATTAGGCTTAAGGGCTTAGGGTTAGGAATTAGGGTTTAAGGGGTCAAGGGTTATGGGTTGGGAATTAGGGCTTAAGGGGTTAGGTTTTGTGGTTTAAGGGCTTAAATGGGTTGGTTAACGAAAGGGGGTAGGATTTAGGGGTTTAGAGGTTTAGCGTTTAGGGGTTAAATGGGTTAGGGGTTTAGAGGTTTAGTGGGGGTAAATGGGTTAGGGGTTAAGGGTTTAGAGGTCTAGGGTTTAGGGGGTTAAATGGGTTAAGGGTTAGGAATTAGTGTTTAAGGGGTCAAGGGTTAATGGGTTAGAGGTTTAGGTGTTTAAGGGGTTGAATGGGTTATGGGTTGGGAATTAAGGTTTAAGGGGTTATAGGTTTAGGGTTTAGGGGGTTAAATGGGTTAGGGTTGGTTTAGAGGTTTAGGGGGTTAGGGGATTTAGCAGTTAAGGATTTTAGGGGTTAGTGGGGTTAAATGGGTTAGGTTTTTAGGGGTTTAGGGTTTGGTTTGGGGTTGGGAATTAGGGTTTATGGGGTTAGGGGTTAAGGGTTTAGAGGTTTAGGGTTTAGGGGGTTAAATGGGTTATAGGTTTAGAGGCTTAGGGGATTTAGCAATGAAGGATTTTAGGGGTTAGGGGTTAGGGTTTTGGGGGTTAAGTGGAATAAACACTTAAATGGGTTAGGTTTTTAGGGGTTTAGGGTGTTGAATTGGTTAGGGGTTGGGAATTAGGGTGTAAGGGGTTAGGGGTTAAGGGTTTAGGGGATAGGAAATAGGGTTTAACAGGTCAAGGGTTATGGGTTGGGAATTAGAGTTTAAGGGGTTAGGGGTTTTGAGGTTTAGGGGGTTAAATGGGTTAGGATTGGTTTATAGGTTTAGGGGGTTAGGGGATTTAGCAGTTAAGTATTTTAGGGGTTAGGAGTTTGGGGTTTTGGGGTTTAGGTGCTTAAATGGGTTAGGGGTTAACGTGTTAGGGGTAGGGGTTAAATGGGTTAGGGATTTAGAGGTTTAGTGGGGGTAAATGGGTTAGGGGTTAAGGGTTTAGAGGTTTAAGGTTTAGGGGGTTAAGGGTTTAGGGGTTAGGAATTAGGGTTTAAGGGGTCAAGGGTTAAGGGGTCAAGGGTTAGTTTTATGCAATAACATAATTCTCCAATCCCATACACTTCTGCTTGGAATGTCACACTTAACATTCATTTCCTTTTCGGATAATATTATTTATCCCCTTACATCCATACCTAGGAAAATAAACTTCATTTCAATTTAATCTTGTGAAACTAAAGTGGAATATAGGAGGACCCATTCCAAGAAGGGCATCTCACTCAATGTTGAAATAATATTGTTCATTCCCTTACATCCATACCTAGGAAAATAGACTTCCTTTCAAGTTAATTGTGTGAAACTGAAGTGGAAGATAAAGTGACCCATTCCAAGAACTTCAAAAATTTCTCAAGATTTCCAAGAATTTATAATGATATTAAGGTGCTATGCATTGTCTCCTTTATCACCTCATTGCATTTAGTCAATTTTTTTTTAAATTTAAATTTATTCATTAATTTCGAAAAAAATATTATATAAATTATATATAGTTGTTTTTATTTTGATTTATGTTTTAGAATTTTATTTTATTTATATTAATATATCAATTAGTTTTATATAAAAATATTTTTAGTTTTTTATATAACATTGATATTACAAAATATTGTAACAAATTTTATTTAATTAAATCTTCATGTATTTTTTATCATTAATAATAATAAAATAATTGAAAATAAAATTATAATTTTATTATTTTATATCATTTTTTAATTTTAATAAAGTACTATTTAAATTATATAACGTACCAATTCTAAAAACTTAAAATTTTTTGTGTTTTATTATAGGAATAAAACTCTCGGATGAGAGTTTTTAAAACTCTCATACGAGAGTTTTTAAAACTCTCATACGAGAGTTTTTAAAACTCTCATCCGAGAGTTTTTAAAACTCTCATCCGAAAGTCTTCCCGAGAGTTTCCGTCAATAAAACTCTCGGATGAGAAAATGCATAACTCTCGTCCGAGAGATTTTTAACTCCGGTTAAACCTAATAAAACTCTAGGACGAGAGTTTTTAAAACTCTCAGTCGAGAAATAGAGTTGACTATTTTCTCGGACGAGAAATTAAAAATTTCTCCCATATTCTAGCTGTCCGTCAAAAAGTGTTTCCCAACTTCGCGATTTCACCAGAGACCTTGGGACAATCTGGTCCAATCTCCAATTCCACTAATATCATAAATCTGGAGTATTCCACTGGTTAGCACCGGTCTAGGAATTCTTCTCCAGAAATTTTCCCTTTTCTTGTTACCAAACAGAACCCCCAAACCTCAATGGTATTAAACCTTTATCCCCAGAGGTTGGGCAACTGTTTGAACTGAATCTGTCCAAATAACTCTCAGATCTTGAAATTACTTTTACCGTCTGTCTTTTACTCTATGGAACCAATTCCATAATCAATTTAATTAATCAAAATTTAATTTCTTTTCAAAATGTATTATTTCAACATAATAACAAGAAATGTTTTAAAGTCTTAACAAATAACTTTAACCAACTGTTAATGATTAAACCAGTGGTTACAACTTCCCCCCTGGAAGTGAACACCATTCCTAGTGTTCTCATTCTGCTCCAGCAAAAATTTCAAGGTAGGCTTCCCGAACAAAACCTTCATCTTCCTAGGTAGATTCATCCGGCCCAAAGTGCTTCCATTGCACTTTAACCTGGGTGATGGATCGTTTTCAGAGCATGATTTCCCTCCGGTCGATTATACATTGAGGCTCGACCAGAAACTCATCGTCCAGCTCAACCTGCAAATAATGAGCTTGAATTAGTTTTACTCATAAATCTTAACATCTTTAATCATTCTGGTATTCATATCCTACATGAATATTCTGCCAGTGAATTATGTGTTTCGGATCGTGAATGTATCGTTTCAATAACGATACGTGAAAGACGTTATGCACTCGAATATGATTGGGCAAAGCCAATCAATAAGCCACATGTCCTACCCGTTCCAATATTTGGAATGGGCTGCAAAATTTGGGAGCCAACTTGGCACATGAAGCCCATCTTAAGGTGTTTTTCTTTGGCTTAATCCTTACGTACACATGGTCCCCCACTTCAACTCACGATAAGTCCTTTTTTATCTCATACACCTTTTGCCTATCCTGAGCTGCCTTCAAGTTTTGTCGGATTTTCTTTACTTCTGCTTCCATTTCTGCTAGCATATCCAGTCCAAGCATCAACTTGGTTTCTGGACTACTCCAGTTAATAGGTGTTCTGCACTGTCGCTCGTATAAGGCTTTGAACGAAGTCATCTTAAGTGACTCCTGATAGCCATTATTGTATGCAAACTTCAATAGATGTAAATACTCTTCCCACCTAGCTGGTTGTTGCATTACATATATACGTAACATATCTTCCAGGATCTAATTTACTCGCTCCATTTGTCCATCTGTTTGCGGATGGTAAGAAGTGAAAAATTAATTTGAGCCCCCAATCCTATGAACAACGTTTTCCAGAATGTTGACGTAAACTTTACATCCCTGTCAGATATGACAGTCTTTGGAATACCATGTAGTCTAAAGATCTCGCACATAAATATATCCGCTACCTGCACTGTCTTGTAAGTAGACTGAACTGGTATAAAGTGTGCTGATTTAATTAATCGATCCACCACTACCATAATAGAGTCACTATGCTTCTTTGATCTTGGTATTCCAGTGATAAAGTCCAATGATATCACTTCCCACTTCCAATCAGGTATTGGTATAGGCTGCATCAGCCCGGCTGGGTGCCTATGCTCTACTTTCACTTGCTGACACTCTAAACACTTGTTCAAATATTATGTAATGTCTCTTCTCATACCTGTCCAAAAATAATTTTTCATTATTTTTGTTAACATCTTCTGATACCCGGGATGTCCAGAGTAATTACTTCGATGATACTCGTTTAGAATCAGCTCCTTCAATTCCAACTGATTTGGAATAAAAATAATTTCTTTAAAAGTTAGTAGCTCATCTTGATTAATTTCGTAATCAATAGATTTTCCTTGTTTTCTGAGCTCTTTTGCTTGCTGACACATAAAATTATATTCAGGATCTTTCTCAGCTTATGCTTTTATTTGATCCAAAAATCTACACTCAACTTGATTATAATACAACTCATAAACACCATGCAATTTCCTGCTTAAGGCATCAACTACTCTATTCTCCTTACTTTTTACATGTTGCGTATCAATGTCAAATTCACTCAGGAAGGCATTCCACCTTGCCTGGCAAGAATTGAGATCAACTTCCTTAAAATAGTTGGTTAAGCTGCTGTGATTACTTTTGAGCACAAATCTTTTTCCAAATAAGTAGTGCCTCCATACCTGGAGCGCATGCACTACTGCTGTCAGCTCCCAATCATAAGCTGAGTACCGTTGCTCATGCTCCTTTAAATTTCGTGACTCATAGGCAACCAATTTACCCTCTTGTGACAGAATCGCCCCGACTCCTTCTTTGCACGCGTCTGTGTAGACCTAAAACTCTTTATTAGGATAAGCTACCCTTAATACCGAAGTTGTAGTCAATAACTGCTTCAGTTTATCAAAGATGTCTTGACATTCCTTTGTTCATTTAAAAATATTTCCTTTCCTTTGTAAGGAAGTGATTGGGAAAGAAATTTTTGAAAAAACTTCAATAAACCGCCGATAATAACCAGCTAATCCCATAAAGGATCGGATATCAGCCATGTTTTGATGTACTTTCCATTCCATAATCGTCCTGATTTTCTCAGGGTCAACTGCAATGCCTTCAACATAAATAACATGACCAAGGTACTGTATTTATTCCTTGAAGAAATCACACTTGCTGAATTTAGCGTATAACTGGTGCTTTCTTAACATTTCCAGGACTATCCATAGATGTTCTTTGTGTTCCTCTGCATTCTTAGAATAAACTAAAATGTCATCAATAAATATTAACACAAAATTATCTAGATAGGGGTGAAATACACTATGCATTAACCTCATAAAGGTTGCTGGTGCATTGGTCAACCCGAAAGGCAGCACCATAAATTCGTAGTGTCCGTACCTTATACGAAAAATAGTTTTATGTATATCTTCGTCCTTTATCAGGATCTGATGGTATCCCGATCTTAGATTTATCTTTGAAAATATTGTTGCTCCCTTCACTTGGTCAAATAGGTCATCGATTCGTGGTAGAGGATATCTTTTTTTAACAGTTAGTTTATTAAGCCGACGGTAATCCATGCACATTCACATGGTTCCTTCTTTCTTCTTCACAAACAACATAGGTGCTCCCCAAGGGATACACTTGGTCGGATGTACCCTTTATCTAATAATTCATGTAACTACATCTTCAATTCAGTTAATTCAGGTACACTCATTCGATAGGGTGCCCTTGAAATTGGTGATGCTCCAGGTATCAATTCAATTGTAAAATATATGTCCCTTCTAGGCGGTAAGCCTGGTATTTCCTCTGGAAATACATCCATAAACTCCTGCAATATTGGTATATTTTCCAACATTGGAGCCTTTTATTTAGAATTGGTAAATCCAACTTGTATGGCATATAAATGGAATCCATTCCTCATGCACTTTCCCATTTGAGATGCTGTGATTGGACGCAGTTGTAAAGGTTTCTTTATTCCTTGAATTTCCTAGCGGGTTCCATCCTACATTCTGTAGTAGATGATCTTTTCTTTACAATATACTAACATCCAGTGCTTCTCCAACCAGTCCATGCCCAGTAGCACATCATAAGATCCCAGAGGTAGTACATTTAGGTCCACAGTTAGCTCATGTTCGCTAATTACTAGCGCATAGTTCAGAATTTTAGCACTAACTTTCCTCTTGGCTCCAGTGGCTAACTGTACCAACCATGGAGTTCTGAATTTCTGACTCTACAATTTACAATTCTCTACTACTTTTGGACTTACATAGCTTAAAATTGCACCTGGGTCTACCAAAATAGAAACAGGTTGGGATAGCAATTTACCTTCCAGTTATATCATTGTCGACTGGTAATTTTCCTGTCGATATTCTAGTGTTGCATTTATTATGGGTATATTTATGGCTACATCTCCCATCGTTGAGGCTTCATGTAGATTGGTAACTGCCTTACTCCTTCCTCGCTATGGACAGTTTCTGTAGTAGTGTGCCTCACCACACCCCCAACACTGTAAAGGTGGCTTCTGGTTCTGAATTTGTTCTAGTTTGTTGGAGGCTCCTGTAGGTTTATCTTCTGCAGGCCATCTTACTCTTTGATGATTCCTTCCAAACTGTTTACTAACGGAGCTTCTAGCAGCACTCGTGAAATTTTTGTTTCTATTTTTCTTGAAACTAGAACTGCACTTATGCTCTTTTTTTGTCTGCCAGTTTTTGCCTTGCTCTCCTTTTGCTTTAGCTTGTTCGTAACACATTCTGGACTTTCTGATTGCCTCGTCCATAGACTTAGGATTCAAAAATTCGATATGTTCCTTCATATGAATCAGCAAACTACTCAAGAACCGTTGTACTTTAGCCTTTTCATCTCTTAAATAGGGAACATAACAAAGTAAGGAGGTAAACTTGGTGATGTATTCATCCATTGTCATTTGTCCCAACTTTAAATCATGAAACTCCCTAGATTTTTCGTCATAGAAGCGTTCAGTTAAGTATTTATCTTTAAAATACTATTGGAATGCATCCCAAGTCACATCCTAGTCATCTATACTACAGACGTTTTTCACCTCCTCCCACCATAATGTGGCTTTCTCCCTCAACTGATAAATATCCAATCTGGCTTTGAGATTACTGTTGTATTCATACACTTGAAAATAATTTTTCATATTTATCAACCATGCCTTAGCTACTTCCTCCTCTACTCCATCAAACGTAGGAGGCTTTATTTTCCGAAATTCACCTTGCAGCTCTACTTTTTGTCTCTTCACTTCTTTCTAATCTAATACATTATCGGATTTAGCTTCATTATAGTTCTTATTTCTATTACCACACTGAGACTGAATTATTTTCCATTCTATCAGTATCATGGTCTCTTGTCCATTGCTCATTTCTTTCATGAAACTCTCTATTAGTACTTGGATTCTCATTTCCTTGATTCTATTTTTCGGAGAGGCTTTTTAATATCCTCTCATGCTCTTGCATCAAACGTGCATTATTGTTTCACATCCTCTCCATTTCCTCTTGTAACTTTTGTATTGTGTTTAAGAGGATGCTGGTTTGGTGTTTCTTCTCTTCCAATGGCCTACTCGTTTGCTGGTGTTGATCCACACTTAGTTGCACCCACATTTTTGGGTTCATTTGCGGTTGGGATTGTGTTTCCCTGACATTCGGAGGTGGATGCTGTGTCAGCACCCTCCTCATACCCTGTTAACTTCTTTTTCTTTGTGTGTATTAGTAATACACAACTTAAAATGTTAGTTGACCCATAGGGTCCCAACGTTACAATGCCGCTCTGATACCACTTGTAACATTCAACCCCCCCAAAAAAAAATAATTAAAACTTACCATTATCTTCAATTATTTACTATGCTTAACTTACATTAAAATTTCATTTAACTTCTAGCCTCTAAATGTAACTATGGTTCTACATATTCAATAAATATACACCACAAACCTGTACAAGCATTTACAAACAATATTTCTATATTTATCACAACAACTTTAATGACATTGCCTCTCTAAGTAATATCATAGTTTTTATTAGATTTTTCGTGTACTTATATCCTTACAGCTCCACTAACACCTGTCCAGCACCACTTATGTCAATTTTTGGACTTTGGAATATTTTTCAATCGAATCACCATTAATTTTGACAATGGTACCATATCACAAATGTTTACTGTATTATTTAATTTATCCGGGTACTGTTTATGATTTGCGGATTTACATTGGATTCTCCTGTCGAAATTGTTTATTAACATTAAATTTGCAACTGGAAAACCATTAATTATATTTTCCATAGAGGGTTTATGGATTACGTTTGTCACCCACTCCACCATTGATCTGTTCGAGTGAAGACCTACGGTTGATTTTCTCATTAGGGTTTTGGGAATGTCTACTCGTAAACCCTAACCTTGTCCCCATTTTCTCAAGCCGCCGCTAGAGCTCTGCTCATTGCCCCACGACAAGGTTATCATGCATGAAGGACTTGCTAGGCCTTCTCACCTGGATAAAATTGCATATACTCTAGGAATTACTTTCCATCTTGCTCATGCGTTATCTTTTATTTCATCCAGCAAGGTGACTACTTCATAGTATGCAAGCTGCTTCAAGGTAAGATGTTTTAATGCTTATTTTACAGCTTCTTCAATGATTCTTTTAATCTTAACTTATTTCGATTCTAAGCACAGGGTTTAAATCCAGTTTCACGACTCCAGGCTTAGCAATGGACCCTTCCTCGTCTTCAGAAAATTACCAGTTGTCTCCTTCCTTACGAAGATCGCCACAGGTAATTCATTATTCTAAAGTTGTTCAGCTTTTAGTTTATCGTCTCTTTTCTATTCATACTTCTATTCATTCAAATTTAATCGTGGAAATTCTGACTGCAGGTTCCTCAAATCTGCCACTTTCACATGAGACCAACTACAGGTAAATTTCTCCTCCGAAAAATGAACTCTTCCGATTGTCTTTTCCAGTTGATAATACTCAGTTACTTCGCCATCTCTCTTACCTAGATGTTATTTCTCTGTCCTGGTATTATTTTCCGCTGCCGACATTTCTTGAACTCAATTCTAAGTTCAATACTCACTTTGAAATCTGATATTCAAATAAATTCATATGACAAGTACTTGCTCTTAATCAGAGCTCTGCTACCATCTTTTTGGTTTTGCAGAAACTGTTACGAAGTTAGGGGTTTCGTGTTTTCTTTATTATGAGAAAAGAAATGTATCTAAGGGTTTTAAGTTCGATTTGAGGAATACCCCGCTTATGGGAGTTTTTCCAGAATTCAATATTTCCCTAAGAATTTCTTAACAGAGTTATATCTACCTGGTGAAGGGTTGTTGTCTTCCGTCTTGTATTTTAATAATGTATAATTTCAATTTCTTTCTTAATATAAGACCATCAGACAAAGTTTTTGACATTTAATAATTTTCTCCTAATTTATTCTCTGTGAATCGATTTTCTATTCCTTCAGTGGTATCATATATGTTTAATTCCTTGTCATATGCGAGAATGTCATTCTTTCGGTTACATTCATTTTTATTTCAAGAAAGATACAGTTAATATTTACATTCTACTTTTTCACTATTCTTTACTTTAAAGAAAATACCGTTGCTAGTATTTCTTTTTTTTTTTCCTTTATATAAGTACTCTATTTTCCGTGGTTTACTGTTTTGTTTGGAACTTCATATTATTTGCTTGGGAAGCATACACGCAGTAATATTTTGGTTTTATGTTTATACTTATCGCTAACTCTATCGGTCAAGGTGTTTATAGTTTTTTGTTCGTCATCTTGTAGTCTGAGTATTGGAAATCAGTTACAGTTCTGCGGAAAGAATTTTACGTATTACATGTACATTTAGAGTCTCTGCTATAATTTGTAAATGCAACCTTTTATGTACAAGTTCTCAATTTACAGTTTGGTTTTCAAACAGAATAAAATCTTGATAAAGCTTTAGCACCTGATTTTGATAAATCTTGCTGTTACATTTACTCTCTGTTTTTTTTTAGTTCAAGGTTGACTATATCTTTCCCTTTTTGTAACTATTTAGCCCGATGTCCGGACCATACTGTCCGTGTAATATCATAGGAAGCAAGAGTGACCAACACAGAACCTTCCTTAGAGGGTTCTGGGTTAACATCTCTCAGCGTACCAACTATAAATAATGCTAGTTTTAACTGTTTGAAATTTAACTGTAACAGAAGAAGAAAGAAATATTGATTTCTAATTCTTTAACCATACTTGTAACCTTCTGCATAATTCTAAGATTTAATAATAGACAAACAAAATACTTATCTGTCTTTCGTTTCTCTGACTGATATTATGCCTCCCTACCACGAGTGAGGCTATTACGTCCTCCTACTCTCCCCCGTGCTCCAAGTCCGAGCTTAATAGTTAATAGAAATTATGGAAGAAACCTCGAGACAATCCGGTCTAGTCTCCAATTCCAGTAATATCAGAAATATGAAGTATTCCACTGGTTAGCATCAGTCCAGGAATTATTCTCCAGAAATTTTCCTTTTTCTTGTTACCAAACAGAACCCCCAAACCTCATTGGGATTAAACCTTTATCCCCAAAGGTTGGTAAACTATTTGAACTGAATCTGTCCAACTAACTCTCAGATCTTGAAATTAATTTTACCATCAGTATTTTACTCTATGGAACCAATTCCATAATCAATTTAATTAATCAAAATTTAATTTATGCTCAAAATGTATTATTTCAACATAATAACAAGAAATGTTTTAAAGCCTTAACAAATAAATTTAACCAACAGTTAATGATTAAACTAGTGGTTACAGGAGATGTGTTGCAAGATGCTAGAATGACTTAGCAGATTTGAAGATAATGGATTATTCTAAGAAAGTAATTCTAAAAATTAAAAATAATAAACGACTTTCAACACTAAATCATTAAATGATTGGTTTTGGAAAAAGATCAAAGTGTATTACATTGAAGGATAATATTTATTTAAAATATATAAAATTTGGTTAAGGGTTATTTTAGTATTATGGTTTTTGGCTCTAAGTTGTTGAAATTTTTTAAAATACTTTATTCTCAACATAGGCTATATAAAAATATTTATAACTTCACAACCTAGTCATTAATGGTCAATAACATGTAATAGGACTAAGAGGTAAACATTTTAGAATAAAAAAAATTTAAGTTTGGGGATCTCATCTTCAAAAAGAGAAATTAATAAGTTAAAAATATGAGCCATGCGTACATACATTGAGCCAATGCATAGTCTTGTCAATGAGTGAATATATTAGAGATGAATATGCTATACCTATTCTAGAAACCCAGTCTAGCGATGACGATGGATTGATTATATTTATGCCATGGAACACTCTCCTAGAGCTAACAATAGTGTTGATGCCAATACTCTTGTTGTTATTGTAGTCTTATTTGAATTTGATCCTAGTTCTATCCACATCAGGAGTGATTTAAGAGCTTGAATATGTGGAGAATGTTGCAAAGGGGGAAGATGACCTATGAATTCTAGAAGCAAGACACATCTGAACTAGTGTGGCTAAAATAATCCAATGTATATAATCACCCAAATGAACTCTCATTATAAAGTTGACTTGTCTTTAGAGGGAATGAGTAGTTCGGGTAACTCGATATCACAATACAATGAATTTAACTAAAAATGGGTACAAGGCTTGTGATTCCCATATGATGAAGGTGTTGTGTAAAGATAATTTCACTGGATTGCAAGTAAGTTTCATAGAACCATTTTTCAATTTCGAGTCTTAAGACTCATTCTTTAATCCTACGATGGATATGGAATCTTCTGTTTCAAGTAAGGTCCGTGAGAAATTGTTTTAGCTAGTGTTTGCAGAGAATTTATCATCAACATCGAAGTAATTATTGTCATTTTTTGTTGGTAGAGATTTAGTAAGTAAATATGCTTTCAGTTAGGTTTATGAAACTTATACATTACAATCTAGTTACAATTATTGTTGGGGTTTATGGAAAATATTTAAGAAAATCGTTTTTGGGTTAAGCATTATTGCATATATGATTAAGTTTAATTTTCTTTAGAATAGCATGGAGACTTGATAAGTGAAACTTGTTATGATAAATATAATTGTACATAAATAGAGAAGGCCATGACAATAAGGAAAATGTTTTGAAGTTTTTAATTTTTCCTCCCCATTTTTTGCAGTTTTAATTAGAGTGGTTTGTTGATATGTGTGCTAAGGGATTCTATTTTCCAACACAATGTAACAGGGCCTCACATGATCCTAATAATCGAAATTAGGGTTTTCCTAAAAAATAAGGGTAATCAATTATTTTTGGAAACCCATCTATTTGCATGTAGTATTCCAATTTTCTTAATTTTATCCATCTCCTTTACTGGAATAAATTAGGTTTTCGATCAAATTTGATGAAAATATAACCCTCTATTAAAGTCTCTAAATTTCCTGGAAAGAAGAGTTCATAAAATTTAACATAGGTTTATGCCCTCGGGGGCTTATTACAGTAGCCATTGTACTATTATTTCCTATGGCCTTATTGGCCAAGCCTTGTTCTTTTTCTAAAATTTAGAAAAAATGTGTTAGCAAAGTTGACATTTTGTACTAGCTACTCAATATTAACATATATATTTTAAACGGGAATGATTATATTTATATAAATTATGTGTCAGTTAGCAACAAGAAACCCGAAGATTTACATCATATTTGACTTGTTGTCAGTTTCAGGAGAGAAAAAGGAAGGATTTCAAATATGAATCTATTAGTTTCTTCCTTGAGTACATAGATTCAATAGATGCCCTACAGAACAATTTGCAAAATTAGCCTACCAAAAGAACAATTTTATAATATAGCATCGAAATTCAAGGGGGAATTCATCTACAGGAGAGACAATAAAATAAATTCTCTAGTTTCTAGATTTACCTCTGCTCTAGCTACTAACTGTACTGAGTTGCTCCTCATTGTGCCTCTGGAGGTGAGAAACTGCAATCTGTTGACTACTAGCTTCAATCTCTTTGTGATGTTGGTTCAATCTGGCTTTGAAAATCTGCAATTCCAGTGATAGGGCGACAATGTAGCAATATGGTGATAGAATTTCAACTACTCAAGAAGTTTAATCTAAAATCAAAAGACAGAATTGTACTTTACTGATATGCGAAATTTAATTCACAATTTAGAACAACATTCATAAACATGCAATAAGACAAACCAAACATGAAAAATATTTTTCCAAGGGAAAACAACTGGGAAAAACCCCTCAATCCTCGTTGCATTAATAAGATGTATAGAGAATGTATTACAATTTCTTTGTCGCTCTAAGCACAACCTGCAAGTGAATAACCTATCTCTCTACTTAATGAGAAGCTTTGACCCAGATTTAGTTAATTTTTTCCTCTTCTTGATCCCCTATTTTCTTGGGCAAATCTTGAGGAATTATCCCCTATTTTTTTAGGAATTTTCCTCCAATTTCTTGCACAATTCCCAAGGATTTATCATCTAATTGCATGCAACACTTGTACACTCAAACTAGTTTACAAATGCTTGTTACACTGCCTTGGAATCTCCCCCACAGCTGAGGAACTCGAATTCCTTGCATGCATTAGATATTTTGACTTGATTGATCAATTAATTGAATGATTTATGAGTTAGTTTTTTGTCTCACTGCACAATGGACCTTCCACTACTTCAATCAAATATTAGAACTAGTTTAATTGAAAAAAACTGGAAATAACTGAACTTGATTA
Source organism: Pinus albicaulis (assembly GCA_034641835.2). Taxonomy (NCBI): domain Eukaryota; kingdom Viridiplantae; phylum Streptophyta; class Pinopsida; order Pinales; family Pinaceae; genus Pinus; species Pinus albicaulis. The sequence continues at coordinate 617,610,645 of CM076580.1, forward strand.
ATAAAATTTAGAAATCACACATGCTTAAAGAAGCTCCAAACCTTCTAACTCAAATTTACTGAGCTAACTGAGTGACAAGAGCCATGTCACCTCAGTTAATTTCCTCCAAGTTTTCTGTTGATGTGGAAATTTGAATTTTATCAATTTGACAAAGGTAAAGTCAAATTGATATTTTCTTGCTACGCTTCTCAACTCCCTCTTAGCAATAAAGGGATTATCAACCACCCATATTCCGCACCTATGAATATGGAATATTCTGTTTCAACTAGGGTCCGTGAGAAATTGTTTTAGCTAGTGTTTGTAGATACTTTATCATCAACATCGAAGTAATGATTGTCATTTTTTGTTGGTAGAGTTTTATTAAGTAAATATGTTTTCAATTAGGTTTATGAAACTTCTACATTACAATTTGGTTATAATTTATTGTTGGGGTTTATGGAAAATATTTAAGAAAATTGTTTTTGGGTTAAGCATTATTGCATATAGGATTAAGTTTAATTTTCATTAGTATAACATGGAGACTTGATAAGTGAAACTTGTTATGATAAATATAATTGTACATAAATAGAGAAGGCCATGATAATAATGAAATTTTTTTGAAGTTTTTAATTTGTCCTCCCCATTTGTTGTAGTTTTAATTAGAGTGGTTTGTTGATCTGTGTGCTAAGGGATTCTATTTTTCAACACAATGTAATAGTGCCTCACATGATCCTAATAATCAAAATTAGGGTTTTTCTAAAAAAATAAGGGTAATCAATTATTTTTGGAAACCCATCTATTTCCATGTAGTATTCCAATTTTCTTAATTTTATCCATCTCCTTTACTAGAATAAATTAAGGTTTTAGATCAAATTTGATGAAACTATAACCCTCTGTTAAAGTCTCTAAATTTCCTGGAAAGAAGAGTCCATAAAATTTAACATAGATTTACGCCCTTGAGGGCTTATTACAGTAGCCATTGTACTATTATTTCCTATGGCCTTATTGGCCAAACCTTGTTCTTTTTTCTGAAATTTAGCAAAAATGTGTTAGAAAAGTTGACTTTTTGTACTAGCTACTCAATATTAATATATATATATATATATATATATATATATATATATATATATATATATATATATATATATATATATATATATATATATATATATATATATATATATATATATATATATATATATATATATATATATATATATATATATATATATATATATATATATATATATATATATCTATATATATATATTAAACGGGAATGATTATATTTATATAAAGCACGCGTCAATTAGCAACAAAAATCCTGAAGATTTATATCATATTTGACTTGTTGTCAGTTTCAGGAGAGAAAAAGGAAGGATTTCAAAATATGGATCTATTAGTTTCTTCCATGAGTACATAGATTCAATAGATGCACTACAGAATAATTTACAAAATTAGCCTACCAAAAGCACAATTTTATAATATAGCATCGAAATTCGAGGGGGAATTCATCTACAGGAGAGACAATAAAATAAATTCTCTAGTTTCCAGATTTACTTCTGCTCTAGCTACTAACTGTATTGAGATGCTCCTCATTGTGCCTCTGTTGTTGAGAAACTACAATTTGTTGATTACCAACTTCAATCTCTTTGTGATGTTGGTTCAATCTGGCTTTGAAAACCTGCAATTCCATTGATAGGATGACGATGTAGCAATATGGTGATAGAATTGCAACTACTCAAGAAGTTTAATCTAAAATCAAAAGAGACAATTCTACTTTACTGATATGCGAAATTTAATTCACAATTTAGAACAACATTCATAAACATGCAATAAGAAAAACCAAACATGAAAAATATTTTTCTAGGGGAAAACAAATGGGAAAAACCCCTCAAGCCTCTTTGCATTAATAATATGTATAGAGAATGTATTACAATCGCTTTGTCGCTCTAAGCACAACCTGCAAGTGAATAACCTATCTCTCTACTTAATGAGAAGCTATGACCCATACTTAGTTAATTTTTTCCTCTTCTTGAGCCCCTATTTTCTTGCGCAAATCCTGAGGAATTAGTCCCTATTTTTTAGGAATTTTCCTCCAATTTCTTGCACAATTCCCAAGGATTTATCATCTAATTGCATGCAACACCTGTACGCTCAAACTAGTTTACAACTGCTTGTTACATTGCCTTGGAATATCCCCCACAACTGAGGAACTCGAATTCCTTGCATGCATTAGCTATTTTGACTTGATTGATTAGTTAATTGGATGATTTCTGAGTTAATTTTTTGTCTCACTACACAACTTCCCTTCCACTACTTCAATCAACTGTTAGAACTAGTTTAATTGAAAACAACTTGAAATAATTGAACTTGATTACTAAAATTTAGAAATCACACATGCTTAAAGAAGCTCCAAACCTTGTAACTCAAATTTACTGAGCAAACTAAGTGACAAGAGCCATGTCACCTCAGTTAATTTCCTCTAAGTTTTTTGCTGATGTGGAAATTAAAATTTTCTCAATTTGACCAAGGTAAAGTCAAATTGAGATTTTCTTGCTACGCTTCTCAACACTCCCTCTTAGCAAGAAAGGGATTATCAACCACCCATATCCTGCACCTATGGAATTCGAACCTCCCTCTTGAAAAATCCTTTGTCTAGATGTCATCATCTTGTTCCTCTATCGGAATGTATCGTAGCAACATTATACACCTTCGCACACAGTCCCGTAAATGATGATATCAGTCCCAAAGGTGTGTCCATGGGTTTACAATTCTCCATGTAGAATATCTACAGTATCTCTGTGGCATAATTTCCTTGAGATACAAACCATTCCCCATCGCCTTGCCATACTTCCAACCTGAAGTATTGCATGATACCCATTTCCTTCATCCCAAATTCCCTTGCAAGGTCCTCCTTGTAAGAGTTGATTAGATGCTCATCACCTGCCAATATTAAATCATCAACATATAAAAAAATGATATGAAATTTACCTCATACCAAAATATGATAGAGGTTCGCATCTTCTTCACTTTTGGTGAAGCCTAATATAGTGAGATAACTATCGATCTAAGTGTACCAAGCTCGAGGCGCTTGTTTGAGACCATATAATGCTCACCTCAGTTTGCACACATGAGACTCCCGATCAAATGTATCAAAATTTTTTGTTCCTCCTCAATAAAACCATTGAGAAATATTATTTTTACATTGATCTAGTGCATCTTCCACCCCATTTGTTGATATGTAAACTACCTTTGATATTTCACTCGATAGTTCGTCATAACAGGTTTGAAAATAATATATTGAAATTCTATATTTGTAGATTTAATTATAATTAGTGCATCCATCCAATGGAAATTATACTAGAAAAATAGAGAACGAAAAAAAAAACTCACACACATAAGACACAAGATATGATATATGGGAAACCCTTTTGGGAGAAAACCCAACTGGAAGGTGAGGTTGCTTCGCTCTCTTTCTCTATCCAGAAATATGACTTCAAGTACAAAGAAGTAATGTCTATAGCCTGCAGGTCGCTACAGTGCACAAATCCTCTATGTGTGCTCTACCTCCTATCTCTCCAGCTTATCTTTTCTGAACTATGGAACAAAATTCTCTCGAAAGACTGGAATGCCTCTTCCTCCTAGTGGCCCAGTTATAACACAATCCGATAGCCTACTAGTGGTTGATTTTGACTCCATCAACTTTTAAATGGAGTTGCAATATAAAATATTCTAGATTATTTTACATCACAAACACGTGGCTAGCCCCTTTTCCCTGAATAATGGTGGTTGACGTGGCATCCTCTCAAACTATAGTTGTGAAAACGGGAAGGTCAACTCCTAAGTGGAATAACTTTTGCATACAGACTCTGATTGATGTGCTTCTTGCACTGTTGGAATTATATTTAAGTGTAGAATAGCATGAGAAAGTTCGGTGCTAAAGTAGAAAATTTATACGCACCCCCCCCATCCCCCCAAAAAAAAATGCTTGATGGCTAAAAATGCTCCCGAAAGGTTTCAGACCTTGTTTTGCCAAACTAGGTCCCACTTTTATAAAAAGATCCCATGAGTTGATTACTTCACTTTCTCCACTGAAAATGCATCAAGATGGACGAAAAACAATATAATGATCCAATTCATATCACACCTCCCCATTTTGGGAGGATTTTTTTAGGTCCCTATACTACTAGTGTATCCCCCTTATTATTATTATTAGTGTAGCCCCCTTATTGTTATTGTTGTGCCCATGTAGCCCCCATATTTTTATTGTTGTGCCCCATTTAAACCTACTATTTTTATTGTTGTTCCCTTACATTATTATTTTTATGTATCCTTTGATTATATTGTAACCCCTTATACTCCTATATATACAAAGGAGGTATTTTCATTTGTATCATCCAATAATTGTTCATTTATGTAATGTAAAGGGGGTTTCCCCCTCAAAGAGAATAATTTTTAAGTTTTTGATCTATGTTTTCTTCTATTTTGTGAGCTGGTTGCATAACTTTTGGTATCGGAGCTTTGTATTCTAGGGTTTCGCTGCTTCAAATAGGCCATCTTGGAATTTTCGCTATAACATTTTCTACAACGGTTCAGAAGCTGAAATTTCAACCTCGTGGAGCCAAAATATTGGTGAACTTCGTGTCTAAATTTAAGATCTTGGTTTGCCATATGTTCAGAGATATGGACCGAAGAAATTAGTGTTTCTGCGTGCTCCAAAATTCAGTCATAAACAAGTGTCAAAGGGAAAACAATCATAACTTTCTATTAAAGAATAGGACTTGAATTTCGTAAAAAGTGAAAGAAAGAGAAAAAAATTTAGTTTCTTATGTAGCCATTTCAAGGCCAAAATTCGATACAGTGACACATGTAACTCAGTATAATTCCAATCTACTGAACCAATCCATAATAAGGACATCATGGGATATTGGGAATAACTTTATCTTGAAGAATCCAATTTTGGTATGACTAGTGGCATTGGAAAGAATATGCAAAGGGATACCATAAGACATAGTTTCATACCTTGGAGAGTTGAAATTATAGTTATACAACTGATTCAAGATCGAGGTCCTAAAAGCAAGAAAAAAGTTTGTATTAGTTTTTAAAATTACATAACTTTTGTTTGAATAAAACAGTTTGAAGTGATTCCAATGGTATATTGAAGCATAGACATTAGTATTGGGTTCTAAAATTCCTCCCAAACAAAATAATTATACACCCATTCAGCCTTGAGAAAGCTCTACTGTGACATATGAAGGGGAATAATAGCAACATGATATATCAAAATTACGGTACCAATTGCAACAAATTTCTCTCTCACAAAGAGAAACCAAAGATGAACTAATAGGGGACATGGATAGCTTAAAAGGGGACATGGATGGTTTAAAATGAGACATGGAGGGTTTAAAATCAGACATGGAAGCTAATATGGATGGCTTTAAAGCAAACATGGAAGGTTTGACAAATTTTTTGCAAGAAAGGCTTCCCAGTGGTGACAATGTACTCCATGAAAATCAGGACGAGGACAAAAAGAATATGAAATATGATTTTAGAGAATCCAACATTGGGTTTAAGAACCACCACATTACAAATATTGATATGAGGAAGTTTGATTGCAAGGATTTGGTAACATGGATACTACAAATGGAGTAATATTTTGATCTCCATGATGTGCAACACAAACAAAAGGTACGCATTGCAACTTTATATTTAGAACTAAATCAGTTTGTATGGTATCAATGGATTTGTTCTCATAAAAAACTTGTAAATTGGTAAATTTTTATGGAGGAAATGATTTCACATTATGAGGATAAAAATATCAACACTTTCTTTAGCCAATTGATAAATCTCAAACAAAAGGGTTCAATAGCAGAGCACATTGAGGACTTCCAAAAATTGAATTAGGGTTAGTGATATTCCAGAGGAGGATAGGATTGATGTCTTAATTGGAATTTTTAAGGATAACATCCAACATGAGGTTTTCCTTTGGGAACCTAATTCATTGGAGAATGCATCAAGGGTGGCAAGAAAATTTTAAAGAAAAATATGGCAACAAGGAATTCTACCACTCACAAATATAAAGATGAAAGTGTTGTTGCACCTAGCCTTCCACAAATTTAAAGGTCGATGCCATAAAAATTGGAGAAAAGGAGAAAAAGGGCTTTGTTATAGTTGTGATAGAAAATACACTAAAGGTCAAGAAACATCAAAAGATGAGCATATACACTAGGAACCAACCCCTAAGAAAGAAGAAATGAATATGAACTTATCTTGCAATGCATTTGTAGGAATTACCACACCTAAAAAGCTCAAGAGAGAAGGATATATCAATAAAAAAAAAGGTAATAGTGTTGATTGATTTTGGTAGTACTCATAATTTTATTTATTGTAAGATATCCACATAATTGAATTGCTTCCTATATACAACACCCGAGTGTCAAGTGATGGTTGCAAATGGAGGAAATATAAATTGATTTAGAATGTGCTATAATACCAAGCTAACCATGGGGTAATTTGTATCGAATATTCCAATGCTTTCCATTCCAATGGGTGGTGTTGATGTTGTACCAGGAGTCCAATGGTTACAATATTTGGGGATGATAACTTTTAATTTTTAATAGCTTTTCTTGAATTTTTTTTGGGAAGGAAAGGAAGTGGAATTAATGGGTATCAAATCGAAAATAGGAAAGATAATAATATCTAATGGCATGAAACAACTTCTAAATAAATAGCAATGAGGTGTAATTGCACAATTATGCTCACTAGAGGTTCAAACGTCGAAATCATCTATTTCTCCGGATCTCCAAAAAGTCTTGGAAAATCATTCCAAGGTGTTTGAGACTACCAAAGGAATTCCACCTATTCGTGATCATGATCATGATATTCATTTGATTTCAGGAAGTGTTCCTCCAAACATCAGGCCTTACAGATATCATTATGCCCAAAAGAGTGAGATTGAACATATGGTTGCAGAAATGTTACAGGATGGTATAATTAAACCTAGTCAAAGTTATTTCTCTGCTCCAGTGGTTTTGGTGCACAAGAAGGATGGATCATGGCATATGTTTCTGAATTATAGGGAGATCAACAAGCTCAATATTAAAGATAAATTTCCCATTCCTTTCATTGATTAATATTTGGATGAATTCCATGGAGAAATTTACTTTACCAAGTTGGATCTCCGTTCTTGGATATCATCAAATTAGAATGAAGACTAAAGACATTCTGAAAACAACATTCATAACTCATGAGGGCCATTATTAATTTTTGGTCATGCCTTTTGGTCTTACTAATGCACCTTCCACATTTCAAGGTTTGTTGAATTCCATTTTCAAACCCTTCCTTAAAAAATTTGTGTTAATATTTTTTGATGATATACTAATCTACAAAAATTCTTGGAAGGATCATGTTAAACATAATGACAAGGTGCTCAAAGTATTGGAGGAGAAACAATATATGAAAAAACCTCCAAATTTTTCTTTGGAGTACGTGAGGTGGAATATTTGTGCAATATTGTATCTCATGAGGGTGTTAAGGTAGACCCTAACAAAATTAAAGCCATTAAGAAATTGAAAATACCTACAACCATAAAGTATCTTCGATTATTTCTTGAGTTGACAGTTATTGTCACAATTTTGTTAAGAATTATGGGAGAATAGCGACACCTCTAACCTCATTACTGAAGAAAGATGCATTTTATTGGACTCGATTAGAAACTAAGGCCTTCGAACATCTTAAAGAGGAAATGTGCCAAGCATTGGTATTAGACACACTAGACTTCAAAAAACCTTTATTGTGGAATGTGATGCCTCAGGAAATGGAATTGGTGCGATTTTAATGCAAGAAGGAAGAACCATTGCTTTTGAAAGTCATCCAATCGAAGGAAAGTATTTACACAAACCTTTTTATGAGAAGGAAGTGTTGGAAATACTACATGCACTAAAGCAATGGTGACCTTACCTAATGGGAAGACACTTCAAGGTAAAAACATATCATAATAGTCTTAAATACTTTTCATAACAATGATTATCTTCACAAGAGTAGCAAAAATGGATCACAAAGATGTTGGGTTATGGCTTTAAAATCATCTACAAAAAAGGGAAGCAAATGTTGTTGCAGATGCAATCTCAAGAAAGGATGAAGATGTGGAAACATTGCTTTGTGCCATTTCTATTATCCAACCTGAGTGGATAATTGAAGCAAGGGATGACTAGAATAATGATGAAGAGGTGTGGACGCTCATTCAAAATTTGCAGCAAGATCCTAGTAAATCTGATACATTTAGCTGGAAAAATGATTCATTATGGTATAAAGATCACTTATATCTTTGTAAGAATTCACAGCTCAAACAAACTATTCTTTTGGAATTGCACACCTCTCCCTAAGGAGGGCACTTAGAATTTTTAAAACTTACCACAAGGTCAAGAAGGAATTTTTTTGGGATGGCCTTAAATCTGATATTCAAAATTTTGTGGAAGAATGTTTGGTTTTCCAACAAAATAAAGTTGAGACAATTAAGAACCTGGGTCTGTTACAACCTTTATCCATTCCAAGTTAGCATTGGGAGGAGGTCTCAATGAATTTTATCACAGGTTTACCAAAATCTCAAGGAAATAGTTTCATCATGGTGGTAGTTTATAAACTTACCACGTATGCACACTTTTTGTGCATTATCTTATCCTTTTAAAGCCAATACAATTTCTAGTGCATTTATGGAAACAATTCAAAAGCTTCATGGAAACCCAAATATTAGAGTAAGTGACAAAGGTCCCATTTTCACTAGAAATTTTTGGACATAATTATTTTATCGTCTTGGTACTTAATTAACTCATAGATCATCATATCATCCTCAATATGATGGGTAAACTAAGATAGTGAATTTTTTTTTGGAAGGATATATTTGTTGCTCTGTGTGTGATAAACAAACAAAATGGGTCAAGTGGTTACCTCTAGCTAAATGGTGTTATAACACTTCCTTCCATACTACAACAAAAATGACCCCGTTTCTGGCACTTTATGGATATCATCCACCATAAATCACATCATATTTAAGAGAAAATTCTAAGGTTCAAGCAATGGAAGATCACATTGATCATCAACAACAATTTATCCAACTCTTAAAGGATAACCTCACTTTGGCGCAAAATCGAATGAAACAACAGACAAATCAGCATCACAGTGAAAGAAGTTTTGATGTAAGCGAATGGGTACTTTTATGGCTACAACCATACAAAAAAATGTCCCTAAATTAAGCTAAGAAGGATAATAAATTATCACCCAAGTACTACGGTCCTTACAAGGTGTTGCAAAAAATTGGTACTATGGAATACAAATTTGAGCTACCTGCATCTTCACGAGTACACCTAGTTTTTCATGTTTCATGCTTAAAAAAGGTTATCAGTGACAACCTTCCAGTCCAAAAAATGTTACCAAAACTTCACAAAGAAGGAAAAATCATATTTTAACCTGAAGGAGTTAGAGAAACAAGAACCTGATGGCTACGTAATTGATCAATTTTAGAATATCTCATTAAGTGGAAGAATTTACCCACTAAATATTACACATGGGAGGATGAGAATTGTATACAAAAGCATCCATAACTACTCAAGTGTTGAGGAAAACACTTTTTTGAAGGAGAGGGGCATGTTAGGTCCCTATAATACTAGTGTAGCACCATTATTATTATTGTTATTGTTGTGCCCATGTAGCCCCAATATTTCTATTATTGTGCCCTTACATGATTATTATTATGTACGCTCTGATTAAATTGTGACCCCTTAGAATCCTATATAAACAAATGAGGTATTTTCATTTGTATATTCCAAGAATTGTTCATTTATGTAATGTAAAATATATTTCCCCCTCGAAGAGGATAATTTTTAAGTCGTTGATCTATCTTTTCTTATATTTTGTGAGATGGTTGCATAAGTACACTTTTGGTCCCCAATTGTTTTTATTGAATGAGGTGAGGAAATTTTTCCTCCACCTTCTCTCATGTGTACCATTTAGCTTTGCCTATAATTTTTCCCTTAAACCTAATTTTCCAAAGGTCATGTTGCCCTTGTATTGTAATTTTGGACCTCTTCTACAAAATTGTATCTTCTATCAACTCTGCTTGAGCATGTGGTGACAAAACCTCCACAGAAGGTAGGACTTGTTCTGCTTCCTGATTTAGCATGGAAGGCTCATAGAGTTTCAAATTATCTACATTCACAACTGAGAAAATTCTCATATATGGTGGTAAAATAAGTCGATAGGAATTATCACCCACCTTTTCCAGTATGTCAAAGGGACCATATATGAGAGCCTTGATTTTCTTACCAGGCCCCTGCAACCTCTCCTTGTTTAACTATAGCCATAATTTGTCTCCCACCTTGAATGATTTCTCTGTTATGTGTTGATCATGCATGGCCTTATACTTCTCTTGTGACTTCAACAATGTTTCTTGTACTTGTAGATGGATCTTCCTGATATTCTCTATAGAGATTTTAGCCCTCAAAGCATCTCATATAAGATCTGTCCTCACTCCTCCTTTTTCCCCATATGAAATATCCAAAGGTGAATTTGGAAAATATCCAAAAAAAGTCTCAAATGGGGAATTTCCTGTAGAAGTGTGGACTACTCTATTATAGGAATATTTTATATATACCATATTTTCATCCTAGGTCTTTGGATGCTTTTGGTTGTATCTCCTCAAAAGCTACACCAAAGTCCTATTCACTACTTTTGTTTACCCATCTGTCTGTGGACGGAGTGTTGTATATCTCTTCAACTTTGTATCCATATTGTCCCACAATGTAGTACAGAATGCACCAAGAAATATTGTATCCTTGTCTGAAATGATGATCCTTGGTATCCCAAAGTGCACCCAAACCTATCCAAAGAACAAGTTTGTTGCTTCTTTTCCACTAATGGTCTTTTTATAGGTTGTTGAACCTGTTAACTACCATGAACAGGTATTCATGTCCCTTCTTTGTTGTCGGTAAACCTCCCACAAATTCCATTGAAATGATTTCCTAAGGACGAGTAGGTACATGTAAGGGATGATAAAAAACCCTGTTTCCTGTTGCTAGGCTTGCTAGTATAGTAAATCATGCATCCTCTTATGAACATAGCCACCTACTCTTTCATCTTGGGCCAATACACATAACTTTGTAAGTTAGCCATAGTCTTCCCTACACCAGAGTGCCATGTAACCTTGGAGGTGTGAGCCTCTCTAATTAGCTGCAATAAATCACCTTTAGTAACACATATCTTATCTAGCATATAGAGTAACCCATCTTGGAGATGGTAGTCAACTGTGTTGTCTCCATCGTGAACATGACTATGACTCTGCAACTGTTGATACACCTCCTTGAAGTCCTCATCTTTTGAACATGCCTTTTTGTATACATAAAAGGTGGATGGATCCATGTGCATAAGAGTACCCAAAGCTATGATTTTTAATGTGGGTGGCATTGAAATCATGTCGACCAACTTGTTTTTTATTCCCTTCTTATACTTGATCAGTAAATGAAACTATTGTAAAAATCCCATCCCCTTGTAATGTCTGGTCTGTTGTAGCTTACTCTGGGCTTGCAAGTACTGTAACTACTGGTGATCTGTGCGGATTATTGTCTCCTTTCTCATCAGATAATGCTTCCACTTATTCACATCATGCACCATCGCATACATCTCCTTGTCGTAGGTAGGGTAGTTAAGAACTTTCCCATGAAATTATTTAGAATGGTAGAAAATGAGCCTTCCTCCTTGCATCAAGACAACTCCCATAGCATACCCACTCACATCTGTCTCCACTTCAAAGGGTCACTACAATTTTGGTAATTGTATAACTAGTCTTGACTGATATTCTTCTTTAGCTCCTCGAAACCCTTATTCTGACCTTTTCTCCACTAGAAAATCTTGCCACTTGTTGTTATGGTGTGGAGTGGTGCTGCTACCGCTGAAAATGAGGATATGAATTTCCTCAGGTATTTTTTTGCCCTAATTAAACTCCCAACCTCAGAAAAAATTAGTAGGCATCATCCATTTCATGATGACCTCCATATTAGAAGGATCGATCTTCAAATCTCCTCCACCGATCACATACCCCAGATACACCAAATACTATTGCGTAAAATCGCACTTCTTTATATTTTCTAGCAGTTAGTGCTTCTTTAATGTTTCCAACACCTGCGTCAAATGTGAAATATGCTCCTCCCAAGTAGCACTATATACAAGTACATCATCAAAATAGATAATAACAAATGAATCAATAAAATGGTGCATCACATCATTTAGTAATCTCATAAATGTAATTGGTGCATTACATAGGCCAAATGGAATAACTAAAAACTCATGAAAACCTTGCATGGTTTTGAAGGTGGGCTTCCATGTATCTTCTTCTTTGACTCGAACTTGGTGCTATACAAACTTTAATTCGAACTTGGTGAAGTACCTTTCTTGTTGCAAATAATCTAGCAGATCATCTATCTAGGGCAGGGGGTATCTCTTCTTGAGTGTGATTTTTTCAACGCCCTGAAATCTATACACATCTACCAAGTCCCATCCTTCTTTGGCAAAATGATGATGCGTGACCCACATGGTGATGTACTTGGTTGAATGACACCCTGTTCTAGTAGTTGCTACAACTATTTCCTCAGCTAACTTTCTTCTATAACAAACTACCTATACAACCCAATATTTGGAAAAGGGGGGTCAAGCAATAGTTGGATCTCATGCTCCACTTCTCTCTTAGTTGGTACCCCTTTAGGATCTCGGAAAAAATCCTAGTATTCTTGTAACAACTCCTCCAGTTGTTTTTTTTGTTTCTTAGTACACCCCTCCAGGGATTCATTGCCTCATATTGACTCCTCTTCAGACTAAATTTCTCTTAAAAATGATAAAACATACTTCTTGCTGGAATGGATCAATTTCTTGGCTTGGTTGGCACTTACTAGCACTACAAGGAAAAGACCCTCTAGCTGATGTTTTTGAGGAACCCCTTATAAAAATAACCTAGACATTTGTTTCTAGTGGAGGTTACTAGAGGAGGTTGGCGGACAGAGGTTTTTGCGGATGTATTTCGTCTGGTGCACTTATCATCGTAAAATGCATCGGTGCATTCAACAAGAGAAAGCACCAAAGTGCACAAAACATTGGCACACTGGACACCGTGCGCTCCGTACACACCCGTCCGGTGCGTTGTATTTCTGTAGTGCACCAGTTCTTTACAAAACTTCTGCACCGGTGCCTCATAAAAAGTGTGTGAAAAAAGAAACCACCCTGTGCGAAATGAAGAAAACACACCGGTGCGCCCATAAAACCCCACGCACCAGAACAGGGTTAAATAAAAAAAAAAAATGGCAAAATATCACACAAAACATTGGCACACCGGACACTGTGTGCTTCGTACACAACTGCCCGGTGCGTTGTATTAATGTAGCACACCGGTTATTTACAATACTTCCGCACCGGTGCCTCATAAAAGCACGCGAAAATAGAAACCGCCCGGTGTGGAATTAAGAAAACACATCGGTGCTCCCATAAAACCCCGTGCACTGGAACAGGGTTAAATAATAAAAAAATTACAGCCAAAAAACCGCACAAAACATTGGCACACCGGACATTGTGTGCTCCGTACACACCCGCCCAATGCGTTGTATTACTGTAACGCACCGGTTATTTACAAAAATTCTGCACCAGTGCCTCTTCAAAAGCATGCAAAAACAGAAATTGCATGGTGCAGAATGAATCAAACGCACCGTTGTGCCCATAAAACCCTGCGCACCGGAAAAGGGTTAAATAAAAAAAATTACGGCCAAAAAATGGCATTTTTCACTTTTTTCAGTGCTAGAGAGCTCTCAAGCATCGGTACAGTTTATCTTTGTCTAAGCCGCCTTGAAATCAGTGCTCCCATTGCACTCATTTCACTCACTGTTGTTGTTCATTTCCCACTAATCTCCAGCCTGAATTTTGCAAAACGGAGGACAAATTTTATTTTGCAAATTCTATAGCCAATATGCCTCCTTGATAGCCAAATGTAAAGTTATTTTTCTCGTTTTTCCATAATTAAGCCTTTTAGCAGATTATAATTTCAAATAACCTTAAAATTAACCATTTAAAAGAAAAAAAAATTGTCGCGTGGTGGGCTCGAGCCATTCAGCTCACACCAGTTTGCAGTGCTGCCTGTAAATTTACAGGTCGCACCGCAACTGGTGCTAACAGTATCCGCACTGGTTCTGGGGCGGTACCGATAGGCACACCGTGATATTTTTTAAAATTTTAAAAAGTGCGGTGCAGACATTTACCAGGCCACACCGTTGACAATGTGGAATAGCAGCAAAACGGTGCGTTGAATGAATTATCCACCCCAGGGCGGGTAATGTTGTCATTGCACTGCATACCGCATTTTGACATGGTCAACAGTTCGGCCTAGTAAACCGGTGCTAACAGTATCCGCACCAGTTCTGGGGCGATACCGAAGGCGCACCGTGTTATTTTAATTTTTTTTTTAAATTGCGGTGCGGTCAATTACCCAGCCGCACCGTTGACCTAGTAGAATAGCGGTGACGCGATGCGTTGACCAAAATATCCGCCCCGAGATGGCTATTTTTGTTAACGCACGGCTTTCCATATTTCGCCTGCATCAACGGTGCAACCTTGTAAAAGACCGCACCGTTCACTATGTTATGATGGTAGGAGGTCGATCTACTGACTTAACTATATGCCTCGGGGCGTAGAGTTTAGTTAGCACACCGCCCTCCTAACACCGTACATAGTCAATGGTGTGCTAAAAATGTTTCTGGAGCACCGCCCCCGGTGTGATGAATATTATTTGGTGCACCAACGCTGGTGCGCTCCATAGAAAGACGCGCCGGACCAGTGCATGACTGTGTTTGTGGCACACCGAATGATTTTTTATTTTATTTATATATATATATATATATATATATATATATATATATATATATATATATATATGTATGTATGTATGTATGTATATTTCTAAATACATGTCTCATTAATAAAAAAATTGTGTTTAATATGTCAATAATTCAGAGACGTGAAAGGAGAGAAGAGGGGGAACAACAACAACAACAGGCGGAAAAGTATAACATAGTTCGCCTGTGGGAGGCACGAGAGAGGGAGAGAGATGTGTACCCTCACTCTATTACAGCAGCTACGCAGGGGTTCCTAAGGCGGGTAGGCCTCCTCAAGTTCTTGTAGGATGATACTTCCCTAAAGGGCCATAGTTTCTTTTTGAGACATCTTATCCGAAGGTGGAACGCCCACCAACATGATTTTCGAGTTGGTATTGACCAGTGGTACATGCCCACTGAGGAGGATATATATTTCATTACAGGGCTATCGAGGAGAGGGGTGGATTTTCCCTCGTTCCCAGAGGTTCCAGCTGGATGTGTAGCAGGGAGTCAGTTAGTTTACTCCCAGAGATACATTGGAGCAAATGTATTGTCTCCTGCAAAGTTTCAGGTCGCTGGAGGTCAGTTACATATTGCTGCATTTGGTAGTGAGGAGGTGTAGTGTCTCTCACTTATCATTTCTACCATTTCACACAACACCAGTGACGAGCAACACATTAGTTGCTCGCTTTTATATTATGTTGATTCTTTAGTACAGGAGCCATGACTTGTCAGGTGGTCTGCCATTTTTTTACGGCAGTTCTATACAGCCTTAGATAGATGTCGTGCTCATGCATAAGGGAGGGTCAAATTCCCTTTTGATTCAGAGCTTTTTTGTTTATTTTTTGAGAGGTTTCCAGAGACGAGACCTACCTTTGTTCGGCATCCTCGTAGGTCGATGTTTGAGGCACGTATGCACATGTGGGGGCAGATGATTCAGAAGAGGGACGAGACTCTATTTCTAGCGAGGATATCACATGATGCACTGGAGTTGATATCCAGTGTTGATGAGAATCCCTTCATTATGGTCCCCTGTCCTTATGCAGGTTTGGATTGGCGAGGGTGTTCCAACATCCTCTTCACAGTTGATGAGCCACCAGATGATAGAGGTAATATTACTATTTTATTTAAATTTATTCTAGCATGTTATTTAACTTGTTTTTATTAAATTGTGTAATGAAATTGTCTAATTATTGTTGTGTACTTGTATATATTTTGCAAACATTGGCTCTTTTTATGGTGAGGAGATGCCGACACCACCACATGATCCAGGTGTGGATCCTATTGACGATCAGGGCATGCCGAATGTTGAGGATCATTAGGAGGTCAGACCAGAGAGACCTGCTCCTGCTGGTGCGCTAGTACCGCCTTTTTATAGGCGCGGTCAACTTGATGCTAGATATAGGATGGAGTTGGGCGACCAACTCAGTGCATTGATTTTTATGGTGGGCATCAAGACCGTTCATTATAGAGACATACAGGCTGATGATAGGCTATTACATATGTGGAGAGGCATGCTGCGTGACATGTATAACCTGATGCGGCATGTCGTAGGAGCTATGCCAGATGTTACGTGACTGAGGAGGATTGTTGCACGTTATATGTGTGGTCGAGCCGCAGCACGTGATGGACAGTCCGCGAGCAGCGACTCATCATCTCATGATCGTTCACCTCGCACCGCGCCAGATGAGCATGATCCTCCACTAGCATCTAGAAGCAGTCATCATGCAGATGAGGCTGGACCATCGGCCACGTCCAGTCAGCAGCCTGCAGCATCCATTAGTAATCATGATCATGAGCAGGCTGGACCATCGACCGTCGAGGGTTGCACCATTGACTCGAGCGAGGCCTCGATCTAGTACTGTTATTGATGATGTACCACTAGTTGATCCATGACATTTATATTACAAGCTGTATATTTTTTTTACATTATTTAGTTATAAATATATATATTATTTTCATGTTACGGTTGTACTTAATTTACATGTTTGTGATCATCATGATGTGTATATTTTTTAGGTCATGTTAGATATGTTAATTTTAATGTGCGACTTGCAGATAGATGTGTATGTGATATGGTTTATTTCACATGCGGGGATGTATATTTGATGTTTGTGTTGTGATGATGTTATATAATGTTAATTGTGTTTTGTTAGATAATCATGATCACGATGATGTTAGTGAATTTGAATGTGTTTTTTAGTCAAATATGATGTTTGTACGATGGTTATCATGAACGTGATGTTTATTAATTAATTTAATATTAAATGATCATGATATTGTGAAATTGTAAAATTTGTAATTCTAATTGTATGTAAAATTCTAAAATTGTAATTTTATTTGTATTAATTGTAATTTTAATTGTATGTAAAATATTTTTTAAAATTGTAATTGTAATTGTAATTTTAATTTATTGTGAAATGAATGTAATTGTAATTTTAATTGTAATTGTAATTGTATATATGTAAAATTGTAAAATTGTAATTTTATGTGAAATTGTAAAATTGTAATTGTAATTATAATTCTAATTCTAATTTTAATTGTAATTGTATGTAAAATATTTGTAAAATTTTAATTTTATTAATGTGAAATTATTTTATTAAAAATTTTAAATTTGTAAATTTGTAAAATTTTAAATAAGTGTAAAATAATAAATCTAGAATAATATGAAGTATTGTAACAATAATAAAGTTTAGAAAATAATGCAAATAAATGCATCTCCTTTAGAATTATCATTATTTTATTATGATCTTACATAAAAAAAAAGAACTTTATATAGTATGCCAATGTTTTTTGAGATCAACATAATTGCAAATTATCAAGTGAAATATTGATTTTAACATTAACACAATGAAAATTACCAATTAATTCAAAATACATATTATAATGGTTTGAAAAACCCATCTTAAAAAGTATAAATAATATTGTTGAAATAACACATGTACCATATCACTCTCGGTTCTCATGATCACCCTCATTATCTTCCGACTCGCATGGCATGATAACACTATTGTTCTCAAAATTATGTTTTGATCTAGGGTCATGTCTCAATACAAACCACCAATCCTTATGCAACACATATGGGTAAAAAAACACTTAGTTGCGGTGTTTGGGGAAAGCATAGGGCTCCTTAGCTTCATCCCATATATTTCTAGAGTTGATACATATCATCCTACTATCACGATCTTCCTTTACATTATTCGATCAAAGGTGTCCCACCACTTGCACCTAAAAATAACACATTGGAAAGAGGAGAAATCCACTTCAATGATCTCTTGTATCTTTTGACGTAACCTAACGTCCCTCGTACTAGGTTTTGATCACGGTGGATAGATCGACTAGATTGATTGAACTCGACTTCCACTCCATAGTCTTGGGTGATGTTTCCATCATCGGCACTTTACGTGCAAAAATGGTGTCCATATGCCCATATAGATGGGAACAAATGCACCTATTATAAAAAAAGTTCAAAAAAATCATAGTGTCATATGTCTTATAATAACACAACGGTTAAAATATGAAATACAAATGTCTTATAAGTTTCAAATTTACATATAAATTAAATATGTTATTACCAAGTTTTTTGCACCCAATCCCTATGTTTAGTGCATCCTCTTCAACACGCGAGTGTAACGACTAGTTGCACTGTATTTCTCTACGACTTGGTCAACAACCCAACTCGTTGGGGCATATTTTTTGGCATATTTTCTTTTAAATGATTTGGATAAGGAAAAATTATACCATTCAACCATACTGAACTCTTTCCTGTCACTATCCCATCTCATCCTCTTTTTGTTCGTACAATGCGACCCTACGGTTGTGTCACTTCATAATTGTAAAGAACGAATTTATTGAATAGCTTCAATTTCTACATTCGCTGATGAAATCAATCCAATATTATAAAGTACCTAGAGATCAAAATATACATTATATCAAAGTTCAACATGAATATTTACTTTGTGTAAATTTGAAAAATTATAAGTCACTTACTCTTTATCAAGTGCTTTTTTTCAACTCGTTTGGAGCAACTCCCCTTCTCTCCTGTCTTCATCCCTTTCATCATCCCAAATCACCGCACTTGGTCTGTTGTTGATCCGCTTGATGTACTCACTTTGGTATAATAAAAGGACTCATATGATATGTACCCCTCTGCCATAGACCCCTCGGGTTTTGCCCTTTGTTGAAAAAAAACCTTTCAATTTCTTCATGTACCTCTCTAAGAAGAACATCCAACAACAAGAAACCACCCTAAATAATTCAACCTCATCTACTAGGTGGATTAGAAAATGAACACGTAAGTCCATGAAACTTGTCGGTAGTTCCTTCTCAAACATACAAACAATCTCAACTATCTATTGACGCCACCATGGAATACTAGCCACATGAATCTCCTTTGACGTGATCTAACATACAAATGCGGATAATTTAGACATGGCACGTCCTAGGTCTTGAGGGAATTCATGTTTCACACACCCACGCACAAACAAAGGATAATGACACTGAAAATTTATAAACACGTGCAATAATATACAAAATTAGTTATGTTTTATGATCCCCCGCATGGGATAAAATTTATTAATATAACAAATAATAAAATCATGCTTTTGACATTATATGTACTCTCGAGAAGATTCAAATGGTCATGCAATTTCAACTCCGAAAAATAGTCACCCACAATGAAACGGCACTGCAGATGAAGACCCATATGAAGTTGGCACCCTCACACCCATTATAAATTTCTTTGCCAAAGAAATATCATCTTTTTTTAAAATCCATGGGACATCACCTTCTTTGAAAAACCATGAATTAGAGGGACCAACACACCTGCCTCCGATCCCGTACTTTCTAATCATCTTGGAAAATGTTTCTTTTTAGTTTTTGAAGTAATAAGATCTTTCCTAACAACCAATGTGTCACTTTTTTTTGATGATATGTGCCTCCATAAAGAAGATGAAACATTTTTAAATATATGCATGTGATCGAATAAGTGGGTAATATTAAGATGCTCCCAATATGGGCGGTTATAAAATATAGATTTATTTTTTCATCCCAATGGGAAATTTTTCAACATAGGTGTCGAATAATTCGGGATCATCGAACATGGGCTCCCCATTTTAATTGAACATTTCTATGAACTCCTTCTCCTTCTCTATCTCATATGCTCTAATCCATTCAGTGGTGTCGTTATTGGAGGCCTTTGGGTTCTCTCTCGTTTACCATTGAAAGTGGATGATGCTCTTCTGTAGGGATGTCCTTACGGGAGGAATACCCTGGAGCAATCATACGCTAGCTTTCGTAGGTCCTTGGACCATCTAGATTTTAGAGAAGGTCCACAATATTTACATCCAAAATACCCTTTTGTTACAAGACTCGCGAGATTATTGTATACAATTAATATGCATGAGATGTTAAAGAATATCATGAAGATGCTGAAAAAATTACAACGAATTAAATAACTAATATGTGAAAAGAATATTGTTACGTATATAAACAAATCAATAAATTAAACATGTAATTTACTAGATCAAACTCCTAAGCCTGGATAATCATGTGTCGTGTAAGCACATATGCCATACATCATAAAATACCTCTACGCCATGATGGGTCTTGATACATCGTATACATTTATCCCATCCCATAATTCCTTCAATTCATCTACCGGTGGTTGTAAGTAGACATCCATATTCTTCACTTGTGTTCTACCGGGGACTATGAGAGCCAACATAAGGTGTTCATTCTTCACGGACAACCATGGGGGGGGAATATTGTTATTGATCACTACTACAGGGTCAAACATAATAGTTGGTGTTCTAGAGGGAATATGGGTTGACGCCATCCATGGCTATGTTTGAGTCGTAGACTTCGTACTTCATCCTTGAATTTTTCGGGTCATGTATCCTCTATATGCTTCATGGCTATTGAATCGAGTTGGGATTCGCATAACTCCCAACTCACTTTTGTGCGAGGCGTGCCATCCCTAAAACATAGCTAATTATTTGCAACAAAAGAGCTTTTGAATCCTTTGGATTATAGGCATGTGCCTCAATATCTTAAAAAGGAGGACCGATACGTGATTTACCCTTATTTTTTTATTTATCATACTCGTCATGCCCACATTTCGGACATATCTCTTTGTATCGCATATTCTTCTCTATATAGAATACAATCATTTGGACATGAATGATATGATATGTACTCAACACCCAAGATTTTCAAGAATTTCTTTGCCTCTTCACGGCTACGGGCAAGAAATTATCACTCGAAAGAACCTTATCTTTGAATAACTTTGTAGTTGGTGATCATGGAAAAATATATTAATAAATTTACATTAATGCTGATATAATTATTAATTTTCATAAAATTTACCATTTGTAATGTTCATTGTATTGTACTTGATTATATTTCTCAAATTTATATAAGGGAGGACTTTATGGTAACTTACCTCAAAATTTCCAAGAAACATGCATTCGACAAGCGAAAATTTGCTTTCAAGTTGTACGATGAAAATTTTTGTCCCCAAGCCGGGTAGACTTCTACGGCCACCGAGGTCCAAAGAGAGGGGTGGTGGAAGAAAATTTAAGGCTTTCGAAAAAAGGTGTCGGCGATATGAGCATCATCCCCCTAACTAATCATCGTTTTGGAATGCATCTAACAACATTGTCTCCATGGCGGTCGTATCCCTTAAGTAATCATCCATACCAACCTCTATTTGATTGCCTCCATTTCAGCCTTGTGAAGAACTACTATTGTGGTGGTCATTCCTAATTGGTGAATCTAGACGTAGAGGGAATTGAATCGAGTGGTTAATTCAACCATTCTTGGTATCGTTCCTCTACGATTTTTTCCCTTAATTCGGGTCTTCTCTCGATTTGACATTTTCGTGAGGTGCAATTGAATATGGTAGGTAGGTTTCTCATCATCACTAGAATCCTAATAATTTAAAAAAAATATTTGAAAATGATTAGTACAAAATATATGATATCAATTAATAACCACATTGACAATATTGCATAATTAATTGGTTTGACGTTGAAACAATTAGATTAATCAATATACCAAACAATTATAACTACTACCATCATTAATGTCCCGAGGATTGAGGATATAAGATGCAATATTGTTGCAATTGGCGAGGGGTGAAGCGGTTGTCCACTTTCATCTACCAAATGCGCCTTGCGTGTATGTTGCTCACGATAAGAGCTTCGACGTTTTGGATTTGGCGTTTGAATATTTTGTGCATCTAAACTCGATTACGAATATGTGTGAACCTGCAAATTTGTATACATTATAAATTTAATTCGGTTGTGCATGAGTTACATGGATAAAAAACATAGAATTCAATTAGATAATGAAAATATAAATAAAATCTAAAGTAAGTATTACATCTCGAGATGGATAGGGAGAACTATGAAATGGACTTTGAGAAATTCTATGGAGCGAAATTTGGATTTTGAATAATTATCTATTCTATATAATTATGATATTTTCTCCCCGAATTTGAGAAAAATAATGAAAATATAATAAAATATGAAGTAAGTATTACATCTCGAGATGGATAGGGAGAACTATGAAATGGACTTTGAGAAATGCTATGGAACGAAATTTGGATTTTGAAGAATTATCCATTCAATAGATTTTGGTGCACACACCTAAATGTAATTTTGGTGAATTAAAAATGGACTTCTTGTTATCGATGCTAATATACAAATCACCGCACAGGTGAGTTTTTCTTTAACGCGCACTTGGTCTTTGTGATATGAAGGGATGCACCGGCGACGAATAACCGCAAATAAAAAAAAGTGCAACTCTATTTTCTTTAAGTGAAAAAAAGCACTAAATTGAAATTTGGGCGAGAAAAATATTTTTCTAAAATCTAATTTCATAAAACAATTCTTTAAATACTAAACAATTTTCATTATTTCACTATTTACGCAAAAAAAATTCAGCCGAGAGATTTGTAGGAGACATGCACGGAGCAAAAGAGCACGAGAGCAACGTGGAGCGAGTGAAATACATTCAAACGAAGTATTCGGAAAATCAGAATTTCAAACCTCTAATGATTCAAACCCTATAGCAAAGAATTTCAAATGATCTCGTGATTAAATTTTATTGTTTTTTTTTAACTTTTTTACTGCAGTTGTTTTTACGCGATAAGAAAAAAAATTTCAATTTGTTTTTCATTTTCAAAAACAAAATATAATAAAAAAAATCCATTTTTACCCTAAACCCAACATTCTTTTTGTTTTCGCCCTTTCTTCTCCCCCTGTTTTGTGACTTCGGAATTAGGGCTTTTCATTTTATATTTATAGGGTTTTTGTATTTCTATATATAGGCTCTAAGACATCCAACCCACGGGACGACTTGCATAGTCGGATCCCAATCCATGTCGGCCCTTGTGTGAATTTTTGAAAAAAAATTAATTATCGGTGCGGCTGCGTAACCTGACGCATCGGTGCCTTTATTATCCCATTGCACCATGAAAGTGTTTCGTGATAAAAAAATTTAAAACAAAAATATATTTTTTAATCAGCCTGGGCCATTTAATTTCAAGAACCATCCCCTTTACTTCATGGATCGGTCATCCTTTAATTCCTATCCTCAAGTTTAGGTCTCTTCTTTGCACATTAAATCGTATCATCCCTACCGAGAATTCTCCATTCCTAGCTCTAGAATCCATGTCCTCGAACTCGGTCACCTTTATTTTTATTCCAAATATTACAACATATGTACATTCTTTTTACAATGCATCTCATACCGAGAACCTTGGGTGGGGGATTGTCTCATCGATAATAAAATTCCTAGAAACTAATAATCAATACAAACCCTTTTCTATTGTCTATTCTTGTTTATCGATCTTATGTAAAGTGAAGCAAATGTCAAAGTGCTCCAACTTGTTTACTTATTTGTTATAAGAAATAACTTTTTCTCTTAAAATAATAATTGTAAATATTAGTACACAACCAAACAAAGTAGTCCAATGTTTTTTCCTATTTAAATAAAAAAAACAAAGACACAAATGTCATTTTGGAAAAAGCTAGGTAAAAAGTATTTTTTGCAAGAAAAAAAATTGTTTTCCTATCACATGTAAATAAATACCAATAAAAATAGTTGAACTAAAAAAAAATGATATTATCAAAAGTTTATGTTTTTTTTAATTAAGAATAATCTATAAAATTACACTTGGAAATTAAAAATTCAATATTTTGAAATTAGAAATTAAAATAATAGTTTGGAATTAGTTTCAAAATACTTAGCCTTATTTTATCTTTGTTTTTAGGAATTAGTTAGGCCTAAACTTTAAATGTGTATATGAGCTTGAGCTATAACTTCATCTTCTTCTTCACACATAACATTTTAACTAAATAAACTAAAAACGATATGCACACAATTCATGTATACAAATAAGCAATGACATGCCACCAAGTGGCTCTTGTTTTTTTAATATCTTGGACATATTAATTACATTTATAAATATGCATTTATTAGAAGTGGTATTAGAAATTAGGTTGTAAAGCGTCCCTCTTTAAAAACAACTCCCCTCAAGCGCCACATGTACCATTGTGTACCATTGATTTTGATGTTAGATGATTGAAATAGTATCAACACTTGGGATTAAATATTATTATTAATTAGTTACGAAAATAATAGAATAAGGAAAACCATTTTAGGTCCTCCTAAGCTGTTAGGGTCCCTGTAATTTACGAAATCTCAAGGTGAATGATTATTTTACTGTTCGGTTCGTTTATATTGAAAATAATATTCCATGAGTGTCATTTATTTCCAAGAAGGTACTTCTAGCACAAAGAAGGCAAAGGATGGTTGTATTCACCTCATTTCCAATATAGTCCAACTAGGCCTAAATGCATTGGTTAGCACTATCCATCTCATCAAAGCCCCCCCCAAAACCCACATATATAAAGTTTCAAGACTTTATATTAAGTCCGCCACCTCCATTTTAGCTCTAACCTCCACATTACACCGTTTGTATATATATATATATATATATATATATATATATATATGATATAAACGCAATAAATCTAAAACTTTACTACACTATCATATTACAATGTGGACCCATGCCTTTTTTCATTTCGGCATATCGCAAAAAGACCCTTACCACATTCATTTGTTGTTTCTCTCGGTACTGCGATGCAATATAGTGGGACCCTTCCCGCCACGTCACTTACCCCTTAATCGCATATTCGCATCTTCCCTTGATTGCATTATCGTAAAATCGCACCATCGCATTTTTACGACTCGCTCCATACTGTGCTCATGCTCTAGCTTGTGATTGAAATATGCAATATATTGCATCAAAATATTTGCCATCATTCTCATCGCTTTATGTTTTTGCTTCAAAAAAATGCCCGATTGCGATAACATGTGGGACCCATTTCACTGCCACGTCAACATCACATGTCGCAAATATTGTGACCCTCCATTCATATTACTTATCTCATTTCTCGATCCCCGATTTTTGTGATTTAAGATAATTTTAAAATCTTGAAATTGCGATATATCACATCGCAAATTCCGCCCTGATGTTGCATTCACTCCAGGTCCTAAAAAACCTTGCGATTGCGATTTATTTATATTGCCGATTGGACCCTTCCGCTACCCGAGCAAACACGTCATACCCGACATCCGACGACTCATACCCCATTGATCTCTTGCCACCTTCCATTTCACCTCCGACCCCACCATCCACTCATACCCGCTAACTATCCCTCACCTCTCCATCATCCCTCGCACATCCTCCCACATCCAACGGTCGGTGATGTTTTTGGCCCCCCTCGACCCTTTGAACTTTAAGAGCGGGGGGAGGGGGTCTGAAATAGCCAATATCCACTACCGTCGAACCCACTACATGTCATCTCCTAAGTAATTCACACCCCCCTCCCCCTTCTCAAATGCCTTGCAATCTCCTACCCCTCTAAAATACCATTTCTTGGTTAAGAATTTTGTGGCCCCTACCACCATTACTCCGCCATTTCAATTTCTCCACATAGTCATTCCACACCATTTCCATCCAAAAGGGTTTATTAAATAATTTATGTATGTTTTAAAGGGGACGGTGGGTTTCCGACTATGGTTATAAGTTTCGAACTATAAATGGAAAAGTGGGTTTTCCGTTTTAAACTCTACTACAGCAATAGCCGACGCGATAGAGACGGAGGCAATTTAATAGAAAGTGGCCGGCACTACGACCCAACGCAGTTCACGGGACACTCTTCTCAACAACCGTTTTCCACCAAGTGAGAGCTAGATGTGAGAGCCATCATTGCCTCTTCGTGACCACCTCATCCACCTTCCGCTTACTTTTGGATTCACGAAGAGCTGTCGAAGCTTTTGGATTCATGAAGAGTTGCCAAAATTAATTCCATAGGCAATGTTTGTCAGATTTATCTTATCACTGCCATTGCATGGTTCCACTTGTCCAATTTTTTCTTGAATGTAATTAATGGCAGTCGCTGAAGTAGAAACTAACTTAAGTTTTAGTTAAATATTGCATGCATTGGCAGATATCAAGGGTTAGACACCGAGGAGAAAACCATTGTAAAATGATCATCGGTTGTAAACACATTTTTTTATGAATGCAAAGACCATGTTGTTTTCCAGATTCTTGTGTTATGATATGTGGTGAAGTTCTTTCTCCATGTAATTTGTCATCCTCTTGTTTCACATATTTTTTTCTTTCTTTACTGCTGATAAGAAAATTTTGTTCAGGATTTGCCATCGGGCACCATGCTTTGTCTTGAAATAGTATCTATATTTTCCTCTGAAATTTGAATGTAGAATTCAGATAGGGTATGCTCTACATTCACATTGAAACTTAATCTCTTCTCCTTTTCCATTTCACAAACTGTAAAGATCCATTGGAATGACTAGCTTGCACAGTTACACATTATCTCAGTTATTCATTCATTTAAATCTACTTACACCTGTTTGACTCCATTAACCCAATGGTCCTCTTCTGCTATCTCAATCACAAATTTTCAAACAAACCCCTTTTCTCTAATACTAGCCTAAAATTCCAAATCAACAAAGCTATATCTAATAGAGAGATCACTCTTTGGGACTAGGGGAGCTAGATCCTAGGCCCAAAGTGATTTTGATGTTGGTCGTCCAAGATTATGTCTTCAGCCTTCGGAATTACGGGGCGCTAACATGCCGTGCGACCATACTGGGGAATGATTTTTGTGTTCCTTAGTAACAATTATCAAGCTCAGATCTGGTTGATGATGGTGGATAGACAACCAGACACAAGAAGGTTGAAATCATCCACCTGGAAACTCCACAATTTTCAGTTGACCTAAAGGCTCCACTGGTAGAATAATCCAAAAATTTTGTGAACATATGGTGACTCCATTATCTTATTGATTGACCAGATGAATTCAAGAATACAATCAAAATTATGCTCCTTTGGACAGATCAAAGATCCCAGGTTTTCCAAATCCCATGCCAAACATTGATTGGTTAAAATATCTTCCGGTGTTTAGAGATAAGAAAGGAGATGATTCTACTATACATTTAAGTATTGAGGGGTTTCCGCAGTGCATTATATTAGATTTTTTTGGCATTCAATTGCATTAAGAAGGTCATTCAAATATGACCATTTTTATGAGAGTTA
This sequence comes from Pinus albicaulis, assembly GCA_034641835.2. Classification (NCBI taxonomy): domain Eukaryota; kingdom Viridiplantae; phylum Streptophyta; class Pinopsida; order Pinales; family Pinaceae; genus Pinus; species Pinus albicaulis. The sequence continues at coordinate 617,638,161 of CM076580.1, forward strand.
GTCGCAACTAACTAATTTCTCATGATTTTTGAATATTCCAATCAGCACTCATTGCATCGGGTGATGCTCACAGGGGTGAAGAAGTGGGATTGAAACTAGTGAAATGAATAACATAACGTTAATCATCACTTCCGGGGCTTTCACCCGGTAAACAGGACTTCTCGGGTGGTCACCCATCTCAGAACTCCTCTAGCTCAAGCACGCTTAACTATGGATTTTTCCCCCACAATCAAGCCCACCTACCACTGAGGAAGTCCTGGTTACCGGGTGAAAGCCCCGAAAGTGATGATTGACGCTATGTGATTCATTTCACTAGTTTCAATCCCACTTCTTCACCCCTGTGAGCATCACCCGATGCAATGAGTGCTAAGTGGATTATTCAAAAATCATGAGAAATTAGTCAGTTGCAACTACCTCTCATGAAAATTTTCAAGTCGAATGACCTTCTTAACGCAGTTGAATCCCAAAAAAATCTAATATAATGCACTACAGAAACCCCTTAATGCTTAAATTAAAAAGAGTAAAGGGAACTCTGCCTGAATGGTTCATGAGGCACAATACTTTCTAAGGTTTTGAAAATGATATGCAAAGCTAAGTGAGCTTGATTGTGGGGAAAAAAACTCCACGAGTTAAGCGCACTTGAGCTAGAGGGGTTGCAGGGATGGGTGACCACAGGAAGTCCCGATTACCGTGAAAGCCCGAAGTGATGATTGACGCTATGTGATTCATTTCACTAGTTTCAAACACACTTCTTCACCCCGTGAGCATCACCAGATGCGATGAGTGCTAAGTGGACTATTCAAAAATCATGAGAAATTAGTGAGTTGCGACTACCTCTCATGAAAATGGTCATAGTTGAATGACCTTCTTAATGCGATTAAATCCCCAAAAAAAATCTAATATGCAGCACTCACGGAAACCCCTCGATACTTAAATTCGGAAGAGTAAAGGGAACTCTACTGAATGGTTCATGAGGCACAATACTTGCTAAGGTTTTTCAAATAGGGTAGCAAGCTAAGTGGGCTTGATTGTGGGGGAAAACTCTACATTAAGCGTGCTTGAGCCGGAGGAGTTCTGGGGATGGGTGACCACTTGGGAAGTCGTGGTTCGTCGGGTGAAAGCCTCGGAAGTGATGATTGATGCTCTGTGATTCATTTCACTATTTTCAATCCCACTTCTTCACCCCTATGAGCACCACCCGATGCAATGAGTGCTAAGTGGACTATTCAAAAATCATGAGAAATTAGTCAGTTGCATCTACCTTTCATGAAAATGGTCATGAGTTGAATGACCTTCATAACTTGCGATTGAATCCCAAAAAAATCTAATATAATGCACTCCGAAACCCCTCAATACTTAAATCCCAAAAGAGTAAAGGGAACTCTACTGAATGGTTCATGAGGCACAATAATTGCTAAGGTTTTGCAAATGGGGTAGCAAGCTAAGTGGGCTTGATTGTGCGGGAAAAGCTCATGCGGTTAAGCGTGCTTGAGCCAGAGGAGTTCTAGGATGGGTGACCACCCGGGAAGTCCTGGTTACCGAGTGAAAGCCCAATAAGTGATGATTGACATTATGTGATTCATTTCACTAGTTTCAATCCCACTTCTTCACCCTTGTGAGCATCACATGATGCAATGAGTGTTAAGTGAACTATTCAAAAATCATGAGAAATTAGTCAGTTGCGACTACTTCTCATGAAAATGGTCATAGTTGAATGACCTTCTTAATGCAGTTGAATCCCAAAAAAATCTAATATAATGCACTATGGAAACCCCTCAATACTTAAATTCAAAAGAGTAAAGGGAACTCTACCTGAATGGTTCATGAGGCACAATACTTGCTAAGGTTTTTCAAATGGGGTAGCAAGCTAAGTGGGTTTGATTGTGGGGAAATAATCCACAATTAATCCATATCGAATATATTGTCTAGATAACTTGGTTTAAAAAAATCTGCAATTTTGGAATTTTCTTGTAATTCCTTAATTCTTGGTGATCACACAGATCCTGAAGAGCGACTGCTCCAATACCAATGGAGTGTAAAAAATCTAGTAAACTTGAATAAGTATATATTATTATTGATAAAAGATGAGATGATTACAAATGAGGATCTCCAAGGCTTTAAATACAACCTTATGGTGTCCCTTGGCGAAGAGGCATGATCGTTGATCATGCCCTTTCACTTAGTAAACCTAAGATAACTATATTTAACTAATAATTAATAAAATATACATAACAGGTAATTTTATGGTTTATTTATGTATTACTTTTATTATTATTGTGTATCTTAGTTTTTGGGTTTATTTTCTTTGGTTTACTTCCTTTTAATTTTATTTTATCGAGTATTAGTTTCATTGAGTTTCCTTAGTTTATATATTTTTTGTTTTTGGTTTATATTATAACCTTGTCCTTAATTTTAAGTTTTGTTTAGTTTTATTTTTATTTTTAATCTTGAATTATTATTTATTAGTTCATTGATTTTGTGATCATGTGGTGTTTAGTTTATTAGTTGATTTTCCATTGTTTTTCATTACTTTTATTTTTACTAATTTTATTTTTAGTATTATGATTTTTACTATGTTTAATTTTTCATTTGATTTGAATTTAATGTCTTATTGTTCACCATCATTAATTTTATTATTTTTACTAATTTTATTGCTATTACTATTATTTTTTATTTTTTCTACTTTTAAATTTGATTTTAAATTCTTGTTTTATATCTATACCATCAATATTTATTAATATTTTATTTTCTTAACATTCACCTCATTAATTATTGCTTATTTTTTTAATTGAGTGTTTCATCAAAGTAGTATATATATTGAGTTATTTGGATTAGCACAATCAACAAGTAGTATATATATAGAGTTATTTGGATTAGAACAACCAACAATTTCCTCACGATGAAGTACACTAGGTTGTTCCAAACACGTAGATTTTAATGATAATGTGATTTTCAGGAAGAGTTTTATAAACAAGAGGAAGCATTCTTAACAAACTCGACACAAATATCTATGAAAGCACTGCAGGTGCTCTATATCAAATGATGCACAAATATATTTTTCATAAAAATCACATATAATTTTGAATATAAGTTAAAAAATTGATATTTAGTAAGATGTGTAAACCATAAAATAACATGTATGAAAAACCACAAACTAAAATTAAATTTCCACTTTTTTAAATGGGAATCTCTTTGGAGTAATCTGGTTGAGGGAGGATAGTTGGTTAAACTTTAGGGACCTAGCACTCTGCAACTCTGCACTTGCGGTGGCGGTCTCGGCCCTCTGGCTGATCTGGAGGGCTCCTTTGCCTTCCTTCGGAGGTTTGTCTTCTTCTGTTCCGGTGCTGTTTTGCGCGGCGTATAGCTAGGGATTCGCGTCGCATTTGGTAGGCGCGATGTGTTGAGTTTGATCGGGCGCGGCGCATTGTTCCTGCGCGGCGATTTGACCTCCAGCGCGGCGCATTGTCCCCGAGCGGGGCTTTGGCATTCCGCGTGGCGCTTTGTCACCTGTTTCGGGTCTTTTGGATTGGCTGGGGTCCCTCTATCCCCTGAATGGATTGACCGCCAGGAGCTGTGAGTCTTAGATTTGTTCGAGCGTAGGAGCCGCTACTCAAATGGAGGTGCCTCCTCCTCCTCCCCCCGCAGATGATGAGGCTTTTCTCAAGCTTCTAGAATCTCCGCCAAAGAAGAAAACCTCAGAGCCTACGAAGTTTGTGAAGCGTTTGGACGAAATTCCAGAGATATCGCTCCCTCCTGAGGGATCGATAAAGGTCGCCCTTTCTCTGGCTGAGTGCGCCTTGGTTGGTCAGTTCACAGGCCTCTGGCCCTCTCCCAAAACCACGGAGAGTTGGGTTGCTAGGAATTGGGCTCCTCTGATTAAAAATAAAGTCACCTCGTATTTTCTTGGGAAAGGTTTCTTTTTGTTTGAATTCACAGACAAGGAGGACAAGGATATGATTTTCCGGAACGGTCCGTACTTCATGGGCCCTCAGGGGCTGTATCTCAATAAGTGGACACCAGATTTTGACCCTGCTGTTGATGTTCCCACCGCCGTTCCAGTGTGGGTTAGGCTGCCCATTCTGCCTGTTCATTGTTGGAATTGGGAATCTCTAAAGCACATAGGCAATACTTTGGGAAAATTCATCGACCGAGCTAACAGCAAAGACCAATACGAATGTGCTAGAATCTATGTAGAAGTTGATCTGGAGGTAGGTCTGCCTAAGGCAATAAAGATCAGGGTTGGAAGCTGGACCCATGTTCAAATGCTGGACTATGAGCAACTGTCGTTTAAGTGTCGAAAATGTCATGTCTACAGACATTTTGCTAGAGGTTGTCCAAAAAATGGTGAAGTCGAGAAAGGCAAGGAGGAAGGATGGACCCAGGTCAAAAGGACCAAAACTGCTCATAAAGCCCCTAGAACAGGAAATGCGAATGGTAAAGGTCCTCAAACAGCCCCTGGGATTCAAACCCCTATCATGGAAGTCAAAGGAAATAAATATGCACAGTTAAGCACAGAAAAAGAAGACACCCAAGAACCAGAGATGCGGAAGGAAAATTCGCCTCACAAAGAGTCCCCTTCGGAATCAAAGCAAATCGAAATTAATGCGGACAGATCAAAAGAGATACCCATAGAAGAGAACGAGGAAATGCAAGGTACGGAGGACTCAGAAGAATAAAGAGAAATAGGGGACTCGCAAACTTCAACCAGAAGATCATTGAGAGGCCGAAAATCATCTAGAGAAAAAAGAGAGCAGGAGACCTACAAAGAAAAACTTCAGGGAAGCCAACCAACCCTCGAGAAGCTCTTGGCAAGAACACCGAAGATGATCAGAAATCAGTCCCAGAGCTCTAAAGGAGCTCACCACCCCAAAAGTAAATGATGAAGATCATCTCCTGGAATTGTAGGGGTATGGGGAGCAGAACAAAAGAAGATGCTATAAGAAGTTTAATAAGATCTGAAACTCCTGATATCCTTCTCATCCAGGAGACTAAAATGGAGGAAAATGCCTTCCTTCATATTAGTAAGAAATTATGGAAGAAATGTGATGGTCAAGCAGTCTCTGCTCAAGGTGCTTCAGGAGGCCTGGGCACTATTTGGAATGCCAACAAATACTCATTGGTCGAAGAAGCTTCCAACACACATTGGCTGTTCACAAAATTACAGCATGTGGAATCTGATATGACCCTCTCCCTCTTTAATGTGTACGTCCCTGTAAGCGTAGGAGAGAAAAAGTCTTGTTGGGACTCCATTAGAAATATGGCAGAATCTAAAGAGTTGGAAAATATCATCATTGCAGGAGATTTGAATCTCACCTTATCAATGGCAGAAAAGCGTGGAGGAAGCATCGTCAGGGATCTGGCACAGGAATGGGTAGAGGACCTACTTCAAGACCAGGATCTGATAGACATTAAGCCCTCTACTGGTAAGTACTCCTGGTCCAACAAAAGACTCGGTCTGGGTCATATCGCTGCAAGGTTAGATAGATTCCTAGTTCACAGTTCCTTTCTTCTTCTTGGTCTAGAGGCTAGAATGCACATTCTGCCATGCAGCATCTCTGATCACCGTCCTATTAAACTTGACCTGCTGGCCCATTCAGATCAAGGCCCCATTCCATTTAAATTTAGTTCTCTTTGGGTGAAGGATCAGTCCTTCTGGTAGCTAATAAAAGAAATCTGGAAACACCCAGTTAAAGGCTCTGCCTTCTTTGTCTGGGAGGAGAAACTTAGGAGAGTTAAAGCAGCGATTAAAGATTGGGTGAAAACCTTACCTAATCCTGCAGAGGAACGGAAAAAGGTGCAAGAATGCCTTGAGATGCACCATTTGAAAACGGAAAATGTCAAAATCACTAAAGACATACTAGATAAGGAGGCAGATCTTCAACACAGGCTCCTTAAGGCTAGTATGGCAGAGGAAGACTACTGGAGAATGAAATCCCGCAGTCTCTGGCTTAAGGTGAGTGACAAGAATACATCTTTTTTCCACAAACAAGCCCAAGCCCGAAAAATCTACAATTCCATATCAAAAATAAATGTAGATACTATCAAGCATAGAGATATTCACAGCATAAAATATGCTACTTTCTCTCACTTCAAAAACCTCTACAGCGAAGAAGAGGCCTTGGGTCATGTATCTAATCTTGTGAATGAGGTGCCCTCTTTGATTACCGACAGGAAGAATCATTTCTTAGAAGCATAAATCACTAACAATGAAATAAAAAAAGCCCTCTTCGCTATGGAACCGGATAAGGCCCCGGGCCCTGACGGGTTCACTGCCAGATTCTTACAGACTTGTTGGTAGATAGTGGAGAAAGATCTATGTAGAATGGTCCGGAAATCTCAAGACTGTCAGAAAATCGGGGGAAGCAGCAATTCGGCATTTCTTGCCCTCATCCCTAAGGAAAAAGGCGCCAACTCATTCAACAGGTTTCGTCCTATCTCCCTTTGTAATACAGGTTACAAGATGATTACTAAAGTTATAGCCAACAGATTAAAAACCGTTCTTCCTGTCATTATCCCAGAAAACCAGGGAGGTTTCATCCAGGGAAGACAAATAGTGGATAACTTTATTATGGTTCAAGAGGCGATACACTCAAGTTTGGCTCGCAAAGAGAAAGGTATGGTTGTTAAACTAGACCTTGAAAACTCTTTTGACAAAGTGAGACATAGCTTCCTGTTGGATGTCTTGCGCAAATTTGGTTTTGGCCCCAAATTTATCAATTGGATTAAGGCTTGTATCAGTGAACCATGGATTGCCCCATTGGTTAATGGGAGGGCTACTGATTTCTTCAAAGCTTCTCGTGGTCTGAGACAAGGATGTCCTCTTTCCCCGCTGCTCTTTGTCCTCCAAGCTTATGTGCTCAGCTTCATTCTGAATAAAAAGCAGCAGGATCATGAGATTATGGGACTGAGCATTGCAAGAGGGGTGAAATTTATAAATCATGCATTATTCCCGGATGATTCCCTCTTGCTAGGTGCTGCCTCTGTGACTTCTGCAAAAAAATTTAAAGCTGTGATTGATGAGTACTGTGAAGATTCTGGAAGCAGCCTCAATAAAAGAAAATGTCATATCTTCTGTTGGAATACCCCTGCTACCACTCTTCAGGCCATTTCCTGTAGCTTTGACTTCACTGCCTCCTCAACATGGACATCCTTCAAATACTTGGGTCTCCCTATTTTCCAAAAATCCGTTGTAATCAGAGATTGGATACCCCTGTTGGATAAATTTAAGTTTAAGATAGAATATTGGGGTTTCAACTGGCTTAACCTGGCTGGAAAGTCAGTTCTGATTAAAGTTGTCTTAAGCAGCCTCCCCATTTATCAATTTTCTGTTATGCTAGCCCCTGCTGGCATTATGAAGGAGATGGAGGCTCACATAAGAAAAATTTTCTGGAAAGGTGGGAAAACTAATGACAATAAATTCCCTCTTATTAGCTAGGACAAAATCTCCAAGCCCAGAATGGAAGGTGGATTGGGATTCAAGAGTCTTAGCATTCAAAACATAGCGCTGGGTGCAAAACTTCTTTGGAGGTTAATTGCCCCTAGTCCGGGTTGGGCTCAACTTGCCCTGTGGAAAAAATACTATCGTGGGCAGAGGAAACGGTGCCTGGACAATCCTATAGCTATCGTTGGATCTATGATACACAAGCTCTGTTTAAAGTCATCCTCCTTAATTAGTCATCATGCGCATTGGATTCCTGGTAATGGCAAGCGGATTAGAATATGGGAGGATCGTATAATGGGCTGTGACCCTCTGGATGATGATAGATCCCTGATTTTGTTAAAAAATTGGATGTCCAGAGCAGGCTTTAATACTCTGCGGGATATATCTAATTGAGAGAATGGCGTTTGGCACAGCTGGATTAAGATTGACGTGCCCCAGACTCTGTCCAAGGAATACTCAATCTTCATGACATTCTTAAACGGCAAGGCCCCTCTGGATAGCAGAAAAAAAGACACCCGTGGTTGGGGATCGACCCCCGGGAGTTATACAGTTTCGAAGGGGTATTGGCAGATCCTGTCGCACCCTCACGTCCCTCCTGACCCGAAACCTTGGAAAGGGATCTGGTCCCAGCCTACAATTCCTAAAATCGATTCTTTTTGCTGGCTTCTCTGTCATCAGCGAATCTTAACTGAGGATAGGCTCCAGAAACATGGCTATCTTGGCCCCTCACGCTGTACGCTGTGTGGTGATAATGCTGAAACTGCTGTTCACATGATGCTAAATTGTAAGTTTGCTGTTGATATATGGAAAGAGGCCTTAGGCCCTTGGAATTCCGACTTCGTTCTCCCAAATCACATTCTAGGTCTGTTTTCAAATTGGTTGAGTTTGTATCCTGGTGGCACTCCACAGAACGTCCATCTCAAAGCTGCCTGGCGCGCCCTCCCCAAAATTATTTGTTGGCAAACATGGCTGGAAAGAAACCAGCGGATTTTCAGAGATAAAAAGAGTGATTACAAGTTAGTTTGGGTTAAAATCAAAAGTCAGTTAAAAGACTGTGTTGGTGATCTGCTCGATGGGATAGATCTGAGTGATCACGACGCTGCTTGGTGCTTTTCTCTCGATCTGCACTTCAGAGAAATTGTCAGGCCTCCTGTCATTCATAAAGACTGGCAAATTCGCTGCAATGCTTCAGAATTCTTGGATTTTTGCGCTAAGCAGGAGCAATACATTCTCTTCTTTGATGGGGATGCTAAAGGCAACCCGGGCAAATCCAGAGCTGGAGGAGTGATTATTAATGCGGATGGCAGAACTGTTCTCAGATATGCCTAGGGCGTGGGCTTCAATACTAGCATCCAAGCTGAAGCCCTGGCCCTCCTCCAAGGCCTCAAACATCTCAAATTTCTTGGGCTCAATGATGCAATAGTGATGGGCGACTCTCAGTCTATCATAAAATCCATTGTAGACATCTCCTCTCCTTCTGATTTAAGACTGTCCAGGTTGATTATCAGAATAAGAATCCTGTTGAAAACCTTTAGGAACTTGAAATTTTATCATGTCATGAGAGACAACAACAAGGAAGCTGATATCGAAGCTAATAAAGTTGTTCTTCTTCCCCTCAGAGTCCTGCTCAGAGACGGCGAAGAAAGCTGGGAATCCATACCTTAACTGTTTGCATTATATGTTTTACTGTCTTTTACTGAAGCAGTTTGTCTGCATTTCCAATTTAGGGAAGATAGAGGCGGTTGATCAAAGAATACTTTGCAAAAACCTCTGGTGTAACAAGAAAAAGGCCTCATTGGTCCTGGTCAGGGAGAAAACTGGGCAATGTCTAGTATTATGTAAGCAGATTTGAGGCATTTTGGCCAGAAATTAATATATCACTCTAACTGTTTCTTTATAATAAAAAAAAAATCATCATATTTATGTTTTATTATTATAATTTTATCATATAAAAAGGTCATGTTAGTTTATCGGGGATTGGATTAGATTTATATATTAAATTTGGATGGATTTGGTGTTATTAATTTTGTGTTAGATATATATTGTTGGTTTTAATGAGTAGCGATGAGATAGTCTAGATCTTAAATGAATGGTGAATGATCTTTGGTATTCATTTTTACACTAGCAATTGAAAATTATTATTTTTGATGAATTGTGATAATAAGCTATAGAGTATTATTGTTATACATTTGATTTGTATCATTTAGATGTTTATGATGTTATGATATGAGATTATATTAACATGTGGTTCCATTTATTATGTGATGGCATTATATATCTTTGATACATATAAGTTTATGTTGTAATTTATGATGGTATTTCAGGATATGTAGTTATTGAATGCAGATTTTATGACATGTATGAGCATAAAATTTTTATTATTCAAAATGTTGCGATGATGATGTTGTATACTCATGATGGATATGGTATGCATGATGTTGTATATCTATTATTTTCCATGATGTTATGATTATGACTAATGCATTGGCTACATGTTGAGATGTGGTGATTGACAGAAAACAAATGGGCCAAGAGGGCGCAATTTATTTGATGATCTCGTGGGAGCCCATACCTACGATGGAGATTAATATGTAACACCATACAGGCTGGGGACAAACTCAATCAACACTACATATGTCAGTGGTTCCTTTGTATTGTATATCTCTTGATGGATAACTCTTGAGGGGCTATGGGACCATCTTATGGAGGCCAAGTGCATGATATTGGATTAGGATGCCGAAATCCTGAGGGGGCATGAGGAATTCGATGCTTGGGGTTGTGCACCTTAGTAAGTATGGAGGGAGTAGGCCAACCTTTCGATATGCCTAGAGTACTATTGCTTGGAGTACTAGGTCGGTTGTCTGTCTTGGAGAAAATGAGGTGTAAGCCTTAGTGCGAGCATTGGGGCCAGCGTTGGGCTATGGTATAGACCAATGAGGCTTTATGCATAGTTCTAAAAGTTGAGAAAAAGTGTTTAAGCTTCCTTGAAATTTCCTTGGTGATGTGTAAATTTTCGATGCATGTTGGTATACTAGTTCAACAGAGGGTGTAGGGCAAAAATGAAGTAATAAATAACTAAATAAAATAAAGTAAAAAGTTTAATGATTCAACATAACTTCGGGATGAAGTTCCTTAAAGAGAGAGAGTATGTAATGCCCCACAATAATAATAATAATAAATAAATAAAATTATATTAATATATGAGTAAATAAATAATAAATAATAAATAAAATATAATAATAGTAAATAATAAATTGAATTTCTATATATATATATATATATATAAATTATAAAATAGTAAGAATAAATAAAGTTAACAAAAAATAAAAAGGAATAAAATAAGAAAGAGTTAAATCAAGAAAAATATTGAATTAAGTAAAAATTAAAACAAAGAAATAAAAGTTGGCATGTTGACACATGGATTGTATGCATGTGGATCTCTTTCTAATCCCTTTCCATTTCTGGAGCCATTTTTTCTATTTAATGGATGAAAAAGGGGACGAGAAACATTATTTATTCCTTTGGAAGGAGAGTGTTGTGAGAGAAAGGATTCCCTGGCAATAGTATTTGATTGAGGGCTCGGGGTGACCAACTATATAAAGATAATATGAAGCTAAGCCTACGATTGGGTGGAGATTCGTCCCTAAAACTTTGTTGTGGTCAGTGGGATCTGAGTAGCATTACAACTTCAGAGTCACAAGTAAGTATGTTTTCACTACAGGTAATTCTTCTTTGCTTGTGGGTTTTGAAGATTCTATGCTAAATAGTTGAATAGTTCTGTGTTGATTATTAATTGCATAAGTTGGTATAATTAGTTGTATGTATTAATTATGAGTTGTTACATCGTAAGGAAATAGAAGGTTGCTCAGTTAGAAGAGTTGTAAGAGTTGGTGTTATTTTAATGTTATTTGTTTGTGTAGGAATATCTTCCTTTTGTGGAGTCTTTTCCTTTTCTAGTATTTTACTCCTTTTCAGGAGTTATATTCTCTTTATATTCTTTGATGACAACAAGAAGTGTTTTCTTTTGTAAAGCTCTCCCAAATCTAAGTTGGAAATTATTTAAATCTAGAGGAGCTATCATGTAAGCTTGAAAATTTTGGATTTCAACATTGTAAATGGGTTGTTGAGGTGCTTTATTATTGGGATTAGGGAGTGGTTGTGGTTGTGCAAGAAATTGATTTGATTTTTGAGGAAGTGAGGTAGATGGTAATGCAATGGGTTGAATTATAGCCAATTTAGGATGGAATTGGGGTTGACTAGGTTGTGGTGGTTGGCGTGGAGAATAATATTGAGGTTGATATTGAGGATACTATTGAAAATATTGAGGATAATGGGGATTTTTACCATAAGTACCTTGCCATCCTTGTGACCAAGATGAATTTTGAGGTTGAGGTGACCAAGTTTTCCAAGGTAGGGGTGTGTTCCAATTACTTTGAGGTTGTGCATAAGATTGAAATTTTGCATTAATATCTTGTGCCATACCTATTTCATGAGGCTACCAAGGTCTTCTAGGAGCAACATAGCAAAGTTGTTCTGAAGTTTGTGTAGAAATTTGAATAATTTGCTGAATTATTCACCGAGATTATCCTGGTCACATACTATTTGAGCTTCATACATAACACATAATCTCTTCTACGCATTAATCATCACATGCGGAAATAAAAACAACAAGCGGTATTGAAAACATTCACATGCACACATAGAAATTCAACACATATAACACAATATGTATACCGGGGAAAGCTTACAGCTGAAAACCCCCTACTGTCTGTATATTATAATGAAGAAGAATCATGTAAAAATATCAGTACAATACTCCTCACAAGTACTCAGTACTGTCTCCAAAAGTTACACACAAACTAGCTCAATTTTGAACAAGTCACGGGTTCAAAACTCCTCCACTGTTTGCCTGCCTCTACTGCGCAATCCAAGATGAGAGAATGGATGGAATGAATTCGAATTCCCTTGGCTTTAACTGTGCAATCCTCATTGGCAATCTCCTCCAATTATTGTGCAAATCTCATGCACACTATAGTCACAACTGATAGTAGACTCCACCCTTTCACCCACCTCTAACACTGGTCTGCACTGAACTGTCCATGCATTGCAGTTAACTGATGTGTTCTTTAGTTGATTTATGAGTTAATAATTAGTGAATTAATTAATAATTAATTCACACCACTCATCACTAGCGTATTTATCAGTTAGACTAAATACAACTAGTTCAACTAAGTTAAACCGAACACAACTCCACCAACTGTCTCATCAACTCCACCAAACTCTGCCACATGAGTTCTAACCGAAGTCAACCATGCAATAGCTCAACTAACCCTTAGGAAAAGCGTATTTCCTTCTGTCAGCTGCATGTGCCACATCCAAGCATCAAACTGAAGTGCTCCAAGAGGATAAGATAATGTTTATAGTCTAAATATTATTAAGGGTTAAAAATATTTGACTGTTCTATTTTTAGCCCGACAGTCTAAAAATAGAAACCGCCCAATGTCTAAAAATAGAGGTCCATCTATTTTTACCAACTCGACCAATCATCCATAAATAGCATCCTGCAACTCATAGACCATGATCCATATGTCTAAAAAATAGACATAGTCTAAAAATAGACTTTGCGCCAAAAAATCACATGTGTGGTCCCCACCTAGTTTAGGTGATCACTTTCCAACTAGGATCGTGAAAGATGTTTCAGGAGGCCTCCTTCTGATCGTTTCTTGTTGCCATTTTCAACACTCCCTCTCAACAAGAAAGGACTGTCTTTGCATGCGACATGCAACTCCATGCATTCGCCCTGCAACCTTCACAAGCGCCATGCAACTCCATGAATGCGACATGCAACTCCATGCATTCGCCATGCACCCTTTGCATGCGCCATGCAAACTCATGCATGCACCATGAATCTCCATGCATGTGCCATGAAACTCCTCTGAAACTGAATAGGCTCCAAACAACTCAATCAATCTGATGCATCTATCATCAAAGTCTTCGACTTCTGCTTGGCCAATTGCACATGTAATCAGGAACCACTGCGCTGTTGATCTCTTGCACCCATGCACTCTGCACTTGCTGTCAACTCTGATCCACGCTCCAGTATCCGACACTGTCACTTTGATCTGCCTGCATAAATCCAACTGATTTTCTACTGCTGCACTGTGGGCACCTCGTAGCCAGGTTCAATTCATGAGATCCACACCATCTCATGAATCCTGCCCAGAAATCTCCTCTTGGGATCAATCATGCATGTCACCCCACCTCTCACCTGGTGGTATAGCTGCATGCACTCCCTCTGCCCATCTGGCACGAAATTTCTCTGCATGAGTGGTATCTTCCACTCCATGATCCTCTTCTTGTGGCTGCTCCACATCCCGAGGTTCACTGTTACCTGCATGCAAAACTTGCTCCCTCTCAAGCATCATTTGCATGTCTTTCTTGCACTTCCCAACAGTAGGAAGCTTCGTAGACATCCCATCTACTTCAAGTCTATAGAGATTCTTTTCTTGAATCCCAACCTTCTTGACTTGTCCAGTTGCCTTGTGCCGAAGGAAAACTTTTCCTTCTCTGAAGACAACTTCATACCCTTTATTCTATAACATTGCGACTGAGATTAAATTATTTGTTAGACCTGGTACATGCAATACATCTTGTAAAAGAATGAGTTTACCTGACTCCCTCTAAAATGTTATGGTACCAATGCCGATCACATTGTATCGTCCATTGTCGCCCAACTCAACATGCATCTGGAGATTTTTCTCCACCAAGTCACTGAAAATATTTGCATCTCCCGTCATGTGAAAGGAAGCGCCACTATCAAAATACCATCCTGATCCCAATGCACTAGACACCATGCATGCGATCAATGAGAAGTCCAGCTCAAATTGCGAGGCAAGAGCCTCACCAGCTGCAACTCCAGCAGCCTGCTTGTTCTTCTTCTTCTGTGGACATTTCGTGGCGTAATGCCCATGCTCGTGACAGTGAAAACACTTCACTTTGGACATGTCACGCTCTTTACCGTCCGCACCGGATTGAGAAGCATTCTTGCCCTTCCCCTTCCTTGCTTTGGCAGCCAAAGCGCAATCCTCTTCATCAGATACCTTTGATGAAGATCCATCCCTGGTACTCCACCTTATCTCCTCTTGCACAAGATTAGACCACAGTCTTTCCCATCCTGGCAATTTCTGCCGACCATTAACAGAATCCTCATAGGAATGCCAACTCTTCGGAAGCCCAAGGAGAGCCAAGCTCACCAGTTCCTCATCCTCCACACTAACTCCTACACTCCCATGTTCATCCCTGCAGTGGACAAACTTTGTCAAGTATACCGGAATAGTGTCATTCTTCTCCATCTTTATTTTCCTGAGTTTATCCTTGAGCGCCAACTTCCTTTGGTCACTCTTGATCTGGAACAATTCTGTCAAAGATTTCCACATCAAGAATGGAGAAGCTTTACCATTCAGGCTGGATATTATGTGTTCCTTCACGCCCTCCAACAGAATCCTTCGACACCTTGTTGTTTTCTTTTGCCAAGCTTCAATCACAGCAGCATCCGTAGAAGTAGGCTTTGGAATTTCTTTCTCTATGAATTCCAACAACCCATTGTCATCTAACACTGCCTCCATCCTGTCTTTCCATGCAATATAATTCGAGCTGCCTTCCAAGGCATACTCCAATCACAATCCGACAAAAGACATCTTTGCTTTTGACACCAAGAAAAACAATTCGGCAATTCGAATTCCAACAGCTCCAAACTCCACCGCTTCCGATCTAAAATTCGTGAGAACAAATTATTTCCAAATCAGAGGTCGACTGCATGGGCATTTACCAGACCTTTCACCTTCAAAGAAGGATGAATCCAGAGGCTACCTGGCTTGATTGCAGACTCTGCCTGAAGAAATAAAATGCAATCACTTTCTGAATAATAGATCTGATGATCAATACCGCTCTGATACCATGTAGAAATTTGAATAATTTGCTGAATTATTCACCGAGATTATCTTGGTCACATACTATTTGAGCTTCATACATAACACATAATCTCTTCTACGCATTAATCATCACATGCGGAAATAAAAACAACAAGCGGTATTGAAAACATTCACATGCGCACATAGAAATTCAACACATATAACACAGTATGTATACCGGGGAAAGCTTACAACTTAAAACCCCCTACTGTCTGTATATTATAATGAAGAAGAATCATGTAACAATCCATAGCACAATACTCCTCACAAGTACTCCGTACTGTCTCCAAAAGTTACACACAAACTAGCTCAGTTTTGAACAAGTCACGGGTACAAAACTCCTCCACTGTTTGCCTGCCTCTACTGCGCAATCCAAGATGAGAGAATGGATGGAATGAATTTGAATTCCCTTGGCTTTAACTGCGCAATCCTCATTGGCAATCTTCTCCAATTATTGTGCAAATCTCATGCACACTATAGTCACAATTGATAGTAGACTCCACCCTTTCACCCACCTCTAACACTGGTCTCCACTGAACTGTCCATGCACTGTTGTTAACTGATGTGTTCTTTAGTTGAATAATGAGTTAATAATTAGTGAATTAATTAATAATTAATTCACACCACTCATCACTAGTGTACGCACCAAATAGACTAACACAACTAGTTCAATCGTTAAACCGAACACAACTCCACCAACTTGCTCCATCAACTCCACCAAACTCGCCACTTGAGTTCTAACCGAAGTCAACCAAGTAATAGCTCAACTAACCCATAGGAAATTCAAATTTCTTCAGCTGCATGTGCCATATCCAAGCATCAAACTAAAGTGCTCCAAGAGGAAAAGATGATGTTTATAGTCTAAATATTATTATGGTTAATAATATTTCAGATCGTTCTATCTGGGAGTAGGAAGACAAAAGTACTTAAAAAAATAGACTTCGATCAGATACTTAAAAATAGATGTCCATCTATTTTTACCAACTTGACCAATCATCCAAGAATAGCATCCCCGCAACTCCTAGACCATGCTCCATATGTCTAAAAATAGACATAGTCTAAAAATAGACTTTTCGACAAAAAATCACATGTGTGGTCCCCACCTAGTTTAGGTGATCACTTTCCAACTAGGATCAGGAAAGATGTTTCAGGAGGCCTCCTTCATTGTTTCTTGTTGCCATTTTCAACAGTTTGATTTGTCACAACTTCTTCTTGGTAAACAACCTTTAATCTTGGTATTGAAGGTAAACCCTTTGTAGCATGATTTTTTTCATAGATAACACAAATTTCAACATTATCAAGAGGGAATTATCTTAATGTTTGTTTCTTTCTACATCTAGGACAAACAATAAACAAAGCAACATTTTTAGTTTTTTGTTTGTTTTGTATTCTCAGCATATCAATTTGCTCACTAATATTACCAAGAACATTAGTTTTAAAGTTATCGAGAAAATCACCAAGTTTTTCTTGACTTACCATTCACAATGTAGATTTACTTACTCTTGACCTAACTGGATCTCTCTGACTCATGCCATATTTTGTCTTTCCTCTTGAAATATGTTTGCACAATTCACAAATATCTTGAAATGTTAGGTGAGACACATCTCCCTTACCCATTAGGTTAAGAAGGCCAATCCATTCATCCCTTAAAGCCCTTAGTAAGAGATTTTTTAATGTATCAAGTCCTAAACCATGCAATTTAGCTCTCTTAACATTATATGTAAATCTCTCTACTAAATCTTCAAGGATTTAATCTTCTTTTTGAGTCATTTTAAAAACTTCTCTAATGTCATGATATATACAATAATCCTTATATTTCTATACGAATAATATTTTCATATCATCCCATGACCTTATAAAATTAGTTCCTAAACCCATAAATCATTTGAGAGCCCCATCTTTCAATGTGGTTGGAAACAATTTCAACTTTTGAGCATCAATCAAATAATCATAAGATATACATAATACTTCAAATTCAAAGAAAAATGTTTTTGGATCCTTGGTCCTCATACCATGAAAGTTAGAAAGAACGGATGAAGAAATTTTATTCATAGTAACAGTAGTGCCAATATCTTGATTAAGATATCCAAAAGGAGCTTCCTCTTCATGATAATATCCAACATTTCCTCTTTCTCCTCTTCTATCTCTACCACCTTGACCACCTTCAATTTTCCCTGAAGTTGTTCTCCAGTTGAAGATAGAAATATTATTCCTTCTATTGGGGATGTAGGCTCTTCTACTACAACTTCAGTAGAGGAAGTTGGTGAATCCATAGGTTGAATATCATATCTAAGTACCTTAGGAAGTCTATGTCTACCTGTGAATGATTGAATACGAGTTTCAATGGATGGTGTGGCACTATGGGGTGTTGGTGGAGTGAGTGGTGATGTTGGAATTGAACTCCTACCTCTACTTATAAATCTACCCCTATAATCTCTTTCCCTATGCATAAATGTATTTTTATCATTTTTTTTCAAATGAAAATAATCCTATATACACTTCCACGACAATAGTGCCAAAATTTTTGGTAATTTAATTGATGTTAAATTACTTCATAAATTATTGACCAAGACTTGTAAACTAATGAATTATATGTGCACCATTTGTGCTAGGATTCCTTATCATGTGAATATTTTTTAAGTTGAATTAAGATGTTTTTATGCACGTGCTTTATATAAGAAATTCAAAATATAAAGATTGTCACT
This sequence comes from Pinus albicaulis, assembly GCA_034641835.2. Classification (NCBI taxonomy): domain Eukaryota; kingdom Viridiplantae; phylum Streptophyta; class Pinopsida; order Pinales; family Pinaceae; genus Pinus; species Pinus albicaulis. The sequence continues at coordinate 617,656,277 of CM076580.1, forward strand.
CTTGCAGAAAAGGAAAGTTCACACTCACAAAAATATTAAACTAAATGTAAGGGAAGAAACAAATTTCACACTTGGAAAAATTAAATCTCCACACTTGACAGAAAATTAAACTAATCTTAAATTGCATAAAAAAATATCACACAAACAAAATCAAATTTAAATCTACTTCACACTTGACAGAGATAAAACCCTGAAAGAAATTTAATTGCAAATCTTAAAACCAATTGATTCTACTTCCTATTTCTCAATGAAAATCTACATGTGCATAACAAATCCCATCAATTATTTTATTTATCATTCTAACAATGAGATTGAATCCATGAAAATATTCACACAACGAAATGATTAGCAAACTCTGTAAGCTTTTACTGAAAGTCAAAATGGAAAGATTAGTTATGATAATCTAATGCTACAAAACTAAAATATAAAACTGAAACGGAAATTAAAAGGAAACCTTACATCTCCCAGGGGGGCCTCTTGTGAGTTGTAGGTATGCAACGATCACCAAAGACTAAATTCACATTTAAACATAATGCATAGAAGAATAACAAGATCGCTTTTTAATAATTGCAAAGAGTATTTCAAAATAATAAGCAATCTGTCATCATCATGCCGAGAGGTAATTTATAACCTCCTTCAATAAACTATTTGGATATTTCTAAGCTTATCCTACTCGACATAAACTCTAAAAATAACATGAGATAGCATGAAATGGCGATTCTTCATGATTTTCTATCGAAGAAGCAAATCATGAGGCAAAATATGAGCTTCATCCTTATCATCTATCTCCTCGCTCGCCTGGTTCATCTTCGGCTCCTTTGACGTTGGGTTAACTTCTACGTTGACCTTCTTATATGACATCCTCGTCATCTTGTTGGATCATGGAGATAGGTAAATATCGTTATGCAGGTTTTCAACTACCTATCCATACAATTCGTTACTTAGTGTTTCAAAACCTACAGATTATTCAAATGAGCTGCATAATTGTTTATTAGCTGTAGAATTAATGCAATTCAGTAGTTTTTGCAAATATTAAATCAAATAATAAATAAAAATTAAACTATGAATAAAGTATGATTAATTACCTGTTTTTTCCAGAAACCTTGTAAGTTGACACCTTATTGAGATATTTATGGTAAAAAAAGAGGAGAATGGAGTTTAAGGATGGTGTCAAAAAGGGAAAATTTGGTCTTCAACACAAGGTTTCCCTACACACCCCAAATATTTCTCCACCCTAATGTCTTCACTTGAAGCTTTCCTCATCTTTGTCATTAATTTTTCAACCACTATTTTAACCCTCTCCACTCTAGGATTCCATGGATTAGTTTTTAGTTTCCCTAGTATTTGCCCCAATATTATGAGTACCCTAGATATGGATCCTTACCAAACAAAACTCAATCCCCAGAGGAGCCCTCCACTTACCTAATTCTTTTACTAGTTGCTTATAGGTTGAACGACCAATTTGAATCCCACTACAACCTCTAGAGTCATCCTCCTCAATGATTTCTATGACATGTGTGATACCCGTGGCAACATTGATCGCAACATCAATAGCATTATCCTTGGCATGCACACTTTTCAATATAGTTATTCATATGATGCCAAGAACCTTGCTCTTTGTACTAACACTTTTAAGGATTTTGACATCCATAATATGCATTCTAATGGGAACAATTTTGCCCAGTGTCTTATGGACTATAGTAGACTTATTTTCCATTGTAACTTTCCCACCAAGTCCTCAAAATAGTAAATATACATAGGGACCCTATTTCTAGGACCTTGAAACCCTTCATATGGGTCATGTAATCCAAAAGGTCCTTATTGAGCTCCATATCTTTAACTATTTCTTTGAAACCAACCCTTTTATCTAACTAAAACCTCATGACCTTATATTCCTCTAAAGTAAATTTTGTCATGTATATGACTTGGAGAACACAAACTCAAATTAAAACATACGTATGTTTTCCTAGTATTATGAGGAAGACCACTATGTGTTTCACACACATCAAGTAATTCCTACAATAGAATATAAATGCCTACCAATTGGAACTTCACCATTACACAAAATAATCATATGGCTTTATCTTGTTAATGATTACATATGAATATCATAGTAAATTATCTTAATATCATTCAACAAATTGTTCATAGCATGGATAAAGCAAGGCATCCAATACATGCAAATGTTTTGACTAAATAAACTTGTAATATTACAAAATTAGACTACCTCACGAAGATTCCTATGTTAGCTTGGTCATTTCTAAGTTTATCGACTCCTAAAACAAGCACTAAATATTTGTCAACTTGCTCACATGCTCTAGTATTCATTATCAAAATTCAATACAACCTCTTCTAAATCTATGACACTATGTAATGAGTCACATGAATTTTTTTATGGCGAAATGGTTTCTTAAGAAGGCACAATCTTCCTTTTTTCATGACAACCATGCATTTAGAACAAATTCTTTATGAAACCTACATAGAAATTGTCCACATTCATGGTATTTTCAATCAATGTTGATCTTGGAGAATCACTTTAGCTACTCGTGAATTTTGTTTGTATTTTCCCCCTCAACTATGTAACATTGAAATAACGATGATAGCCTTTAGATTAAGAATGTCCAATATCCATTATATTATGTTTTATTCATCGTTTGCCAATTTTTACTATTATGCCACCACCTTTATTATGATGTCAAAGATAACGCAAGCTCCATAGTGCCTTGTTCTAATTGTCCACCCCTTGCTCCTTTTGAAGTTTTGTTTTCTCATTCTGAGGGTATGCTAATTCTGTGAATGTAATAATGAAACATCATTGTACCAAATGAATTTTAGTTATAAGGAAAATTAATTGAAGAGGAGCTCCAATGGTTAGCTTAATCAATTGAATCATTTATTCAAGGTATGTTGTGATGGAAAGACCATATATCATATGTTCAAATATGCTCTAGATGTTACAAGGAAAATAGAGATCTGGTAAAGTTTTTGTTGGAAAATAATTACAATGAAATTATTCCTCCAAGAAAAAAATGAAATAGGATAGTCATATTTAAAAATATAAAAAAAAATAAAAAAAAATAAAAAAAAATTAATATTCACGAGAGCAAGGATATTTGATTTATCATTTATTAGGTAATTATATACCCTACGTATTGAAACATAAAAATATTCAGTTCAAGACAAGAATGAGTATTAATGATTTGGTGGCCACACATCTCTTCCACTAACTTGAAATGGTTCCCCATCTTGGTAGTTTTCTACATAAAAATATTCAGTTCAAGACAAGAATGAGTATTAATGATTTGGTGGCCACACATCTCTTCCACTAACTTGAAATGGTTCCCCATCTTGGTAGTTTTCTACAATTTTTTGAGTCCTAAACTTCTAGCACATTTTTTAGGGCCTAAACATTGTTTAATGGCCTTGCAACAAATTAGGATTGTCATAGGAATACCCACTCCTTGACCAATATTGTTCTTGTCATCGAAACATTTCTAATGGATTATTGTGCCCACCAAATAGAGTTTGTTTGCAAAATTTGTAGTTTAGAAGTTGACATATCAACTAGAATCCTAGGGTTAGGATTTTGGATCTTTAGGAGTGTTTCCTCTTATGGTTTAGTTCTTTACATTAAAATTCCCTTTCAGAGTCTTGTAGTGGTTTTTGTTGGAAATGAGCATAGTTGACACCTATCTATTTGGAAATAAGTTACCACCATTCTAACTAGTTTGTATTGCTTTCTATTTCATAATATTTTCCTATTACATTTATTAATAGATTTTGGTTCTCGCTATATTATCTATTTTTTATGATAGTTATGTGTGTATTTCCATTCATGATTTTCTCATGCATTTTGTTATATATACCATCTAAATCATTAACCTACCTTATTGCTTTATTAGTGTAGTATACAAGGAAGAAGCACCCATTGGAATGCCTAGAACACCTAATACCCAAATCCTTTGTGAAAATGATATGTATGTTATGTTATGAGCATGGGGTGGTGAAACCTAAAATCATATGAACATTTCATATGATTTTTTTCAAATTAAACTATATGAAACAAGTAATAAATAATTTTAATAATGCAAACTAATAGTGATTATAATGACTTTGAGTTTGCAAAATATTTTTTTTATTCAAATTTTTATGGACACTATGTTCATATTTTATAAACATAAAGATGTTAGAGATATTATATAAAAGAGTGAAAAAAAATTCAAATAGGAATAAGCCATTGTTGTAGGAAACCGATTCCATTTTCCAGTAAAAGATGAAGTTGAATATAGCTAAAATTTCAAAGGTAGCATGTATTTCACATAATTCAAGTTCCAAGTTTCATGCATGGCATAACTTTGTTTTAAGGGATTTTTCCCTATTTTATTACAATGATGATTAACATACCTTGGGACTAGAATTTATTTATTGGACCTTCACAAAGGAAAGAGTTTACTTGGATTTTTTTTTAAATGTTACTTTTGTGCTCCAAAAGCATTGAGAAAATTGTTTCAATATTACCATAGTTTTAATGATATAGAATGTTAGGAAAGTTAGTATTATGATAATTTTTTTGAAATTATGATCAGATTTGGGTATATGTGAAACACTTATAAAGAAAGTGATTTGCATCTTCAACCCACTTATTTCTTTCCTTTTTCTCAGTGACTAGTGGATTCAACAACTAGGGTGGTCTTGCACTTGCATGACATGAGGGTGGATTATGTATACTGCCACAATAACCACTAGGTGTACCATGCATGTCGCTAATGTGAACATAATTTGGGGTTTGAACCAAAGACCTCACAATATTAATAACATACTCTGTCAAATAATCTACACCTTAAAGGCTATGATACATTATTTTATCCCATGCTTTTCTGGGAATTGTTAAATACCTAATTTTATTATGCAACATTTACGAGTTTATTCTTATATTAACATAAATACTCAAAAAATCAATTAAAAATTTAGATCACTCAAAAAATTGACTTGTGAATTTGCTAAATTTTAATCACTTAAAAAATATTACTATAAAATTAGCCTATAATTTTTATAAATAGAACAAAACATTCAATTTTAAAATCATAAATAATTGTTTATATAATCATTTCACTTAAATTAAACTAAATAAGAAATATATAAAAGTGACACACGGTGATTAACTCTTACATAATTATCTCGGTTAAACTAGGCTTTACATAATAACTCAATGCACTTTCTTAAAAAAAACACTACTAAAATAATAAATAAATAAATTATTATATAATTATTCCAATTAAAAAGAATAATATTTATATAATAGCTTGGAATATTTATATTTAAAGGAGAAACTCTAATAATTATTAAAGTTATAAAAATTGTATTATAAAATTGTGTTATATTATTAATAGAATTAAATGGGAAAAGATTTATTAGTCATGGAATTTTAAATTTAGAAATAAAATTTTATTATATGTAAAACTAAATATGACAAATTGTTAGTATTAAAAGTTATATAGTTTTATGATATTTATAATAAATTTATTAATAAAAAAATAAGAAATTATTATTTATTATAAAATTGGAAATAAAATATAATAAAATTTCATTACTTCAAATAAATTTATATAAATTTTTTATTATAAATAAAAACATATTTTTATGATATTTATAATAAATTATTAGCAAAATAATGATAATAATTAAAAATATCATTTTATACACTAAATAAAATCAATATATCTTAAATTGATTTTAATTTTATTTTATCTACAAGTTTAGATCTATCTTAACTCTCGATCTATCAAGAGGCCAAAGGAATCAAATATCTCGATATGTAAATCTCTTTTACAGTGAAAAGAGATTTGATCCCTTTGGGCACTTGTAGTTCCAGAGTTAAGATGGATCTAGGTTGGTTTAGTTTCCCCTTTAAATAGGTTATATTCCAGATGAATACCATGGATTCTCAATAAGTTTTTTTTTTTTACCAAGGGCGGATATGTGAAGCTGGGTTACACTTTTGTGAGAATCGGGGATGGAATTTTTTTTTTTGGCAATAGTTTGGCCGAACTTTACGAGAAAGTTCGGCTGAACTCGTTCTTCCGTTTAGATTGACGGCACACTGACGGCGTGGGAAAACATAATTTTTGCCGGAGATGGGAAAATCGGCAACAAAAGTTCGACCGAACTTTTACTCTTAAAATAGTTCGGCGGAACTACTTCTTATAAATATATCACCCGCGAAGTTCATTTGTTTCCCGCGTCTATGTTTCATTGTTTCTTCGCACGATTTTCTGTTGTTGTTCTGTTTGGTGATCTGTTTGTTTCCCGCGTTTGTGTTTCTTAGCATTGTTTCTTCGCGCGATTTTTGTTGTTGTTCTGTTCGGTGATCTGTTTGTTTCCCGCGTCTGTGTTTCTTAGCATTGTTTCTTCACGCAATTTTATGTTGCTGTTCTGTTCGGTGATCTGTTGTGGCGCTGCTGCTGGTCTGGGGATGCTTCCGTCCGCTCTGTTGGTGATTATCCTCGGCGACGTCAAGTGAGCAAACTACCAGGTAATTATCCTCCTCCTCTGCGCCTTTATCAATGGATTCACATGAAATCTGCACGAATTGTTCATTTTTTTTTTTTTCATGAAAATGTTCTTTTTTTTTCATATAAATTGTTTTCGACAACTTTGGTATCACTAATGTCTTGCTTGTTAGAAATAGAAGTAGGAAAGTAGGGGGATAGAAGTAGGCTTGGCACATACCTAAAAGACTCAATAAACCTGTTAATTGAGTCAATCGGAAGTGCCACTACCATTAAGGAAGAACTCCCATTCCTGCTCTCCTATTCTTGACTTTACCTTGGAGGATCTTCCCTGTAGCTTTTATTATTTGCTTTATGGTAGGTGGACTTGTCGATGGTAAATTGTCCTCAAGGATATTCTTTCTTAACTGCCTTAGTGATAGAAAATTCATTTAAGAGGTTTATACCTCACCCGTTAACCCCATTACTATAGTTGGTGCTCTGCTACTTACCCCAGTTATTTCCTTATGACTTGCTTTCTCGAGTGCTTGCCTACACCAGGAAGGCTAGGGGAATAGGACTAGCTTTTATACAATTATGGATATGGGAGACGTAGAGCATGAATAACCAAACTAAGGTGGCAGGATCCATTATAACCCCAACAATAATCGATAACTTGATAGGCCTCGTGAGCAATACACGCCACCCTTTCTCTCGCGAATTTACGTTGGATGCCTAATTTAGTCCCACATATTTGAGGGCACTGTTGAAAAAATAACCTTATTGAAATGAAAAAACCTCGTTGAACCATAAAATTTTCACTTCGTGACCTCTCTTGAATCACAAGTTCGAGGGAGTAGCTGCTTCTTGGTCTCCTCTTCTAGTTCTCCACCACTTGGTGGCTGCCACCTTGCTAGCAAAAGCCTCACTGGACTGTTGTGCACTCTTTTTATGATTTAAATTTCATTACCTTTTGCTGTAAGGTGTATGTTGAATTTCTGGTAGTATGATATGCATTCGGTTGCTACAATTATTACTGTTCCTGTGGATCCATCAATCTCATCCGCTCTAGCTGATTCTCGCCTTGTGCATGGAAGTTTACCACCACTGTTAAGCTTATGCCATTACTGAGCCTTCTCTCGATTCCTCAATGCTGGAATGATTGAACTAGAATGATCTACTGCTGTAATGTGACTACATATTGTCTTTTATACTGTTGTAATGTATTTCTGTATGAGACAAAATCTGATCTTTTGTAATGTGGTCCTACATATTGTCTTTTATACTGCTATAATGTATTTATGTAATGTGACTACATATTGTCTTTTATACTGCTGTAATGTATTTCTGTATGAGACAGAATCTGATCTTTTATATTTCATAACCTGTTATGGGTATATCAAGAGGATTTTGTATATGAATTGTTATCAATATATGAAACAAGGTTTTTTCTCCTTTGAAAAAAGAGTTGAAATCATTCTAAATTCACATATGTTCAGTGGTGTCACTGTTTCACTTCCGATATTATGTTGCTTACCTTGATGAACAGGTGGAACTCTGCTGGGAGGCCTCTCTGTTTTTTTACTCTTTGTTCATACTATCAAAGGTTGCTATATGTTATATGGGCTAGAATGTATAGTTATTAGACTACATATCTTCATATAGAACTTGGAAATAGTATGATGGAAACCAAACATAATAATGTATTAGGACATCACAACTTGCTAATTAGTTATTAGACTCCATATCTTCATATAGAACTTGCAAATAGCATGATGGAAATGTGAACTTGCAAATAGTATGATGGAAATGTGGATCTCATGACTCGTCATGGTTAATGCTTCTAGAAACCAAACATAATAATGTATTAGTACATGCTCCTTTAACTTGCAAATAGTATTGTCGAAATGTGGATCTCATGACTCTTCATGATTAATGCTTCTAGAAACCAAACATAATTTAATGTATTAGGACATAATTTAATGTATTAGGACATGCTCCTTTAGGCTTGGTGGAATTACCTTTGCTTTTCATTTCTCTCTTACACACACACATATATATATATATGAAGAGATGATCCCATTTTCTTTTTTATTCATAGATCAAATGTCATTTAAATTCAAGATTTATCAAAATTTACAATGATTCATTCCATATTATTCATAAATTTTTTCATTAAAAAATGAACCCTTTAAATGATGAACCTAGTTAATGCTTCTTCTTTATGAAAAAGACTACTTGATCTTTCAATTTGAATTTGATGATGGTCCTTTGTTATCTTTCTTGACTACTTCAAATTATTGACACAATCATATGCTTCTTGTTACTCTTTTTATTTTTTCCTTATATTGTATTCTCCCCTTTAGATATTGTGTACTCTCCCACATAGATATTGCACTCAAATTTGATGGTCCTTTGTTATCTTTCTTGACTACTTCAAATTATCAAATTATTGACACAAAAATATAAATATTGCACTCAATTTTGATGGTCCTTTGTTATCTTTCTTGACTACTTCAAATTATTGACACTCTATCATATAGATATTGCAGTCAATTTTGATGGTCCTTTGTTATCTTTCTTGATTACATCAAATTATTGATACAAATCATATGCTTTTTGTTACTCTTTTTATTCCTTCCTTGTATCTATTCTCCCCTCTTATATATTATGTACTCTCCTACATAGATATTGCACTCAATTGCATAGGCTCTTCTTTTGAAGTCAAATATATTGTATTCTCCCCCTTAGATATTGTGTACTCTCCCACATAGATATTGCATTCAATTTCATAGGCTCTTCTTTTGAAGTCAAATAAGTGACAATAATTTACAAGAACTATCCCTAATTTGTTTCTCACATGTTCAAATGGTTCTTTAACAAGATAATTTACAAGAACTATTCCTAATTTGTTTCTCACATATATATTCAAATGCTTCTCTAACAAGACGCTTTGTGGGTATGTATTCCATCTTCACTATTTTCTCAAAGACTTGTTGTGTGAGAAAGTGGTACTTTATGATGATATGTAAATAGTGATTGAAGGAAGTAGAATATTTTATTTTTGAAATTATTATTACACTTCTATTGAAACACTTAATAGATATATAGATTTACCTTAATATCTTGTAGAGCCCATTTCATCCAAAACAATCAAAGAAATTTACCTTACCTTAATATCTTGTAGAGTCCATTTCATCCAAAACACCCATAAAGAAATTTACCTTACCTTAATATCTTATAGAGCCCATTTCATCCAAAACACTCAAAAAGAAATTTACCGTAATATCTTGTAGAGCCCATTTCATCCAAAACACTCAAAAAGAAGTAACTACTATGTATTCCACTTCTACTCTAGATAGAGAAAGTAACGACTCTTTCTTGCTTAACCATTAAACCAAAGATTCTTCTAAGTAGAATTATACATTGTCCACTTGTACTTTTCACAAGCCTAGTTGAATCTCTATATGTTGTCAATGTAAATTTCTCACAAGTAAATTTTTCAATGTAAATTTCTTAACTTCTACAAGTTTTATAGGCAGAGTCTGTAAAGGGCCAGGTAGCCTCTGGATCTCATCTTTTATGGAAGGTGACATATATAGTAAATGCCCCTACAGTCAATCTCTGGAATAGATCTAAATAGAAGTTCTTCATTTTAATATCCATAAAACACAACCACTTTAAGGTAAACTATTTACATGCACGTCATTTCCCCCACAAACTAAAGGCTTCCTCCCATTAATTTTAGATGTGAATTCTACCATAAAATTTTTAAGTCAAACTTTAAGATAAACCATGCACATGTCATTTGCAATAAATGTCAATTTAATATATAAATTCACATATGTTTAGTGGTGTCATTGTTTCACTTCTGATATTATGTCGCTTACCTTGGTGAACAGGTGGAACTCTGCTGGGAGGCCTCTCTTTTTTTTGACTCTTTGCTCATACTGTCAAAGGCTGTTATATGTTATATGGGCTAGACTGTATAGTTATTAGACTACATATCTTCATATAGAACTAGCAAATAGTATGATGGAAACCAAACATAATAATGTATTACGACATCACAACTTGCTAATTAGTTATTAGACTACATATCTGCATATAGAACTTGCAAATAGCATGATGAAAATGTGAACTAATTAGTTATTAGACTACATATCTTCATATAGAACTTGCAAATAGCATGATGGAAATGTGAACTTGCAAATAGTATGATGGAAATGTGGATCTCAAAGAAAAGTCATGATTAATGCTTCTAGAAACAGAACATAATAATGTATTAGGACATGCTCCTTTAACTTGAAAATAGTATGGTCGAAATGTGGATCTCGTGACTCTTCATGATTAATGCTTCTAGACAAAAAAACATAATTTAATGTATTAGGACATGCTCCTTTAGGCTTGGTGGAATTACCTTTGCTTTTTATTTCTCTCTTACACACACACACATATATATATGAAGAGATGATCCCATTTTATTTTTTATTCATAGATCAAATGTCATTTAAATACAAGATTTATCATAATGTACAATGATTCATTCCATATTATTCATAATTTTTTTCATTAAAAAATGAACCCTTTAAATGATGAACCTAGTTAATGCTTATTCTTCATGAAGAAGACTACTTGATCTTTCAATTTCAATTTGATGATGGTCCTTTGTTATCTTTCTTGACTGCTTCAAATTATTTACACAATCATATGCTTCTTGTTACTATTTTTATTCCTTCCTTATATTGTATTCTCCCGCTTAGATATTGTGTACTCTCCCACAGAGATATTGCACTCAATTTTGATGGTCCTTTGTTATCTTTCATAACTACTTAAAATTATCAAATTATTGACACAATCATATAGATATTGCACTCAATTTCGATGGTCCTTTGTTATATTTCTTTACTTCAAATTATTGACACTTGATTGAATATATATATCATATAGATATTGCACTCAATTTTGATAGTCATTTGTTATCTTTCTTGATGACTTCAAATTATTGACACTTGATCATATAGATATTGCACTCAATTTTGATGGTCCTTTGTTATCTTTCTTGACTACTTCAAATTATTGACACAATCATATGCTTTTTGTTACTCTTTCTATTCCTTCCTTATATCTATTCTCCCCCTTAGATATTGTGTACTCTCCCACATAGATATTGCACTCAATTTTGATGGTCCTTTATTATCTTTCTTGAATACTTCAAATTATCAAATTATTGACACAATCATATAGATATTGCACTCAATTTTGATGGTCCTTTGTTATCTTTCTTTACTTCAAATTATTGACACTTGATCATATAGATATTGCACTCAATTTTGATGGTCCTTTGTTATCTTTATTGACTACTTCAAATTATTGACACTTGATCATATAGATATTGCACTCAATTTTGATGGTCCTTTGTTATCTTTCTTGACTACTTCAAATTATTGACACAATCATATGCTTTTTGTTACTCTTTCTATTCCTTCCTTATATCTATTCTCCCCCTTAGATATTGTGTACTCTTCCACATAGATATTGCACTCAATTTCATAGGCTCTTCTTTTGAAGTCAAATATTTTGTATTCTCCCCCTTAGATATTGTGTACTCTACCACATAGATATTGCACTCAATTTCATAGGCTCTTTTTTTGAAGTCAAATAAGTGACAATAATTTACAAGAACTATCCCTAATTTGTTTCTCACATGTTCAAATGGTTCTCTAACAAGATAATTTACAAGAACTATTCCTAATTTGTTTCTCACATATTCAAATTCTTCTCTAACAAGAGGCTTTGTGTGTATGTATTCCATCTTCATTATTTTCTCAAAGACTTGTTGTGTGAGAAAGTGGTACTTTATGATGATATGTAAATCACTGATGATATGTAAATAGTGATTGAAGGAAGTAGAATATTTATTTTTGAAATTATTATTACACTTCTATTAAAACACTTAATAGATATATAGATTTACCTTAATATCTTGTAGAGCCCATTCCAATGATGCCCTCAGGAGGTAACGTTGCCATCAATGCCTCCAACGTGCCTTAAACGGTCCTCTATGGCCCTCTCAGGAAAAAGCCTATTGATTCCACCCCTCAAGTTAGGTTAGCTATCCAGTAGGATATGCCCCTCAGGAGGTCACCATCATTTTAACAGTCGGTGATGCCCTCAAGTTAAGTCACTAGTATCAATGGACCAGCCCTCAGGAGGTAAGTGGACTCCGTGTAGCACACCCCCATGGAGAAGAGGGGCCATTAGCATATCATTGAAGGCATTATTGCCTCCTTATAGCTACACTTAGAGATCCTATGGTCCACCCAACCATTAGGATAATAAGCCTCTATGCCCCCTTAAGGGGGTCTATAAGGTCCTTCAGCATGTCATGGAAGGCCCTCCCATTACTTATGGGAGCCTATGCCCTCATAAGGTCATTCAAGGTCCTTGCAGTTGATTAATGCGATGATATAATCTGATTATTATCAATCATATCAGGCCATATCACCCATATGATGTGACCCCATGCCCTTATAGGGCCATTACTGATGGGACCCCATGCCCTCATAGGGCCATATAACCATATGTATGGGACCCTATGCCCTTATAGGGCCATTAAGGATCAACCATAGGAAGGAATGGGTGGAACCTGTCCTAAAGGATCTACAACCAACGATTGAAAATCATTAAACCAAAGGTTTAAGGATGAAGGACAACCAAAATTTGAAGGATCAACCATAGGAAGGAATGGGTGGAACTCGTCCTAAAGGATCTATAACCTTTGGTTGAAGATCATTAAACCAAAGGTTTAAGGATGAAGGACAACCAAAGGTTGAAGGATCAACCATAGGAAGGAATGGGTGGAACCCGTCCTAAAGGATCTACAACCAACGGTTGAAGATCATTAAACCAAAGGTTTAAGGAAGTTTGGGCTTGCCCAATGAGTAAGGTCAAGGACCTTTGCATTAAACCAAAGGTTTAAGGATCAACAACCAAAGGTTGAAGGATGAAGGTCCCTTTACCTTCAAAGTACAACCAAAGGTTGAAAGTACAACCAACCAAAGGTTGAACCCATAACAACAACCAAAGGTTGAAGGATCTACAACCAATGGTTGATGGATCTACAACATTCGGTTGAAGGATCATTACACCAAAGGTTTAAGGATGAAGGAAAACCAAAGGTTGAAGGATTTACAACCAATGGTTGAAGATCATTAAACCAAAGATTTAAGGAAATATCAACCAAATGTTGAAGGATCTACAACCTCCAGTTGAAGGATGAAGGTCAAGGACCTTCAAAGTACAACCAAAGGTTGAAGATCATTAAACCAAAGGTTTAATAATACAACCTTGAGTGATTCCACGAGTCCTCTACACCCTTCACATGGTAAAATTGGGATAGGTAGTGTTTACTTCTACAAGTTCTATAGGCAGAGTCTGTAAAGGGCCAGGTAGCCTCTGGATCTCATCTTTTATGAAATGTGACATATCTAGTAAATGCCCCTACAATCAATCTCTGTAATGGATCTAAATATAAGTTCTTCATTTTAATATCCATAAAACACAACCAATTTAAGGTAAACTGTGTACATGTGTCATTTCTCTCATGCATTTGCAATAAATGTCGATTTAATATATATATATAATTTTATTTTTTTTATTTTTTTCAGGGATAAGAAAACCATTAAATATGGTTGAAAAATGGAAATTATGCATAGAAGTTTCTTGCTATCCCAATCTAGGGAAAGCAGTGATTACATATGTGCTTTCCAATATTGCGAATAGCAAATTCGTCCAAAGGAAAATGAATTTACCGGGAAGAACAACAAACGAGGCATATTATATTGGATTGATAGAAGGCTTGGGAACATCGATGGAGTATGGATCAAATGGAATTGTAGTTTTCACCAATTCTGAACTTGTGTGCAACCAGATGAATGGCGTGTGCCAAGTTAAGAAGGAGAGGCTAAAAGAACTAGATGGCATAAAAAACAATATTGTTAGCCAATTTCAATTTTTTAGTATAAGGCATTGTACAAATGTGAATAAGATGTCTGCTGATCTACTGCGTGGGGCAATGCCAATTCATGATTCATCTATCAAAGATGAATTAGAATTATACACAACAATGCCAATGCAAGATTCATCTCTCAAAGATGAATTAGTTTTGAGATGCTCTTCTTCAAAAATTCAAGATTCACCTCTCAAAGATGAATTAGTGTTGAGACGCTCTCCTTCAAAATTTATTGATGGACATTGTAACATATCTTGGATCTGTGTGTGTTGCGTACTTATAAATGCATCTTTTTTAATGACCATGTGTTTTTTTCAATTATATACGAAGTGTGCTCCCACCACACCATGTAAAGCACAACTTGGTGAACTTCACATTTGCAACAAGTGGTGAACTTCACATTTTTATAAAATTAAAATGTGGGGACTTCAACAAATTTTTGTTTAAATGGAGTTTGTTTAAATGCAGTTTCACTACTTTTTTAATGACCATATGTTTTTTTCAATTTTATACCAAGTGTGCTCCCACCATGTAAAGCGCAATTTGGTGAACTTATCATTTTTATAATTTCTTTTTTGCTTAAATTGAGTTTCACACATCAATTATTACTTTGAAAGTTGTGTTCTACATAATTTGTGTACACTAAATTACAAATTGATTTTCTGAAATCTATTTTGTGTAAATGTCCACCAATAGATATATATATCATGGAGGATGAACGACGAAGATCAACCGAATCCCATATGGGGGTTCAGGGATCGGGGGATGTTCACAGTATTTAAATATAATCGTAAATCTCCATACATGTATGTACATATGGAATTGATTTTTTATTAACTTTGTGAGTTAAATTAGTTGTTAATAAGTTTCATTTTTTAATTTTTAGGAGCTAAGAAGAGAAGGGTCTCTACTCCATACATGGGGCGTGCCCATGGTTCACCCAGTCATGGTATGGTTCACACAATTTAATCAATGAATATGTACATGTATTTATATGTACACATCAATGTATTTTTCAATTGATTATAAATTCGTATTTTTTTATGAAGCTTATCTCTCATCTCGAGAGGTTGGTGGTGGTTAAAATCCCCTTAGAGGGCCATCAATGAGTGGTAGCAGGTTGCGTGAAGGGGATGATATTTATTTCCCCGAAGACCAATCAATGGCTGGTGGTGCTGGTTCTGAGCAGGGTTGTTCTGGGTCTCAGCAGTTTCATAGTGGAGAAGATGCTAACCAACTACGTCAAGGTTTCCATCAATTTCAATATTTTTTTCATTGAATTTGTACAAATTTTTTTACATGTGTTTTTTCTAATATACGAAATTTTATATATATTGATGCAGAGGCCAAAATTTTTCCAAATATTGGTCAAAATAGACGCAGGGCAGAACGCTACATTCAAGAAGAAGGTTGTCTACCCAACACAACTTATCCGGCCGACATTTCTGATATACCATGGGAAACAAACATGGCGCAATGCACCTTACAAAGGTGTGAAAAACTTCATGCAAAATTGCGGAGAGATCTCGTGGCTTTGACTCTACCTGTTGAGAGTCGACAAAGCCTCAAAATAGTTACACATTCATTGGGCGAACTTGTAAATGTATACAAAACTCTTGGGCCAACGACTAATACATTTGTAGAAGTGATAAGAAAGAGAAAGGAAACAGTAATAGGTCCAGATAAATGGGAGGATGTAAAACAAAGAGTTACAAAAGATATGGCGAAGTCAATGTTTAATTTCAAGGAAGAGCCAAAAATAAAAATGTTGAAGGTGCAATATTTCAAGCACCCAAATATAGCTCACTATTTGTATGATAGGCACCTTGCGGCCTATGGAAGGCTCCCATGGAACAATGAGGTTCCTGTTTATTTTGCACAATTGTTTTACGCAGATTTTTATTTGGATATGAAACCCAACTACAATGACCTTCCGTCAGAATGTTTTGGTCCGAGGAAAGGTCGATTGTATGACCGTAAGGGCGCTAAGCGAGATGTGGAGTTGCCTCGCCCTGAGCCGCCATTGGTGAGTCGACCTTTTCGGGTCGAAACTCTGCGGTCAGAGATGGATGCGACTTCTCAAATAAGTCGAGAAGCAAGGGATGTCATGAGCGACAATGTTTACAACGGATTAGGTGGAGACGATGTTTGTCTAAATCGACAAAGAGCACGTGAAAATGCACGTGCCAATTTTGTGTATTGTACAGATGAAGAGATTGACAACATGAATGTTGAATATCTCCAAATATATGCAAAAAATTGTCGCAATGGTTTTCAAGACCTAATTCTTCATGAGGAAGAGGGCACGGGAACGGTATGTGTTAATGACCTTAGGGTTTGAAATTATTTTAACATGTATACATGTGTACAATTTGTAATAAATACATGTGTATGTACATGTATACATTTATTTGTATGTACATTAATCTAACAAAAATGTATCATTATATGTTAAAACACCATTTGTAGTTGTCACACATGATGAATGACGAAAATGTTAATATCACGTTCGGGACCTCTGGTTCAAATAATGCAGATGGGTCTCACCATCAAGATATGTTGGCAAATTTTAGTGTTGTTTAAGTGATATTTTAAAATAAATAATTGTTCACACATGTAAATGTATGTATATATAATGATAAAATGTTTTAACAGATTCTAATTCCGTTCGATGTTTTTGGGATGGCGGTACCTTCTTCTTCCTTGGGAGATGTACCTTCTACTTCCTTAGGAGATGAACCACAAGTATGGACAATTTTTCACTTTTAAAATTTATGTTTAAGTTATATACATATATTCCACCTCAAAAAGTTCCATTAAAAATTGAGATATATATAGAGTTATTTTAATTTTTTTGAATTTAGGTTCCTATAGAAGATTTCTTTAATCCACGGACTCTAGCGACGGAGATAGGAACATCAACACCATTTCAACCATTTGAACAAGTTTTCTAACATTTTTTTTTAATATTATTGAAAATAAGTTTATATATGTACACGTGCATTTTCATTTGAAATTTTTTAATATATATATATATATATATATATATATATATATATATATTGTACAATTTACTGTTGCAGATGTTCCCATGTAGGGGGTGAACTTGTAGCAGGTGAACAAATGGAGAGGGAACCTCATGAGGTATTGCATGATTTTTTTTTATTTATTTATTTATTTTTATTTATTTTGTTTTTTAAATGAAGTTTTATATATATTCTCACTCATTTTTAAAACATCAAATTTTAATGTTCAAGTACATGTGCATTGTGTACAGGTTTCCCATGCTTTACATGATAGTGCGCGGATTGAGACCCTGATAGGAAAAATGCTACATCCATCTCTATTTGATGGATATGATTTGTACATTTGATTTCAAGATTTAGATAGTCTTAAATTTACTTTTTTATATATTATCTAGATGCATTTCCATATATATATATATATATATATATATATATATATATATATAACTTGTTACAGTTTGATACTTGTGAGATCTACAATTTTTGGACATATTTTATTACAGTGTTAATATAATTTGTTTTGTTCCAAAAAGTTAAGTTTTGGATGGTTTTAGTACTTTTTGGCATGTGAATGTGAAGTAATGTTGTTATATAATTTGTTTGGTTTTTAAAACTTTTAAGTTTTGGATAATTGAACTACTAGTAATGTTGTCATCTATAAATTAATGTTTTTCTTCTGGACTACATTTAGCATGTTATGTAATGATGTGTTATAATTTGTTTTGTTTTTAAAATTTAAGTTTTGTTTTGCTTCTGAACTACATTTGGCATGTTATGTAATGATGTGTTATAATTTGTTTTGTTTTTTAAATTTAAGTTTTGGATGCTTGAAGTACATTTGGCATGTGAAGTAATGTTGTGATCTATAATTTTTTGTTAAATTAAAAGTTAAGTTTTGGATGGTTTCAATCTACATTTGGCATATGATATAATGTTAAATGTTTTTATTGGATAGTTGAACTATAATTGGCATGGCATGTGAAGTAATGTTATGTATGATATAATCAAAAAGTTTTTAAAACTCAAATTTTGGATGGTTTCAATCTACATTTCGCATGTGATATTTAATGTTTTAATGTTGCACAATATATAATCAAAAAAAAATTAAAACTTAAGTTTTGGATGGTTTCAATCTACATTTGGCACATGTGGTATAATGTTAAATGTTTCTATTGGATAGTTGAACTATAATTGGCATGGCATGTGAAGTAATGTTGCACGATATATAATCAATTTTTTTTTTTAAATTAAGTTTTGGATGGTTTCAATCTACATTTGGCACATGTGATATAATATTAAATGTTTTTATTGGATAGTTGAACTACAATTGGATGGCATGTCAAGTAATGTTGTGATATAATAAAAAAGTTTTTAAAACCCAAGTTTTGGATGGTTGAAGTACATTAATCATGTGAAGTAATGTTGTGATATAATCAAAAAGTTTTTAAAACTAAGTTTTGGATACCATTTTAATCTACACTTAATGTAAATCCCTTTAATTTTGATTTAATGTTAAATGCTTTAAATGTTTTGATATAATGTTAAATGTTTTGATCTAAGTTTTTGATGGTTTCAATCTACATTTGGCCTGTGGTTCCATCCATGACACAGGTAGCCACCCTCCTCCAACAAGCAATGAAGCACAATTTCACTTCACTAGTGCTATGGTCAGACCGCGAATTACGACAACCATTTCGATCTCTTTTCAGGAGAAGCCGCAAGATGAAGGTGCTTCTAGTTCCAGGAAGTGGTGGAGAAAGTTCACCATCCCAACCCATCAGCCTAGGACACCAGGAAGTCGGCAGCTCTTCCAGTCAACCCGGCTCGACGAGCTCCAACAGCGATGGCGCAAGCAGTGACAACTCCTCCCAGCACTCCAAGGGAGTAGATGATGATCCGTAGGACTGCGGTTGTCTAATTGTGGAGGAGAATCCTCCTACACACATCGATAGCTAGCCTGATGTTAGGTCCTCTTTAGCTTTTTCCCGGTTATGGGCAGCCCCTTTTCTGTCTTTTTGATTCAGACCCCCTCTGGTGTTGGCTAGTTAGGCAACCCAGGAGACGGGTCTCACTATGTACATTATGTTCATTACAATTATATATATGTAAATCCTTTAATTTTGATTTAATGTTAAATGTTTTGATATAATGTTAAATGTTTTGATCTAAGTTTTGGATGGTTTCAATCTACATTTGGCCTAGATGGAAGACTCCCATGTGAAGTATTGTTTTGATTGAATAAAAAAGAGTAAAGAAGTAGTTGTATATGTAAATCCGTTTAATTTTGATTTAATGTTAAATGCTAAATGTTTTGATCTAAGTTTTGGATGGTTTCAATCTACATTTGGCCTAGACGGAAGATACTCCTATTTGAAGTATTGTTTTGATATATTCAAAACGATTAAAGTAGTTATATGTAAATCCCTTTAATTTTGATTTAATGTTAAATGTTAAATGTTTCAAGATATAACATGTTAAATGTTTTGATTTAAGTTTTGGATGGTTTCAATCTACATTTGGCCTAGATGGAAGACTCCCATGTGAAGTATTGTTTTGATTTAATCAAAAAGAGTAAAGAAGTAGTTATATGTAAATCCCTTTAAATTTGATTTAATGTTAAATGTTTAATGTTTTGATATAATGTTAAATGTTTTGATCTAAGTTTTGGATGGTTTCAATCTACATTTGGCTTAGATAGAAGACTCCTATGTGACTTGTATTATTTTGATTTAATCAAAAAGTTTTTAAAACTCAAGTTTTGGATGGTTGAAGTACATTTGGCATCTTAAGATTGCTTTTGATCTCTACATAGTCTTGTTTGAGTGAAAAAATTTCCAATGTGAAAAACATAGCTTTTCAATGCAACTAACCATGTATCAATTGAGCTCTAATTGAAAAAAGAGTTTAAAGAAGTAGATGTATATAAATTATCCCTTTAATTTTGATTGGAAATATAAGAAGTACATATATGTTTGTTGAATTTAGTTCAATGTCATTAGTGCACTCAAATAGGTAGCGTTTTTGATTTATAATTTGGTAAATTGATGATATTCAGTTAATTTCATTCTAGAACACATAACATATCCGACCATTGGACAGACAAATTTTGTACTAGATTTTCAATCAGGAATAGAGATGTGGGTCAAATCCCACCAAAAGTCGGAGAAGTGCTCCGAGTCTCTTGTCTAAAAGGAATATTCGTACAAAAATATACTGTGGATGATTTATTTACATTTCACAGATAATTTTTACCATAAAATCTCACAAGAAAAATTGGGCACATTCAGTTCATGTATATATCCAATACGTGCAACATTTTTCATCAATGCACATAGAAAAACTACTTTAAGTTAAAATTGCATTCTAGAACATATATATTGAGTACATTTAAATATTTTTTCATCAATGCACATAGTAAAACTACTTGAAAAATTAATTTCATTCTAGAACATATATATCCAATATGTAAGTAACATTTTTCATCAATGCACATTGAACATATCCGACCATTGGACAAACAAATTTTGTACTAGATTTTCAATCAGCAATAGAGATGTGGGTCGAATCCCACCAAAAGTTAGAGAAGTGCTCTGAGTATCTTGTCTAAAAGGAATCTTCGTACAAAACTATACCGCGGATAATTTATTTACATTGTGGATACTTTTTACCAGAAAATCCAACTAGTTTTTCATCAATGCACATAGAAAAACTAATTCCAGTTAATTGCATTCTAGAACATATATATTGAGTACGTGAATCATTTTTCATCAATGCACATAGTAAAAACACTTGAACAATTAATTGCATTCTAGAACATATATATATATCCAATACATGTAACATTTTTCATCAATGCACATGTATAGAAAAGCTACTTTCAGTTGATACTAGAGCACGTGCATGTACCAAAACAATTTGTACATGTGCAAACACTTGCACAAATAACATAAGCAACTCAATTTTTAGTTGAGTGTACTGGAAGTTCTAAAACATATTTAATCCAAAGAGAATAAATTGTTGGGAAATTCAATCAAAAAAATTCCAATGGAATGCCATCTTCAATAATCCGTTCATGATCAGATTTTGACATTTTCCATTTCTTAATTTTCGTTTTTCTCTTTGATTGAACCTCTATCAAATTTATGCGTGCTGCACACACCAAGTGACTATATTGACAACTTATGGAATCAGGTTCATAGTCTTCAAAGTAAACAAAGTCCCCACTTTGATTAGTTTGTCTAAAAAAATAACCTTTCAGTATAATAGATCCTCTGTCATATTGAAATCCGTGATCATTATAGTTTTGTAATAATTTCATTTTTCGTTCAGTGCAACGCATCAAATAATACTTAACATTTTCATCGTTGTCAATAGGTGCAATTACAGCAAAAACATCTCCTGCACAATAAAACAAACTTAACAAAATTATACATATTTAAATTTATTTCTAGATCTTTAAATCATTAGAAAGAAATTCAAATGTTACCTTCTCTAACAAGATCAGAAACTCGATCACCATCGGATGATATTGTAGTTTCCTCTGATTGCATTTCTTCAAACATTGCAACAGACATTTTTCCTTTTGTATTTAGCTCTGTATGTTTCCAATCGTTCACATACATTTTGTTTTCACAAACGTCATTGGATTTTGTGTTGTCTATGCAAACATCACAAAAACAAGAATATTTTCTTTTATCCAATGCAAACACATTTCTAGATGACTTTGTTTTAATTGAATGCAATTTTCGAGTCCCTTTTATTGTTTCAATGTCATTTCCAATTGATCTATCTACGTCTTCGATCCTAATATGCTAGAAAAACCTTTATATGGAAAATTAAAAGAAGAATTTGTAAATATGATATCAAAATACAATCAAAGATAATCATTGCACGATAAATGTACAATGTTTAAATTTAGATTTCCAATAAAAATTAAATTGAATGTACCTTCGCACTTCCCTTGATGGGTTAGTCTCATGGCTTAGAGCAGCGATGCACCATTGAACAACTTCTTTAGCGTTCGCAAGTCGGCTTGCAGAGGGGTTCATTTGATATCTTCAAAGTGCTCGTTTTATGCATGCTCCTGCACCATCATGTTCTCCTTTTCCATGGCTAGTCTTAAAGAAATTCCAACAATGTTTAATGCAGGTTTTCTTATGAAGATAACACAACCAAAAGAATGATCGTGCATATTTGAATTAACTTGCACATCCATCTGATCATATCCAATGTTCATTGAATGTTATTCCACGATTTTTCAAGGAATCATAAATTTTTCCAAAACAATGTTGTACAAAGTATGTATCATGTGTACGATCGTCATTGATATAAAAGTGATATTCTTTAATGATATGTCGATTTTCACTCGTGATTTCTATATGATCGACGTTTTGTTCAGCATGTCTATATAGAATATGGACGAGCATGGAGACTTGGTCAGAATGATAGTATTCACTCTAAATTTATTTTTGTGGAACATATGTGTAGTTTTCTGCAAAATCAATCACTGACAAAATGGTCCCTGGTGGAAAAAATTCACGAGATTTTTTGAATTGCAAGTCTTGCCATCGAGCTCTATGGGAATGCTTGGTGTATTTGTAAATTTCTGCCTCAAACTTTCTCAAAAAGTCTATCAAAAAAATTTTGTCTTCTAGTAATTCAATTTTTTTAACACTATTTGCACCTTGAATTGATGTATTGATATATTCATATCTCTTCCATTTCACTTTCAAGTTGGAAAATGATTGATCATTTATATCAATATGATATTTGTTTTGAAATTTAGTCAAATTTCCACAATCATCGCATTTTTTACCACCAACACATTTCTTTTTGTAAAATAGTTCATCACTTTCTCTTTCACATAGAATTTGAGATATGAAATCACGGATAGTGGAAGGAGGAGGTGAATGCTTCCATAATGTTCTACCAAAATCAAGGAATGTGTCATAATATAACTCAAATTCCACATGATAATGGCAACAACAAGTGTCGCGTACGGTGATAGGTTTTACATACCATGGTTTTTGTTGAACAAAAGCACTGATTGAAACATGAATTTGATGACTCTCTTCTTTGAACTTGTTGAATAAATCTATTGGAGTGGTTTCCAAGAAATAGTTTTCATGTTCTTCGTATTGATTTCATGCTATTATTCTTTGCATCACATGCTTGCAATTGGAAAAGCACGCGAATTGTTCTTCCAATATTCATATATTATTTTTTTAACATTTTCTCCAAGTCTATCTTTGTATGGTTGCCTACAAATAGCTCTCCAACAAGCGAGTTCATCATTTACATCTACTTGCAGCCGAAATTTCCAATTTTGTGCAATGTTTTTCACGAGGTTCCTAATGCTCGTGCCATAGATGTTACCAAACGATTATCTTTAGTACTTGATGAAACCATTGCCATATGTATTCCTCTACGTACAATTGAAACATTTTTCTCTCTAGATCTCCTAATTGAATTTATAGCACTACTTATATTTTGTATCACATCTTCCTTCATTTTTTTTTATCTTCGGTTGATTTTTGAATACCCAGTAGTGTCGTAGCTTCTTTTAATTTCCTTAATGATAGGAGACCTTTCAACATTTGAGCTTGAACTGTCACCCGCTCATTTAAGAAATACTTTTCAAAAATGCAGTTAACACGATATCGTATAACATGGTCAGGTTTTTTATCTCCATATGTGTGAGTGTCAACATTTTCTAACATCTCATCATCGACACTGATTTCATCTGTACATATTCGAAAAAATAGTACATAATAAGTTTACATATGAACAATAAATAACTAAATTAATAAATATATGTATAATTTCAATAATACGTGCATGTGTTCAATATATATATATATATATACCTTGCGATTCAATTTCTTCATTTGAATTTCTTTCAATATTTTCACCATCTTCAATCATGTGACAATACATACAATTGCAATTACAATTTTACAATTTCACAATACAATTACGTACAATTACAATTACAATTTTAGAAATATTTTACATAAAATTACAATTAAATTACAATTAAAATTAAAATTATAATTACAATTACAATTTTACAAATTTACATACAATTAAAATTAAAATTTCAATTACAATTACAATTACGATTTTACAATTTTACATAAAATTACAATTACAATCACGATACATACAATTAAAATTACAATTACACAAATTTATAATTACCAATACATAATATTTAATAAATTTAATATTAAAAATAAACATCACGATCATGATAACCATCGTACAAACATCATATTCTAAAATACACATTCAAATTTGCTAACATCATCTAATCATCGTGATCATGATCATCTAACAAAACACAAGCATTGTATAACATCATCACAACACAAACATCAAATATACATCTCATGTCAAATAACTGCTATCACATACACATCTATCTGCAAGCACATTAAATGAACATATCTAACATGAACTAACAATATACACATCATGATGAGCACCAACATGTAAATTAATTACATCAACATGAACATAAAATACATGCACCATATATATATATATATATATATATATATATATATATATAATGTCAAAAATGTATAATTGTAATGTAACTGCATATAAATGTAAAATATCTGGTGGTACTACATCAATACTAGTACTAGTCCAGGCTTGCTCAGTTGATGGTGCAACCTCATGCTCAGATGGATGAAGTGCCTGCTGATCAGATGGTGCAGTCTGCTCAGGAAATACCTGCTGATGAGTCGTCGATGGTGCAACTTGCTCAGATGGACTTGCCCACTAAGGATTAGGTGCATGCTCAGTCAATGGCCATGTCTTCTCAGGACTTGGTGCCTACTGAGATGGTGCAGACTGCTCAAAATATGCCTACTGATCAGGACTCGATGCTAGCTGCTCATGATCTCCAGTGCAAGGTGAAGGAGGAAAAGGTGGAGTACTAGAATGATGATCACTCCCCTCGTGATCATGATCATCAGATGAGCTGCTCTGTCATGCATCTCCACGATGCCTATCTCTCCTAGCCGTCAGTACTCTAGAATCACTAAATATATGACGCATAAGGGTCATCATATCACGGGGCATGTCTCTCTAGAGCCTATGATCCTATGATCAACCCGTATCTCTCTGAGCATAGCAGGGAAAACTCCCTCATCAACTAAGACTCGACTCAGTCGGTCGCCCAACTCCATCCTAAATCAGGTGTCCACCCTATGCCACACCCCCACAGGTATCTGCACTCGAGGATTAGGTCTGTCACCCTGATCCACCGCCTCCACCATCTGCTCGTCATGATCTAAACCTAGATCATCCGGTGGGGGTGGAATCATATCCCCAATGAATGTGCCAATATCTACAAAATATATAGTACACAACAATATTTAGACAATTTCATTAATTTAAATAACATGTTATAATATTTTTTATTCTAATTAATTAATTAAGACAATAAAATGAAACTATATTAATCTAAATAAAACACTAATATTACCTCTCACATTCGATGGCTCATCCTCTGTGAAGAGGATGTTGGTACACCCTCGCCAATCCAAACCGACGTACATACACAACACCATCACGAACAAGTGATCATCAGCACTGGCTAGCAACTCTGGTGCATCATTAGATATCATGGCCGAAAATTCAGACAGAGCCCTCTTGGGCATCATCTCGCCCCACATCTGCATATGTACATGCAACATCGACCTACGAGGCTGCCGAATAAAAGTATGCCTCGTCTCTGAAAACCTCTAAAAAAATAAACAAAATATCCTGAAGCAAAAGGGAAGGTCAACCTACCACATGCTTGAGAATGACATCTATCTAATGCTGTACAAAACTGCCGCAAAAAAATCACAGACCATCTCAAAAGTCGTGGCGTATCGAATAAAGAATCAACATAAAATAAAAGCGGGCAACTAATGCATTGCCCATTACTAGTATAATGTGCAATGATCGTTAGTAGTAGTGAGAGGCACCTCACCTCCTCTGGACCAAACTAAGCAATGTGTAACTGGCCACCGAACACCTGAAAATCTACAGGAAAAACTATATCGTCCCTAATGTATCTCTGGGAGTACGCCAACTGAATCTCCACTACATAACCGATGGGGACATATGGGAACTGGGGAAAATCCTTCCCTCTCCTAGATAGGCAAGTAATAAAATATATTTCCTCCTCGGTGGGCTCGTACGACTACCTAGGACTGACCCAGAAATCCTGTCAGTGGGCATCCCACCTATAGATCAGTTGTCCCAATAACCGACTGTGCCCCTTCAAGGATGTAGCCTCCTCTTAGAACTTGAGGAGGCCTACCTCTCTCAGGATCAAGTGGGTGGCTAACGTAATAGGGCGAGGGTACAAAAGTCTCTCCCTCTCCTGTGCCTCCCACAGTTGAATCACGGTATAAAGGTCCTCCATATTCTCTTGTTGTTCCCTTTTCTCTCTCCGTTGACGACGCTGAATGATTCACATATTAAATACATTTTTTTTATTAAATGAGAAATGTATTTACAAATATATATATATATAAAATTTTTATTGAAGAAAAAAATAGTCGATGCGCCCAAAAAACCAGTAATGCACCATTACCGATGCATACTTATTTATCACACACCGCACCAGGAGCACATGAAAAATGTTTGCACACCGCGAAACCAGGAAATATTTTTGTGCAGTGCGTTGAACAAACTAACCACCCCGGGGTAGATAGTTTGGTCAACGCACCGCCCAACATCAGTACATAGTCAACAGTGCGGTCCTGTAAATAACCACACCCATGACTATGTAATTCTATCAGGTGGGTGGTGCATTGAACAAGCTATTCACCTTAGGGTGGTTAGTTTGGTCAACGCACCACCCTCCTGACAACATTACATAGTCAACGGTGCAGTCCTGTAAATGACCACACCGCCGTGTTATTTCTTAAATTTTAACGGTGTGAGTTTTTTAGGTACCGCACCGGGTTGCGATGCGGTTTCCATTAACATTGTTCATGATGTGGCCTGTAAATTTACACGCAGCACCGTGAAATGTGCGAGCCCAATGACTTGAATGCACCGTGCAATTTTTTTCTTTAAACGGTTAATTTTAAGTTAATTTGAAATTTTAGTATGCTAAAAAGTTTAGTTATTGAGAAACAAGTATATTACCTATAAATTTGTGCATCGAGGATGCATCTTTGCTAAGGAATTCAAAAAACAAAAAATACCATCATTTTCGAAAATTTGAACTCCACACACTGCACAATGGATGGTAGCAATGTAAGCAATGGGAGCACCAATGGGAGGGTGCCTCATAGAAGAAAAATTGACACCGGTGCTTGAGAGGTCTAGAGCACTGAACAAGTAGAAATGAGGTTTTTACGACCGGTAATTTTTTTTAAATTAACTATTTTTCGGTGCACTAGATTTTGAGACGCACCGGGTGGTTTTATCAATGGCACACCAGACATCATTACGGTGCGCTGGATTATGGAGACGCACTGGGCTAGTTTTTACATAGAGCACTGGTGCGCTGGAGTACTTAGACACACCGTGTTGGTTTGTACAGAGAGCACGGTGTCTTGGTGTGCCAATTTATAGTACGCACTGGTGCGTTTTGCATAAAATGCACCGGTGCATTTTATGATGAGAAACACTCCACAAAAAAAACATCCGTAAAAACCTCCATCCGCCAACCTCCTCTAGTGAGCTCTGCTAGAAACGGATATCTGGGCTATTTTTATAAGGGCTTCCTCAAAAACATCTGCTAGAGGGTCTTTTCCTTGTAGTGTCCCACCTAGTCCCCATGTTCGACTTGGTGGGCGGGGATGATCCTAGACCTTCTCTAGTAGTTCATTCCTGTATTAATTTATTACCTTGATTATTCACTAGGAACCATCTTTCCAAGAAGAATTAAGGCAAATTTATACAAGTAAGGTCATCTACCTGAAATTCACAGATAAAAAATACATCAGTTGGTTTTTCTTCTTTGAGATTTCCAATATTTGAGGCCTTCTCCTGCTCTCCAAATTATCTAACATCTCACTATGCAAATGAATTGGAATTGGTGAAAGAAGCCCTTTTATAAAAAAACCCTAGTTTTTACATCACCCATTGGGACCAAATCGTAGCTCATCTTTATGAACTTTCAACACAATTAGAAATATCCCATAGATTTCTATAATGAGTCTGCCTTCGTTTTTGGTAATTTGACACTACACAGGAAGTCATTTTCCAAGAGGTCTCATTTTTCCATATACTAAAATCAAAATTTATTCATATGAACCACCTATACTCTAGTACCACTTTACCTTTGTACTCGTCGACTCATTTTTAAATTTTTTTCATGAGTAACCATAATTTACTCATGTTTTTATGGTCCCCTCTGGGCCTCCCCCATGTGGCAGCATCATTGAGTCACCCTTGTTCAGAGCATCCGAGATGAGTCACCCTTGCATCCATGGAGTCTGTTCTGAGTCCCATTGAGTCTAGTTGTAGTTTTCCATCCATATTTGCATCACATTCATCCTCTCTTGCTTATATTTGGACTCGAGATATAACGATCTATTTTTGAAAAGCCCTTGTATGAGTATTTTACCATCCCCTTTGGAATCGAGTCAATCGTTGCTAGGTCAAGCATGCATATTATGCTACAACAAGGGAAGTTGTCGGTCCACCACTCATCTTGTTTCCTTCCATCATCATCCCTGGAGTCAGTCCATTAGTCACATTACTATGATCCCTCATGCCTTTGTTGAGGATTCCTCATTTCCTCAACTCTGGCGGGCCCTCTTCTGTCAACTCCAAAACATTTATTACATGAGAGTGGTATAGAGGGAGGTGTACATTGATTCCAACCTCCATAATTTTCTGATGCCTCAGATCAAGAAAAGGGAATAATCATTTCCCTTTGACTTGGTTATTTCTCGTGTGCTCTACTTCAACTCATTATGGCATGATCGATAATAATACACTTGATGGTCCAGTGATCCAACAAATTGTACTTGTATTTCCTGGGTGTGTGTGATATGATACAAACATCATGGGGGGTGGACTTTTTATGTAACCCCCCACATGCATAGTTTTTTGAAACTCATGATCTAACCTCAAAGTAGTTCCACATATTTGGTGGGTTCAATTTTAGTCGCTTGAAATGCCTACAACATGCATATATTATTCCAATGTTCCACTCATATTTTCAGAGCCCTTTACTGTGCATCAAGGCTTATTGGGTTGTGATTCCCTCAAACCATGCCAGCTTGAGGGACATGTTATCTCATGTAATCATATGTCATTGTATTAAGTCCCGACCTCTATTTTTCAAGCACATTATATATACGAGACTCATTGTATTACTTTATTACATTCTAGCCCATTTATGCCAACATATCATGTACTTTGTAGCTCAATCTCACATTGCTAGGCATGCCATTATTATTTGCACTTAGTTATCTCAGTGGGTATGGGTATGCCTCCCCCACCTCATTTGATATTATGTACTAAAAAATAAAAGGAGACTTATATCTGCTTAGTAGGTCTCGACCCCTCCATTCCCCCATCCTTCCTTGCATTACTTTAGCTCTGTCTCTCTCTCTTTGACTCCCCTTTGGTGTCTCATGGAAGTGTAACCTACAACATATTTCAGTCATGCGATTTTCTCTTGATGCTCATCGTTGGGGGGAAATATGTTATCACCTAAAAAATGATCACCTAACCATTTCTAACTAGATGGATCTAAATACACCATGTAGGATTAATTTTACCATAGTGAAATCACTTTCACCATATGAAATAATTTAGCAAAACCATTTTTATTAAATTATTTTCATTTAAAATAAAAAACCCCATGAAAATAATTTAATAAATCATTATTTATTTAATTTTCTCTATAAATAGTTATTAAATCATTTTTTGATAATGATTTCTTAACACATTTAAGTAAATCACCTTGGAATAATTAAATAAATAATTATTTATTTATTATTCCTTATTCTTATTTTTTGAATAATTGTTAAACCATTATTTGATAATTATTTTAAATTCAGACTTTTCATAACCCTCACATAGTGATTAATAAATAATTTTGCTTGTTAATTACTTCAACCATTTTCTACATAAATATATTTGACCATTTTGAATATATTTTCCCTCTCCAAAAAATATAATAAAGTATTCTTAATGGCTAAATTTTGATTTGGTTAATAATATTTTATTATTCTCCAATTCCTAATTTATCCCAATACTTTGTTATAAATAAGATGGTTTTCCATTTATGCTTGACCATGATCATTATCATTGTCACCATTATCATCTCATGCCATTTGAGCTCCCACTTGAGTTCTATCTTTCTTTTTGGGTTTTTCTACATATTTGAGAGAGAAGAACAAGACCACTGAAGCACAAGGACATCAAAAGGACCCATCCCATGGAGGGTGATTTACAGAACTATGTTGTAAACCTTCTTCACCAGGTGTTTCAATAAAATTCTAATTCATTTAAAGTCTTCTATTGGACTATTACACTTCTCGTTTATGCTCCTATATTTTTTGGGCTTGCGTCAGATATTTTCTTGCAGAGTTTTATCATGTTTTATTGTAGATCTAAATCATAAAAGCGACCACATCTTGTTGTTAGGATCATTTTTCACCATTTAATTAAGTGAAGAATTTTTGGTACACCTACTTAGAATTTTCACACTAACAAAATGGGTATGTGAGGAGTACGAGGATGTACCAAATGTGGGGAAATGAAATGTTTCCATATAGTACACATATATACAAATGAATAAGTACAATTTGTGTGTGTGTGTGGTATATAATACACAATGATAAAGATAGACATATAAATAAGTGAACACAACCCCACCTTTAATAGAAATACTATTCACTGATATTTAGAACAACACATGTATTTTTTGATATTATTTTGAACAAAAAATTTCATTTAACAACTTCTATCAGCCTAGTTATCTATTCCATATTGTATCAATGTAGCCGAAGTTGAGAAATTGATTGAAACTAATAACATTACGGGAGGTGAAGAACCCCTAACTTTTGACTGATACTAAACCTAACAAAATGACATTTTATTTCCAAATAAATTAAAAAATGTGAATTATTTTAAACAAACATAGAAAAAAGTTGATCAAGGAAACATATGAATAATGGGGATAAAAGCTATCAATAGATTCAATCTCATATAATCCAATATCCATATGCATGAACTAGAGATAGATTAAAAAAATTGGATTTTTTTATAAAGACACAATAAGTTGGAGTCTTTTGCTCGGAATGTAAAATGAGACAAAAATTCTCATTACTCACCATTTTAAAAAGTTACACAACATATTTTATCTCATAATTTAATTAACACTACATAATAATTATACTAAGAAAATTTTCATATAAATATCAAATTTTATAAACAACAACAAAAATACCATTAGCCAAACATTGATGAATAAATTTCCATTTTAAAATTATGTTGATGAAATATTGATTCATTTTTTTTTATCAAAGTATAGGAAACATTCTAAATCCTCAAAATCTTGTTTGAATGTTTCCAACTCACCTATGAACCATCCTACCTACTACTTCAGTACTATCCTTCCCAATCAAATATGTAATGGGTTTGTAGAAGGATAATAGATAATGTAGCAACATAGAGAAGATCCAAACCAAACTAAAGTGGTTTCCAATTTGAAGATAATCTCTACTTGTCAAAATCTTAACAATATCACACTAATCACAAAAGTAGTAATACTAGCATTAGGATAACCATCCAACATTAGAGTGCATAAAATGTACCTTTCTTTAGATTAGACCTCTTTTTATAGTATTTTTGTCGATGCCACTTGTCCTTCCATGAAAGAACAGGAATTTCATAAAATTCTAATTCCCTTACTATTCATCCTCCCACGTGTCAAGTTTTTACCCATGTGCTCATGTTATATTTTTTCTTATTTTTTAAAAATAACCATTTTCCCTCTTCCATGACGTGTTTCCTATAAGTTCCCTTACCTTTTCCATATATTTATTTTATTTTTTCCTAAATTAGTGCTTATTATTTGATTTCACTTTAGTTAACTAACCATGTGTCATCACATGCCCCTAATTTCCCTATGAGTCTCTATAAATTTAAATTTTAGTTGAGATTTATTTCCTATTTCCTCTATGAATAATTCTCACAATTAATATTCTAAAATAAGTAATTATATATTTTATTTTCATGCACATCCTTCATACTTCATACTAGATGTTTAACTTATGATTAAAATTCTTGTTTTCTAGAGAGTACAATTTCTTCAAAGCATAAGGAGGAATCCAACTTATATGTACTAAATGTTTGTTTTAAGTCTTTAGTTTTTAACTAACTAATTTTTTGATTTCTTTAGTTATGTTTACTTATGAACTACAGTTCTCTTTCCCTTATAGTTTTTTCATAATTTATTTATTTATTTTTTTAATTTAAGATTTAGATTAGTAAATAATCATTACTTTTTGCATATATACATCATATACATAATTTTTTAAGAAGATTTATCAATTTCAGTTTAATTCCATTTACTCTTTCATTTCCATGATACCAGTGGTCCCAATAAAATTGTGTCCTTCATGAATTACCTTACATAATTCCAAGGTTGCATCAAGTGCTTTCCATTCAAATACCTACGATTAATTAAGGAGAACATAAACATGATAATGGAGACAACAATCAAGTCCAATGTTTCCATTCTTGAGAGAATAATGGCTAACAATTATAATGGTCTTCACCTTAATGTGCACCCCTTAATTAATGTACCACCTGAATGACTAGGTATGTGATCGAACCCTCACAACATCATGCAAATTCAAGGTAAAATTTCCTCAAACTTTTCAATCTAAGCCATGGATAGAGTGCTGGTAGATGGAATTATGGATGTTGTTCCACCCCTCCATGATAATTCTGAAATATTTCATATAACCCCATTGCTCATATGTGATTGGAAAGAATGGACCATATGTTCGCATCCACTATTAGATTCATGATTATTATATAAAAAATATATATCAATAACAATTCATATTCAAAATATTTTTACTCTAGGTTCAAACTAGAATTCTTTAGTCAATCATATGTCCATTTTCCCTCATAGTTACCTACCACATTGGTGAGAGTATTAGCAATATATCATCATAAAATGGGTAATCATGATTTAATTTCGACATGACAAGTTGCTTTAATATAATAATGAATTTATCATCTAATAACATAATCATCAAATAACATTTATCTTTCTCATCAATGATATGCATATAATGTGTCATCATTACATAGTGGAGAATAACTGGATGATTAGTATCCAATGTCCTAAAAAAGTAATAAAATTGTCATAATGTCTATCATGAAAGTAAAAATAAAATGTGGCATTGCAAAATCTACCAATACTCTTAGGAATTGGAATTGGATCATGTATTAATACCACTAACGCCTTAGAGGCTACATCAATTTTCATTTAGTGGGTCACATCAACCAACTTAAATTTTGTATCTACATTCAATCTAATTAGAAATTCCTTCTTTATAACTATGGAATCTAAAAGATAACTAGGGGATAAATGATTCTATGCTTCCTAAAGTTTAAGATCCAAGCCTAAAACTACATCAAACTTTTCAATTAAAGAATATTATGGATTCTTCCCATATCCATTTAAATCATTTTGGTATAACAAAAAAAATAGATTCAGGAGTGATATCAAGGTGAATTATTTGTATCCTCAATGGGGGTGTGAATTTAAGAGGCTAGATGGAAGTGGAGTGGCCTATGGAGCCAGCCAGGCCTCCACGTGCCGTAAGAACTTAATGAAGGTTTTTGGGAACTCTGCCCCCACTCCAAGCAAGTGTGATTTAATTCAGATGGCAGGAAACTAGGGAAGAATTTTTAGGTGTCGAGTGATGAGGAGAGGGTGTTGGGAGAGAGTAAAGTGCGTATTGCAGAGGGCCTAGCTCAAGCAGAGGCTTGGGGTGAGAGTGCAGGGAGAACTAGCTGGATGTGGCGAAGAAGGGTCAACGTTTTGTTACCTAGAATGGACTTGGGACCCAGAGAAGGTTTCAATTGATAGTTGCAGAGGTATATTTGACCCATAACCTGGTTCGAAGGGAGGGGATGCGAAATTAGTTGTTAATCCTAGGCACATTCACCTTTGCTTCGATTCGACATCAAGAGTACAAAAGGTGACTCAAAATCTAAATCTCTAGCTCCTACTTCAGCTCTGCATAGATTCTGTAGACAATGGACCATGGGGAGGGAATCCCTCCCTCCTAGTTTCCTATGCTTACATTGTTGGTATTACGGTCTTCATGCGTACTCCTTGTCGAAAAGTGTGGGTGTAGGGCTAGAACATGGTAAGTGTCAATTCGAGATTGGATTTTGATTTTGATTTTCTGTCATGTATATTGTGGATTTCTCAATCTGCCTCTGGTGATTCTGTGGTGGCCAAAGGGGGGAGTGTAAGAATTCCTCGGCAATGTGGGCATGCTTGTAGGGGCGGTGCAGGGCCATGCTCAGACAACTGTCACCAACCTGAAGATTCCAGTTCTGATTCTGAGGAAATGGAGAGCCGTCAGTCAGCTGTAGATATGGCTATGTCACTAGCTCGTTCTCAGGGCCACGCCAAACTTCAGGTCACACTTGAGTCCATAGTGACTCAGATGGACCACATTCAGCTTAACATTGATGTAATGAGAGAACATAGGCATGAGGATATAAATGAACTTGTATCCTACATCAATGACCTATAACACATGCATAACGAACTCCTGGACTTCGACGGCAAAAGAGACGCACCCATGACCATATCCGTGATTTGGAAGCTCAAGTAGAGAACACTGAATATAAAATGCATGAATGGGATTCTCTCTTTTATTCCCTTCCAATGTTCCCTCCTAATCCCCCTCCGTAATGTGTATTTCCGTGTCTTGTAATTTTGGTATTTTTGTGCCAGAAATAACCAATGACACTGGTTGTCTTGGACTCTCTCTAAGATTTTTTCTTCACAGATCTAGGCCAGCGCCAACTCTTAAGCCTATGCTACTATATATGGTTGTAAGGACGGTGCTCTCTATGGAATTATTCGCTATGTTAATACAATACCATCCTTTTGACAATAAAAAAAAGGTGAATTATTTCTAGAGAAAACTCTCCTTTCAACTCTAAGTACTCATAAGGATGAACACCTTCTATCTACAATTGAAATGACCCCATTACAAGCTCATGTAGACCTTTTCCATTTTGAATGAGGCTAGACATGGTTGAAGAGTCCCCACATAGATTGTATAGCCACATATCCTTGCTATACCCTCACCCTTCCAAATTCCTTGCTAGACACTTTGTCTTCCAATGCTAGGCCACTTGAGAGAAAGGTAGGGAACATAATATTTAGGTCTACATTATTCATGGAACACTATGTTTATACCCATAGAATTTAGAAAATTTAGTGTTATGGATTTAATATCCAGAGAGTGTAGGCTCTCAATTCACAATCTTAGGGTTACATATTCTTCAAATCCATAGTCTCTAGGAAACATAGTTTTCATATTTGTAGTCTTCCAATTTTCTAGGTCCATAGTCCTTTTGTATATCTTCTATGTATGGTATTGTGTTTATTATTTGGCTTATTTTTTTGAGTATAATCCTAAAAAAATATTATAATTTATGTTTTTCAATATCATCCATGCACAACAATATTCTCTTTGGTTACAAATTTTATTCTTGCACAAAAATATATTTTTTAAGGCTCAGTAAAAGTTGGATTTGTATCCTTATTGTTACATGATTGCATAATTTTGCTACTCTTGAATAAAGAAACGATTCCTATTATAGACATTATTAATTTTATCTACATTGACAATATGAGTAATTCAAGAATAATTCAAAATGTGTTTATTTAATTCTAAATCAACACGTTTTTATTTTATTAGTTATTTTAATTTTTATTATAATGACTATTTAAGAAAGAAATAACAAGTAATACCAACATTATTTTTTTGTAGCTCCTCAAATAGTATCACTAATTATAGAATGTTACTCTTGAAGTTCATAAATTTATAGGATAGATAAGTTAGTTGACAAGTTTCCTTAGACATGGGAATAGTTATTTTTACATTTCTTATATAATATAGTTCTTTCATTATAGTTCATCATGGTACACACAAGCTCGTGGGGGTGATAGTATATAGGGAATGATTTACATATATAGAGTGTACCATACCACTTATAAGTAATTCTATAATTAACTATACTTCACTCTTTTGAAAATGAATGATGACTACTCTCGTGAAAATGGTCATAGATGAATGACTTACTTAACGTAGTTGGAGAAATCGTAGTTGGAATCCCAAAAATGATATCTATTATAATGCACTGCAGAAACCCCTCATACTTAAAATACAAAGAGTAAAGGGATTCTTCTGAATGGTTCAAGAGGCACAATACTTAAGGTTTTGCAAATGTGCAGCAAGCCAAGTGACTGAATAAAACTCCACGCTTAAGCTGAGCTGCAGAGCTCTGGGATGGGTGACCTCCTGTGAAGTCTCATACTGCAGTAAGCCCCGCAGAGGTGATAATTGATGCTATGTGATTCATTTCAATAGTTTCATTCCCACTTCTTCACCCCTGTGAGCATGACCCGATGCAATGAGTGCTAAGTGAATTATTCAAAAATCATGAGAAATTAGTTAGTTACGACTACCTCTCGTGAAAATGGTCATAGATGAAAGAATTACTTAATGTAGTTGAATCCCAAAAATGATATATAATATAATGCACTGTGGAAACCCCTCGTACTTAAAATACAAAGAGTAAAGGGATCTCTTCTTGAATGGTTCATGAGGCACAATACTTGCTAAGGTTTTGCAAATGGGGTAGCAAGCTAAGTTGGCTTGATTGTGGGGAAAACTCCACAGTTAAGCGCGCTTGAGCCAGAGGAGTTTTGGGATGGGTGACCTTCCGGGAAGTCTTGGTTACCAGGTGCAAGCCTCGGAAGTGATGATTGATGCTATGTGATTCATTTCACTAGTTTCAATCCCACTTCTTCACCCCTGTGAGCATCACCTGATGTTATGAGTGCTAATAAGCACGCTTGAGCCAGAGGAGTTCTGGGATGGGTGACCTCCCGGGAAGTCCTGGTTACTGGGTGCAAGCCTTGGAAGCGATGATTGATGTTATGTATCATTTCACTAGTTTCAATCCCACTTCTTCACCCCTATGAGCATCACCCGATGCAATGAGTTCTAATTGGATTATTCAAAAATCATGAGAAATTAGTCAGTTACGACTACCTCTCGTGAAAATGGTAATAGATAAATGACTAAATTAACGCAGTTGAATCCCAAAAATGATATCTAAAATGAATATTGACATTAATAATGAACTGGTCTAGGACAACCAATGTAGTCTTGAGGATTCCTCTAAAGATTGATTGAAGGAATAAATGTCCGATTTCATCATTTATATGACATACCAAATCTCATATGATTTTTACCAATGACAAATTCCAAATATGGGGGAAATAAAATGTGTTCACATGACTTCCTTTAGGATGTCATTTTGAAACATATTTCAATAATTCTCATTATGTGTATGAAAAAATACCTAGTCATCTTAGTATCTATCTAAATATTTCTTAAAGAATGTAATTGGAAATTCAAAACATTGTTGAATTGCATTATTATACCCGTTAAATTCATAGTTTCCAATTTCAACATTTTTCATGGCCTTCATAAAGGTACAATTAGTAATTAACTTTATGAACTCCTAAATTACACATTACTTAATATGTCTAATTCATAGTTTAAAATTTAAAAATTTTTCATGCCCTTCATATAATTTCTGGTCGTAATGAACTTTATGAACTCCTAAATTACACATTACTTACTATGTTAATCTATGATATTATGGTTTTCCCCTTCATCCCCTTATTTAATTGGTTGGGTGTTCCACTGACCTTCACAATTGTTGAGGTTAAGTATTATTTTCTATGATAGTACATAGTGTGGTAATAATTCAAATTACTAGACAACACATTTTTTTTGTGTTTTCTAAGGAATAGTTAATAACACCTTAAAAGATGACAAACATGGAATTTATATTGGTGATTTTCATATATTGGGGATTGGGGGTTGGGGAACATGTTGTAATCACATAGGTTATTTTGTTTTTCCTTCATTGTTTACCTAACCCTTGGTCAACCAACAATTAAAGTCACATGTTATTAGATGAATTTATAGTATCATTTTCATGATCCTTTGCTCACTTCAAGTTGTTATAATTATTGGTCATATACTGCATCAATGGAAATTTTTTCTTCGATAATATAGTAAGTATACCTAACTTGTTGTGGGTGCTACTCAAAGGTTTGGTTGTTGATGAAGAAATATCCTCTTTCCTTATCCTGCACTAATGATATTCTTGACATTAATTTTGGTTGGTCATGTCACCATGAGTTAAATTCCTTTCATAGTTGTGTTTTCCTTTATATAAGTGGCGTATCTAGTGGAATTTTAAAATACATATGACCTCTTATTATCAATCCATTATTTAGGTTAGGTAACACCCATTCTATTATAAAATTTCCATTTTACCTATACAATTTTAATATCACAATCATATTTCATCATCTACCCACTAATAGAGGGTGAATATCCCATTTTCATCCATCTCTGTATAATTTTCCTTCATAATTCAATTCTCAATATTCATATTTAAATAAAACATATATTTCATGTATGAACATGCACTACAAGGAAAAGGGGAATCTAGCAGAAGTTTTTGTGGAAGCCTCTATAAAAATAACCCAAAAATTAGTTTGTAGCATAGGTCACTAGTGGAGGTGGGCGGCCAAATGTTTTAGCCGATTTTTTTTAATGGTGCGTCTATAATATAAAAATTGTGGTTCTTTTTTTTTCCCAAATTATGCAAATTTATATTATAACATAAAAAGATACAAATCATACTTCAGGACATGGGTTTCTGGGCTAGCCAACCCATGTTCGATGAAGACTATTCAAAAAATAAAAAAAATGGGTTGTTTTTCAGGGGGAAACCAGCCCTAATGAGTTCAAAAATTGAAAGAATTGGCTGCCCTTCAAGGGGAAACCGGCCATAAAAAAATTGGTGATTTACTATACATATAAGCATCAATTCCTAATAGAACATAGTGTACCATGGTAGATTTATTTAAAAACAAAAAAATGTTGTGCTAAATAACAAAGAGCATCAATGCGTATACTACTCGATAACATTCGAAAAGGGTTAAATTTACAAAAATGTCAGTCGTAAAATTCATTTCTCCTAGTTCCATGCTATACTGTGACAATGAACCTGTGCTAAAGAAATCTTACAATGCCCAGGTGCATACACAATATACCACACACTGATGCTTACACTAATCGATAACACTAGATGAAGGTTAAATTTAAAAAAATTGTCGGTGTTATATCCACTCGTAGCACCAATGCCCTTCTTGTATTAAAATTGCCTTGGTGCATACTTAGAAAGAGCACCGCTCTAGGTTTTTAATTTTCAAAAAAATGTAGTGCTATATTCTAATTAAGCATCAATGTTGTTCAAGTATTGAAATTCCTCGGTCCATCTTAGAAAGAGAACTGTTAGGGGGTTTTTAAAATGTGGTGCCATATTTCCACGAAGCACCGGTGTGGTTAAATATTTAAAATGCCCCAGTGCATCTTAAAAAGAGAATTGCTATAGGTTTTTAATTTATAAAAAAATTGGTGCTATCTTCTTATGAGGCACCAATGCTGTTCATGTATTAAAACACCGTGGTGCATCTGTGAGAGAGCACTGATAGGCAGTTTATAATTTTTAAAAAATGTGGTGCTATAGTCCCACAAAGCACCGATGCAATACATATATTTGTACGCCCCAATACATATTAACAAGAGCACCGATGAAATACATATATTTGTACGCCCCAATACATATTAACAAGAGCACCGAGATAGGGTTTTTAATTAAAAAAAAGTGGTGATCTTGGATATTTTATGCACTGATGTGGTTATAATAACACACCAAAACAAGGTTAAATAAAAAAAACCTACTGGACGTAAATTTCATTTTTACCATATACAATGCTATAGATCTCTGAACCACCAGTGCCACACTTTCCTCACTCAGGCACCTTGCCATCAGTGCTTCTCTTTGTCACGATCCTTCTATACCGTGCTTAGTGAGTGGCTTTCCAATTTTCTCAAATGGTGGTGAAATTTGTTTTTCTCAATTACGTGTCAACAATACCTTCTCGACGACTAGATGTCTAGGTAATGTCTATGTTTCTCTCTAATTTATTTTTTTATTATATAAGAATTTCAAAATAGGTCAATAAATCCACTGGTTTTAAAAATTTTCTTTCTTTCCTGCCCGGTGCATTCGACAACTTTAGCTTGCATCGATAGTAGTGCACCCTGTAAATTTATAGGGTGCGCCACATTTCGGTGCATAAATGTAACACACCACTGATTTTGCGATGTGTTTCTTAAATAAAAATGCACTGGGAAAAGTTATAAATTTTACATTGGTGCATACATTTTAAGGTTACGCTCGATGCGTTTATATTTACCAATCACACGACACATAATATTAAAAAATATAGCTCGTTGCATTGGATAACCTGAATGTT
Organism: Pinus albicaulis; assembly: GCA_034641835.2. NCBI lineage: Eukaryota > Viridiplantae > Streptophyta > Pinopsida > Pinales > Pinaceae > Pinus > Pinus albicaulis. The sequence continues at coordinate 617,697,467 of CM076580.1, forward strand.
CTGTACTAGTGAAAAAAGGTTATAGGTGCAAACCAATGCGTAATTTTGTCTAAACTAACTATGTTGAAAATGTATGTATGCAACCAAAAGCGGTGCATCATACATATGTACACACTGTTTCCGGTGCTGTTGTGTTTGATAGTGCACCGGAGCTGGTGCATTACTGTTTTTTGGGTGCACCAAGGATTTTTTTTCTTTCTTTTTAATTGAAAGTTGTGTTTCTATATTCATAAATAGATTTTTAATTTAATAAAAAAATGATCTTTTATGTATGACGATGATGTATTTTATATGTTAATAATGTAGCAGAGATGTCAATAGAGGGATCATCGGTAGGAGCAAATGGCATACCAATACAATGTGTTCCGACCATGGGAGGCTTGAGAGAGGGAGAGGGATTTATACCCTCTCCATATTAGCTCAACGACCTAAGTTATCTTGAGGAATGTAGGCCTCCTTAAGTACCATTAGGAGGATCAATCCCTGAAGGCACATTCTATCATGTTGGCACATCTGATCTGCCCATGCAGTGTCTAGGAGCAGGCTTTCATTTTGATCCTTAGACGTGGTATAGGCCCTCTGAGTAGGACATATATTTTATCATTGGCCTATCTAGGAGAGGGGAGGATTTTCATGAGTTCCTTGATGTCCCCCATGGTGTTGAAACAAGGATTTAGCTTGTATATTCTCAGAGATATGTTGGCTATCATGTAGTCCATCCAACATATTTTTAGGTGTATGGTGGTAAATTACGAATTTATTATTTTGCTGCATAGGAGGTTAGGCACCTCTCATTATTAGTGACCACCATTTCACACTATACTAGTGATGGGTAGTGCATTAGTTTCCCTCTTTTGTATTATGTCGATTCTTTGATGTAGATGCCACGATGTATCAAATGGTATGCCATTTTTTGAGGTAGTTTCTAATGGATTTAGATATATGTCATGCGATGATACATGAAAGGATGAAGTTACCTTTCACTTCAGAGATTTTTTTTTTCTTTTTCTAAGAGGTTTATAGACACGAGGCCTAAATTTTACCATTTCCATCCTAGGTTGATGAATGGGGTGCAGATGCACATCTGGGGCTAGATAATTCCCAAGAGGGGCATGCTGCAGTATCTAGCCACGATTTCCACCTAGGCACTGTTGCTACTAGCCAGTGAGGATAAAAACTCATTTGTCTTGGTGCCATGTATGCATGTGGAGATGGATTGGAGACAATGTCCCAACATCCTCTTCACAATGGCTGATACTGCATATGATAAAGGTAATATAAGTGTTTTATTTAAATGAATCCAGTTTCATTTTATTATCTTAATTAATTAGAATAAAATTTATTCTAGCATGTTCTTTACCTTTTTTTATTAAATTTATTAATGAAATTATCTAATTGTTGTTGTGTACTATATATTTTGTAGACATCAACACATTTTTTTGGGACATGCCTCCTCCCCCACTAGAGGGATAAAATGCAGAGATGGGCAAGGCCCAAGAGGATGAGGCACATGATCCTCAGATGTAGAGGGGTGACATGGGAATCCAAGCCCATAGATGATAGGGCTGGTCTCATATTTAGGATGGACTAATGCAACCGAGTGTATAAAATTTTGGTGGAGGAGAGAGTCCACCCTACGAGGGATCGAGACATCAGACAAGATCCTATGATTTTGAATCTATTCAAGGATTATTCACACGATATGATGACTCTTATGTGTCATATCATTGGAGATAGCAGGCTACTGGAAGTGAGGAGGGATGCAAGGCATGAAGTAGAGTCATCGCCTGAGTCTTCACACAGTGCTAGCTCATCGAATCATGATGATGAGGATGGTGATCATGCTTCTGGTAGTACTACCCCATCGTATCATGGTCAAGGTGTCGATGACCCTTTTGGTAGTACTCCACATCGTCATCATTCACCTCATGATGATTACCCAGTATTGGCGGCGATGCCTCATGTTTCTCTTGAGAGAGAAGACCAGCCAATACCTTCTCCTCCACTTGATAATTCGATTGTTGAGGCAATACTTGATATATGGTGCATTTTTTTGTTCATGTTTATGTACTTAATTTATATGTTGGTGTTAATGTGTATATTTTTAGGTCATGTTAGATATGTTCATTTGATGTGCTTAAATATAGATGTGTATGTGATAACAATTATTTGACATGAGATATACATTAATTTGAGGATGTGTGTGGTGATGACGTTAGATTACAATGCTTGCGTTTTTTAGATCTCATGACGATGATGATGCCCTGTTAGATTATTATATTTGTGTGATAGATAATGATGTTTATATGTTCTAGAGGTGATGTTTATATGTGCTAGAGGTGTATATAATTAGATGATGGTAGTTAATTTTGAATGTGTATCTGTTGACGGGTAAAAATGGATCGCTAATAGTAAAGGGGATCTCCCCGGTATAAAATCCCAACTAGACTCTACACCATTTGCTATAGGGATCCCATCCGGTATATGGGCCCGATTGCCATCATATTGGTAAGAGATATACATTTTCTTGGACGAAGAGGAGACTTGCAGTTGTGGGATTGTACGACTGTTGAATGAAAACAAAGTCGGCGACCGATGAATACCCTGTGAAACAAAATACCACGAATAGAAAAGCGAGATTTAAAGCATGGAACTTAATGGAAGTATTGTTAGCAAAACTTCACTAAGCTCATACTAGTATGGAGATCCACTTAAAAATAAGAGAAACAGTTCACTATGATCAAGTGTCTCTAAAGAATCTAAGCACATTTCAGTAGAGAGTTAGGTATACATCAATAAACAAGGTCATCAACATATCACTATATTAAACAATCACACATCATCCACATATCAAAGGGAGTTCAGATACATAAACAATGCATAAATAGAAATTTACACCAATTAGTTAAAGAAAATGTCGTTCATTGAAAAGGACTATATTCATAGCGTCAATACACAAAAGCCTCCATCAGATCCAATAGTAAGATCCAAAATGCTCCTTTGTATTGATTTCCAGAACCTACATTCAATGCCATACAATTCTCTCTCTCAAGAGTCCAAGAAAAAAGTCCCTTACAATCCTTCATGAGGTAGTTCATATAGGGAAAAAATGACCTTTGGGTTACCCCCCAACCTTTCATCTCCTTGATTGTTGGGATGACCTGCGACTTGGGTGTACCTGTGACTTGCAACCTAGGTCGGGCTGCGACCTGCGACCTGCAACTTTCTACCTGGGCTATACATCCCTTGCCATCCAGTTATTTTTTAGGGGAGAAACTTAGTGATAGATAGAGCTGGAGTTTACACCTGCTACTGCTCCTTGAAATACGTCTGCGAGGCTTGATATTTAGTGGCTATCGGGGTGAGTTGAGGCATGTCTTCCCCGAGTCTATGCAGGAATTCAAAAGCATTTGGGACTACTGTACGCTTCTTTGAATTGATATGATTAGATAGTGAGGCCATATTAGTGTAGATTATGACCGACTCAATGACGTATTGTGTAATGTTTTCCTTGGTAACTGGGAGGTCCTTTGAGCCAGATGTCTATCTAATCGGATCTAGAAACGACTGAATGTCCTGTAATACCTCTTCTCGACTCTTTTGTTGGGCCAGTGTACCAGCGGAGGGTATGTGATGAACTTCTTCCATTGAGTTGATGCCACTGATGAGATTCTCATATGTGGTCATTACTTTGTTGACATCTTTTGAGAGCTTATATAGGGATTGCAACTTCATCCACATTTTTACCTTGTCATTTTGGGTGCGGATCCAATCCCTCTTTGGCAGAGTGGCAGGGACTTGCAGGTACTTCTCAGACCATTCCAATATGTTATCAAGTGCTGTTGAAGCCTCCTTCAGCTGGGTGAATTTATTTCTTGTTTCTTCCTGGACCCTTGCCAAGGGAGCGACTGTTTATCTTAGCCTCATCATCTCTTCATATACTTGCACCATGGTCCTGCTCATGATGTCCATTTATCCTTGAATGGCAGCTTGAAGCCCACCGGCTTGGGTGTGTGTGAGCTGAAGTATTTGATTCTCTGCTTCCAAAGCTCTCTTATCCTCTTTTGCTTGAATGGCCCTCTGCTTAGCTATATGGAGTCTATTTTGTTGCTGTAGGATTTCCCTGCTCATTCTACCGACGTTCTCTTTCGTAGCAGCTGCGAAAGCTATTCCAAAAGATGCTATCATTATGGGATTTGTTTTGGTATCCAAGACTATGTCTTTTTCAGTTGTAACTGCCAAAGGCTTGGCCGAGTTCTAGGAAAGACATTGTATTCTTTCCTACTTGATATTGTGAGTGTACTGATCATAAGATAGCCTTGTCAAATCCAATATATCGTCCTCTTTTTCTAACAAGAGAGCCAACTCAGAGAAAGGGAAGTGTCCACTTGTTACGGGAGTCATTGAGGATATATAGATCAGTGGAAGATATCCTCACTTCCTGAGTTGTAAACATTGTGACTTACCTCCTTCCACTTCTTTGGCTACCTCTTCCTGCCACTTCTGTGCTTCTTCCTCCATCCTTCTTTTCTCTTCTTCCTCCTTTTCATGTTCCTGTTTCATCTTTCTCTCTGCTTCCCTTTTCTTTTGTTATTATTATTTTACTTTCGCTTCTTCTTCCTTCTTCCTCCGTGCTTCCTCTGCTTACTTCTTTTTCTGTTCTTCTTCCTGTTTCCTTCAACTCTCTTCTACTTGTTGTTGTGCCAACACGTCTTGGGTCCTTTTAAGTTTTTCCTCCCTCATTTTTTGCTTGGCATTTCGCAGTTTCGTGGTTTATTTCTCTCCTTATTCTTCCAGATTATCAGGGGACATATTACCTGTGGTATTTTTTGGTTTCTTAGGTTGAGAAGTAAAATCCCCTCCTATCAGTGTCTTCCATTTCATGGCGACAACTCTATCCTGTAGGGTTAGGTCATCTTGAGACTGATACCCTTGGTTTCCATCTACTTCAAATTCTTCTTCAGGGGTTGCCTGCCTGAGTGAATTATACCAATTTCTTACTTCATCTTCCAATGATGTCTCTGTGTGTTGATAGGTCTAATTGAACTTATCCCACTTGTAGTGTGCATGCACGATCCTTTCTGGGTCATAGGACTGGAAATCTAAGTTTATGAAATGAAAAACCTTTATGTTTTCAGCTTTCGCCTCCACTTCTTTGAATCCTTAACCGTGTAGGCACTAATGGTGAGTAGGAGGGTAGGCCATGGTTTATTTTTACCTTTACTCAGCGTTTTAGAAAATTGTTTTTTCATCTGCTAGCAGACTTCTTGCAACAATAGCTTATTGGTGACGAATTTCGGCAATGCATGGGGCTACTTGAATAATCCAAAATCCTTGATGAGGGTGCCTTATCAGATGGGAAACCACTGAGGTAACTTGATGACAGTATCCATGGATCTTCTAGACATGCAAGGTGGATCTTCCCTGAAAAGAAGACGGTATAGCGTGGTGATGAAATTTTCTGAGATACGATCGATATCCTGCTTATACCTGGAATCCCAAAAAATATTCAAATCCTTATGAATCAGGCCTCCAGTCGACGCATCCAAATTATGGGACCACTGATCAAAATGGCATCGTGAGCAAAATAAATCTAATAGGTAGGAAGCCATGTAGAATTCCAATGCTAGCCCTTCCTCCGCCACTTGTGCCGTCGATATGTTTTCCCTCAGAGGTGAGATTAATAATTTGGCCCAGTTGAAGTGAGTGCCGTAGGTGGTGACTGTGTGCATTAGAGGGACCCATGCCCCATTGAAGGTAGTAGCATCCATCCTTCCAAACATTCATCACATCATGGCCGCAATGAGCCTATAAACCCTCCTTAGGCCTTCGGTCTTATATTCTTAATCCTTCTTCCCCTTGAACTTCTCGGGGTCTTCCCACCAGCTCTTCAGGGTGTCGTGCACTGGCACGCCATGTGTCACTATCCATCATGTGTTAAAGGATTATTCTTTGCTAGGTAGCGAGTAATACACTTCGGCATCCCTCGGAGAAAGGATGGCGAAGGCTACTCTGACGGAGTCTCTTATCACCCAATATTTCGAGTCTGTTCTTTGGAGAATCTAGTCTATGACTTTCACACATGGGAAGATTGAAGCGTGAGCTACAACGTAGTGTAGTTTGGACCTTTTTACCTGTAAGTACACCTGGCAGTCTGCTAGGTCTTCTAATAATTCCTGTCTCGAGAATTCTTGGTACAGGTCATACAAAGAAATATTAGAATTATTTCCAAAGACGCAAGATGTGTCTCCGTAGGTGGGAGTCAACATTGGAGATACATCACCTTCTGGTGAATCAATTTCTGCTCTCTTGTGCCGTCTCCGGATTGCTGAAGGCCCCATATCTCTTAAGGTCGAGGAGATAGATATGCAATATAGCTCAAATTTAACATCACCTGGAATGTTCAAGAAAAAATCCCATGATAAGAAAGACAACATTGAGGTGACAATATGATAGAGAAAATCACTTGTCTAAAACAAATAATGTCCTGGTTGGTCCGAGACACTGAGTGAACAACATGTTAGGTCACACCAGGAAGATTTAGGTAGTTGTGACCTGTAATGGTCGCAAAGGCCTTAGAGTATAGGGGATGTGACCTGACGACCTAGTCGCAGGGTCACTGAGTCACATTTGAGTGAAAGAGCTGGTCTTAGTGACTTGGTGACCCAACGACTAGTTCGCGAGGTTGTGAGGTTGCATTAGGGATTTTCTGGGTGAAACAGGCCAGCGCGACCTTCATGAAACATGGATAAAAAGTAAGGAAAAAGGAGGAAATTAGGGCTAAAAAGGCCACATGAGGTTTGGGAGTAGATGAAAAAGGTAATAAAGAGTAGTCAGGAGGGTCTGGGTTAGTTTGGGCATGATGGGATGAGCAGGGGAGAAAAAGGATATTTAGAAGGAAAGGTGGTCTAAGGTGGAGCCCTACTGATAGGAGCCTAAGGTGTTTAATAATATTTGTAAGGGGGGGGGGGGATTAGGTAGGGTAAGTAGTTAGAAAAAACAATAAATTACAGGAGGCTTCAACGACTTACCTGGAAGAAAACACTCTCCGATTGGTTTGTTAGACACCTTGTAAGCTCTTTCATGCAGGTTGAATGCGAACTACGCGACCCTTGTATATATAAAGAGGTTGCACGTGCGAGCCTTAATGGTAGTCGCAAGGTCTCATCTTATGGTGATTTGTGTACGTTTGTGATCTTGCAACCTGACAACTTGGGGGGTCGCTAGGTGGCTAAGTCGCATGGTCGCAAAGGTTAGCTGCTGAATGGATTTGCGACTTCATGACCTAGTGACCTTGTGAACTAGTCTAGGTCACTGGGTTTCTAAGTCAGGAAAGGTCGAAGTTTGAAGAGAATGAAACTTTGTGACCTTGCGACCTAGATAGGTCACTATGTCGCTAAGTCGCGCATGATCGAGATTTGTGAAAAATGCGACCTTGTGACCACACTTAGAAGAAACAATAAATCATCCAAAACCAACTTTTGATCTGAGGTTACCTACCCGGGGTGGACCCTGTAGGCCTAGGGTTGATTCTTGGCGATGAACCTATCCTCATGCATGCCATCAAAAGCAATAGGGGCTCTGAAATTTCAGACTGATGCCAAATTTCGAAGGGTGTTGTAGCGGCTACAAGAATATCTTAGATGATATTTATGTTTGTTACATGGTTATCACCACAATGTTATCACCACATTAGTTCACTTGTAAATTTATGTAGATGTTCTATTCTTGATGCAACTTTACTTTCTCTTCAATATCAGACAACAATCACATAAAAAATAAAGTAAAATTCTAATAGAACATACCAGTAGATCGACAGAAGACAAGCCAGAAATATATAAGTGTGTTGGTGCATTACGATGGTCAATAGGATGCTTCAACCAGAAAAGTCTTAATATGGTCAGCCAACCAGCAATTTCACATGACTCTCTCGGACAAAAAAATGGTCAACTCAAAAGTCAACCCAAAAGTCAACACTGTCAGTCAACGATCAACGCAAATAGCAACAACAGCTAGGTCAACGCTGAAAATTAAAAGTCAACGTATTGCCTCAATAATAGTGCCAATAAATTCAGATTAGGGAAATCAAATTTTAGGGAGAGTTTCAGGTCGATTTGACCTTGCATTGACCAAAGTCAACATTGGTCAAAGATTGCGCAGAAACCCTAGACCGAATTCAAAAATTCCTGCTGCTAGATTTCCCACATGTGGAGAGAGAGAAGCCACCAAGGTTATCGAACCAATCAGATGAGGAGAGAGATATGTGTGAGGATGAGATGAGTGAAATTCCCTCCAACGTTGACCTTATTTATATCCATCAGTGAGGGTGTGTGACACATCTGCTGGGGTGGAAAACCTTAAAGCAGACCTGCACATATTTTGAATAGATTAAAAATAAATTCAAAATAAATGTTCTGCTTATCGGATCAAGATGATATTTATATCGATCTTGCACCTCTCCAAAAGAGGAACCCAATAAAAATATTGGTATCTTCATCTGAGCATCATAACATGGAGTTTGGACCTAGTTATCCAAAATTAACACTCCCTCTCAACTAGGGAGAAATCCATCCACCTGTGCAATCCAACATCGTGTGCCATCCCACCGTAACTTGCTTTGTTGACTTCTTTATTTTAGAACATAAGTGGATCTGCCACAAAGACATCATTCCCAGTTGACAGATTCAGCCTAAAGGTCCGAAACCTCTATAGGACCCACAAAGAGTCTCATACCAAGCTGAAGTTGGTTTACCTGACCCGAAGTGAGTTGGAGGTCTGAAACATCACTTGGACTCAAGAGAGTCATATATACTAACCCAAAGTTAGTTTCACTGACCCGAAGTCAGTTGGAGGTCCAAAAACTCACATGGACTCAAAGATTCACATACCAACCCAAAGTTGGTTTCTCTGACCCGAAATCAATAGGAGGTCCGAAACCTCACTACACTTGATCCCAGTTCAAGTGGTTGGACACATGTCATCCTAGATAGAGAGTACGACAATCTATGATGCGTCCATCTATCTTTGCTACTAGTCTCTAGCTTTTCCCACCTCACTAGCCAAATGAGAGGTACTTCCCATGAGCCCAGGATTCAATGGGTAGGATGCATACAAGGCACAGATCATGAGAGGCGAACCAACTCAATCATCATAACGGTGGGGAAAAAGCACACCAACAAGGTTCGGCAAGCCTAGCCCCGTGGTTGCTTATAGCTCCAAGAAGCTATCCCCAGAGCCTCCCAGAGCTCCAAGATCTCATCGTCCAACAGGAACCTCAAAATAGGGTCGTTCCACGATACCAAGATTATCACAAAAGGTTAGGAACATGAACTTCCCCAAGGGCATCGTGACAATATCCATGACTTTCTCATCAGTTCCTATATGATCTAGCCTTGTGGTGCCTCGCTGTACCATATACTGGATAAAGTGGTACTAGCCATCAACATCCTTGGATCATTCGTGGAGCACAAGATTCTATGAAAAATGAATCCCCCTCTGGTTATCACAAATGATAACAGTGGCATCTAGCACATGCTCTAATAGCTCACTGAAGAGATTTCACAACCAAGAGACTTCACAATAGGCCATACATGTTGCAATGTATTTGGCCTCAATGGTACTCAAGGCTATCGACTTTAGTTTCTTGCCCGAAGAAAATATACATGTGAAGTAGCATCCAGATGTGCTCTTGTGATCCACCACACTACCAACCCAATAGGCATCAATATATTCATGGAGTGTCATGCTCCCAGCAGTGTATCTCAGCCCATGGTCTATCGTGCCCTAGAGATATCTCAAGATTTTCTTGGCACCAACCCTGTGAAAGTGATGAGGCTCAACCATATGTTGAATCAAAATGTTCACTGCAAAACATACGTTTGGACGGGTGTTCACTAAGAAAATCAGGGCCCCTACGAGTTGATGATACTCAGTAGGATTTTCTAGCATGAGCCCAGAAGCGCTGCTACTCAACTTCTTAAAGTTGAGCTCCATTGGTGTCGACACGGACTTACAATCCACCATACCAAATATTTCCAAAAGATTCACAAAGTATTTTCCTTGAGAAAGGAAAATCTCGCTAGGTCTCTACCAAACCTCCAGGCCTAGGAAGTAATGCATCAGTCCTAGGTCCTCCATCTCGAGCTCAACACTGAGATCCCTTTTGCATTGATGAATGAGAGGGTCAGCACATGTCAGGAAGAGGTCGTCCACATATAGCACCAGAATGAGAGGATTTTCTATATCAACCTTGAAGTAAAGGTTCGGACTACGAGTGAAGCCCAACTTCATGAGGTACTATCTATCCACTCGTACCAAGCTCTAGGTGCTTGCTTCAACCCATATAGGGCTTTCTTCAACTTGAAGACATGGGTGTCCCGATCCTGGACTTCTAACCCCAGAGGTTGCTCCACATACAACTCTTCCTTTATCGCGCCATGCAAAAATGGGGTCTTTACATCCATATAATGAAGACTCCATCCTTGCATAGCAGCAAGGGATATGATCAATCAGATGGTGGTATATCGGGCCACAGGTGAAAATATGTCATCATAGTCTACGCGTTATTTTTTTTAGAGAAGCCACAGACAACGAATCTTGCCATGAACTTTTTAGGACTTCCATTAGATCCATGCTTGATCTTGTAGAGCTATTTTGAGGTGAAAAATTCTTTGTCCTCCAGTCTTGGAACCACATCCCAGACATAATTCTTCATTATGGACTCATACTCTTCGTGCATAACATCCTTCCAGACTTGATGCTTTACGACTTCCTCAAAATATCCAGGCTCAGATTGTACAATATTACTCATGGCTGCTAGATACCCTTGGTATCTACTCTGCTTCTTGCTTTCATGGAATGTCCCCCTTAGGGCCATATGTCCCTCGACATCCTCGAGAGTGTCCCTGAGCCATTATGGTCTCTTCCCTATCGAAGGAGGTGGATCAATTGGGTCCATCGGTACTTCAACATTGGGCATTGTCTCATCCTTTGGTTCTTCTTGATTTCTAGGCCTTGTTTCATGATCTTCCTCAGATCTCGGAATATTGATTACTTTCCTCAGGGAAGCATCTTCATCAAAGGTGACATCGTGGCATATCTCCAATTCCCTTTGACCAGGCACATAGATTCTATAGGCCTTCGAAGTTTTGTTGTAGCCCACAAACGTTGTGGTCTCCCTCTTGATGCTAGCTTCTCTGAAAAAGTTCTTGAACTCGTTCGTCTCATATTCAGTGCCATTATCGGTCCTCAATATCTTGATCTTCTTCCCTATCAGATTTTCCACCAAGGCTTTGAAGGTATGGAACCACATGAAAGCCTCATCCTTCTTTTTCAATAAGTATATCCAGGTTGTATGAGAGAATTCATCTATGAGCGTCATATAATAAGAACATCCTCCCAAGGATGTCACAGGCAGCATACCAAATAGATCATAATGGATCAATTGTAAGACATCAGATGTCTTTGTGACACTTGAGGGGAAATGTCCCCTTGTATGTTTTCCTTTGGCACAAATCTGACATACACCTTCATGATTATTTTTGAGCTCAGGCATCCCCATCACCACGTTCCTTTCTTCGGGCCTTGTAGTGAAGGTGTCCAAACCTCCGGTGCCATAGTTTAGTCTATCAGATAGTATCACATGTCATCACTCCCAGTGGCCTTCCTCCAACCTGGTAGAGTGTATCAACTCTAAACCCAATCGTGAGAGATTCCTTGAAGCTCTTCTTCCACATGCACACCTTTCCATTAATGAATGCCACATTGAAACCTTTGTCTTCCATGGTCGATATAGACACAAGGTTCTTCATCAAATTAGTTACATAGAGTACATCCTGCAAGCAGAGGAATTGACCTTGAGATTAGTGGAGGGTCACATTCCCTGTCCCTTTTACGGGAAATGTGGCATTATCTCCAAGGATAATTTCCAGATTAGTATCCTTCTCAACCATATCAGAGAGTGCTTCCTTGAACCTAGTGATGTGCCTTGAGGCACCACTATCTATCAAATAGACATCCATAGTGTCGGGTGGTGATGCAGCAGAGAGGGAAAATAAAAGAGTGAATTCATTTCTTTTATCAACAACATTTGATTCTTCATACCTAGAGTTTCTTGAACTTTTGAAAGGTTGACCATTTCCGCCAAAGGGAGCCTTCCTCTTTCCCTTGAACCCGTTGTTCCTTTGATTTCCATTCCTCCGGTTGTTGTTGTTGTCATCACCATCGGGAGAATCCTTCTTGAAAGGGAATTCTCTAGCATAGTGAACTGGCCTATGACAAGTGTAACACTTTCCTCTCTTCCCTTGAACCCCCATTCTTCCTTTTTTCTTTGGACCACCAAAGTTCTTCTTTCTAGAATGAGCAGCGTAGGCAACATTTCCTTCATTTTCATACTCCATTCTTTTCTCTTCTTGAACACATCTCAATAGTACTTTGTCAAAGTCAGGTATCACATTATTATTGAGAATTATAGTGTTGAATACATGACATTAGGATGAGAGCCCTCCAAGTGTGGTGAGTACCATCTCTCGATCAACTATTTTCTCCCCAATAGCCAGTCGATTGATCCTGATCTCGGTCAACCTTAGAAAATATGATTGAACAGACTCATCCCTGCCTTTCTTCAGATTCTTCAATTGGTTCTTGAAGAATAGGACTTGATTCACATTGTTGGCCTTGAACATGTGGACCAACTTATCATATATCTCTCTGGATGTGCCCAACTCAGAGATGTAGGCAACTAGACTCTTGTGAATTGAGTCCCTAACCATCAGCTTTTCTTTGATCTCTCCCTTCTTATACTTTGTTTTTGCAGCAAAAATAGCAGTGGATGGAGGCTCTTGGATTTTACCTTGCACATTGTCCATGACATCTTGGTCTTCCAAGTTAAGATGCAATGTCATCTTCCAAGCATGGAAGTCATCTTTCCCAGTCAATTTGTCATGAGCCTTGAAGCCATTGTAGTTTGAGGAACCTATCCTCTTCTTCAGTGATTGCTACAAATTAGGGCTTTTTATTCACCTCAGCTCTGATTCCATATAAATTTATGTAGATGTTCTATGCTTGATTCAACTTTACTTTCTCTTCAATATCATACAACAATCGCATAAACAATAAAGTAAAATGCTGATAGAACATACCAGTAGATCAATAGAAGACAAGCCAAAAATATATAAGTGTGTTGGTGCATTACGACGGTCAACAGGATGCTTAACCTAGCAAAGTCTCAATATGGTCAAACAACCAGAAATGTCACACAACCCTCTTAGATAGCCAAACGGTCAACTCAAAAGTCAACCCAAAAGCCAACACTGTCAGTCAACGGTCAACACAAATAGCAACAACATCTAAATCAACGCTGAAAGGTCAAAGTCAGCGTCTTTCCTTGGGAATAGTGCCAATAAATGTGAATTAGGGAAATCTAAGTTTAGGGAGAGTTTTAGGTCTATTTTACCTTGTGTTGACCCAAGTCAACATTTGTCAAATATTGCGCAGAAACCCTAGACCGAATTCAGAAATTGCTGCTGCCAGATTTCCCACGTGTGGAGAGAGAGAAGCCACCAAGGTTATCGAACCAATCAGATGAGGAGAGAGAGATGTGTGAGGATGAGATGAGTGAAATGTCCTCCAATGTTGACCTTATTTATATCCATCAGTGAGGGCGTGTGACACATTTGTTGGGGTACAAAACCTTAAAGCCGACCTGCACATATTTTGAATAGATTAAAAATAAATTCAAAATAAATGTTCTGCTCATCAGATCAAGATGATCTTTAGATCGATCTTGCACCTCTCCAAAAGAGGAACCCAATAAAAATATTGGTATCTTCATCTTAGCATCATAACATGGAGTTGGACCTAGTTTTCCAAAATTAACAACTTGGAACATACATTAAGGTTTTTGTTGAGTTTGAAGAAAAAATTATAAATTATTACAATGTCTTCCTTTTATCTCCACATCCATTCTATTTAATTATTTCCTTATCACCATTATCAAAGCATATTAATTTAGGTGGTGTTCTCCACTAAATGGTTAAATTTTGGAATTAAATTGGTTTTGTTTCATGTAGTTTTCCTCTTCAATATCACCATGTAGGAATGTTTTCTTTACATATATCTACTCTAATTCAATATTGAAAACAAGAGAAATAGATAAAAGAAATTTTATATAAGTTAATTCAGTAAGAGGAGAAACAAATTCACCGTAATAAATTCCATATACCTAGGAGTATCCCTTTTCTACTAGACGTGATTTATATTTCTCCATTTTACCTTCAATATTATAGTTCTTCTTAAACACACAATTTATTCTAATGGGTTTTCTACCATCTAGAAACTCAACTAGATCCCAAGCCATATTCTTATCAAGTCACCATTTTTTCAAACATGGCCTTTTCCTACATTTTACTATCTTTTGTGATCATTTCCACCCTAATAATTCTAGTATTATCACAAGTAATATATAAATAAAAAATAGAATGAAAATCAAGTAGACTATAAATCTCTAATTTCCTTCTTCCCTAAATCAATCTCCTCAATAGTGTAGTATGAGGTTCTTACCCTTATTCTCAATCATGTTGTTATATTGAGTTATATTTTTCATCCTTCAACTCAAATTTTATTATATATATTTCTTTTTTCATTAGTGGGAATTCCTATTTGAAACCATCTTTTACCTATTTAAAGACAACATCCTCACTGTAAAGAGTACTATTAATTATCGAGTTCAGAGCTCATAATATTTTATTCCATATTTATAGTCAATATATATAGACTCCTTAGCTTTATTATATTTATCACTCTTACTTTCCATAAGAACATGTACATAAGCATCACAACCAAAAATTATGATATGTTTAAGAGATGCTTTGTCACCAAAAATTTGTGCCTCATGGGGAGTATTGTCAACCAGTGCTAATGGAGGTAATTAATTTACCATGTAACATGTATTATCAACCACCTCTAGCAACAATTCTTGTCTTAACTTCATACCACTGAGCACACTCCATATTTTATCCATAAACATATTATTGATCCTCTATGCAACACCCTTCTATTAAGTAGTGCATGTAGTACTCTTTTTCCTCGGTATACCACAAAGGCTATATAAATTATTGAGTTAGTTCATGTATAATTATCCACTATTATATGTCCTTAACACCCTTATTTTCTTATTTGTTTATTTATTCATAAGAGAATTAAATTATTTAAATTTATCAAAAACCCCATATTTATTTCACAAGAAATAAATAGTTGTATACACATTTTGTATGTCAAGATGCAATAGGAAGATATCCAAACACAACACTCTATATTAAATCTAAAATTCCTTTTTCTCTTTTAGCAAAAGATGATAATCTCACCTGATTATATTTACAATATATGCAATGTTCATAGAAATCCAATCCATTGTTCAAGTAGACATACCTTAATTGAGAAATTTAATATGTAATTCTAAAGGGACCTTCTCTTTGATATTTCAGATTCTTTTATGCCATAGCATTTTCCTTGTTCATAGATAGTAGAGAAACATTTTACTTTATTTCCACCCCTGAGAACAATAAACATATTACACCCATTAGTGATAGTGATTTACTATATCACGTATATCCTATATAGAAATCCATTCCAAACTCACCTTATTAACACCATTGTTTGTGCTACTTTTTTTAGGTAATATTAAGTTTATAACTAGCTTTGGAATATGTATAACCCTAAGGCATGTTTTCATCCTTTATTAATTAGGAAACAACTTTAATTTTCCTAGTTGTTTGATAATTCTTGTTGATTAATATATTAGGAACATGTTATCTCCATCATAAATCCCACATTCACATAACCACTCCCTTTATGGACTGATGCGAAAATAATCACCTAAGTAAATTAATCATACATTGTGTTCTACACGTGTGATTTAAAGTCGACACATACACATCTCATCCTTACTTTAACTATTCCTTCCCTTCTATGGGAGGAACATCATCTGACCCATTCTCTTTGTCAACATATTTAGATCTACAATCCTTCTTCTAATGCCCAACCTTATCACATTTCTAGCATTTCCTAAGGATTTTCCTAGAAATGTACATCTACCTCTTGATCTAGACCTCCCATGTTGAGGCTTTATTTTTATTTATCTGTAGGGAATTTCATATTATGTATAATCCATTTCTACTCTAAATATCCACGGATTTCATCCTAATTTCTTCCAATAACAAGAATGAGACCACATCATTAGAATTTAATGTGGTTGCATTGATCCCAATAACCACAACAATACTAACTCGTGAATGTAAGAAAGAGCACATCAAGTTAGTGCAATATATTCAATTTTTTTTTAATACCAATAGCTAACATCTAACATATCAAAGTATTTTTCAATGGTGCTTATCTCGGGTGGTTCAAAGGAATGCATGTTATCCTACCCACACATGTTAAATTCCCATATGTGACATGATTAATTTTTTCATAATAGACTTTGATATTTCATGTTTAATATGAGTAGTCACTTGAGGATTGAAACATGCATATTCATCATATGAAATATAAATATATTTCCATGGAAAAAAAAATGTATAAAAATATTGAAGAAATTTAGTGGCTATGTCACCAGGGCACCATCATTCATCCTTAGGAAGCACGGATTCTTCTAAAGGAAAAGTTTTATTACGAGGGAATCAAAATGACTTAAATCCCCTAACTTATCCCATGCCACCTTGGTTGTATCTTCTCTAAAAAAATTTAGTAAAACTAAATCCCTCAAACATGACATAACCACATTGCCCTCTTTCATTCCCATATATCTTCGTCAAGTCTTATGTTAAAACACCTATAGGTATAGTATTGGGACACATAATTATCCACTATTCTGTGTGTACTTAAACATCTTCCGTTTGAGTTTCCATAGCTGAAATATTTTCCCATTTAGTTTATGATCTAATTTTTAGATCTTTTTGCATGTTTTTCATGGACAAGAATCACCACAATAGATATTTTACTCAAACAATGTCTATAGTACACCAAATATGACATACATTTTACTTTGTTTCCATTTGGACATTTATATCATGCTTTTTCTCTTTTATTTATGGGAATTTAAGCCTCTTGTTCTCATGTTTTTTTATTTTTATTTTATTTTAAATACCATGGTGAATTAGTCTCTTGTTGGAATAATCTAGGAAAAACCCAGTTAAGCCTTCCGACTATCATTATAATACCAAGAGTATATCCAACAACCCAAAAGCCACATATACCAAAAAATTATGACTTAACCAAAGGCGAGACTTCCCAACCCCACAAGAGTGGGATATATCACATGGGTAGCCTACTATACTAGCGATATCACAATGGGCTAGACTTGTCCCTTGGAATTGAACGTTGGTGGATGGGAGAATAAACCATGTTGCCAACCACTCAAGCTACTAACCCTCTACTTATTCTCTTTTAATTACGATGAATGAACCATTTTCAGACATTTAATAGCCAACAAAAGAACTAAAAATGGAGAGGGGATAAATTAAGTTTGTTAAGTATAGAAGGGACATGGGTAGGTTACCCTTATCAAGGTTCCCAATAGTGCCCTTATCCTCTGGAGTGACGATACTTGACTAGGAGTTTGATGAACACCATCAAGGTGAAACAAGGTAGAAAATATAACCTTCAATTATCATGAGTAATTTCTTTTCAATCCACAATCTCTATTTTCATGTTAGATATATTGAATGTGAACACTAGTAATATACTTTAAGTGTGTTAGGGAATCATGATCATCAAATGAGATAGTTAATCATGATTTGAAAATAACCTGTGGGCTATCATCCAGGGAGAATTTTTAATGTCATGAAAACTCTCTACAAGTTGGATCATTGAAAAATAATTCCCTATAGTTACCCCTAGAAGTGAGAAGGTAGCATGTCCTAGGAACTATTTCTTCTCCTAGGGGTTGTTGCATATGATAGGAGTTGGTGTCAGTTAATTAAAAGCAGAATCTCTACAAATGCACAAAATTCTCCATGAGTGATGAATCCGGGAGATGAGACTTCCCACATTCATTCCAACATAATGACATTTTCATTTTGACATGACACATTAGCTATGTTGCATTGGAAGTTGTGTACTATCTTGATATTTCCTTGAATTTATGTACTATTGTGATTTCCTTGGATGTTGTGATATGCATTAGGTTCGATAATAGGCCGTGCACACATAATTATGCCACAAGTGCCACATCCTCACTATTTCTTTTTCATTTTAGGACCACTCATGCCTACCTTCCATTAAATTGGTAACCTTTGAGGAGGAAATTAGACTATTTTTATGAGTCATCCACCTTGGGAGGTCTTAATCTCATAAGTGTAGATTATTTGAACATTTCTTGGAGCATTTGAGGAGAATACTTTCCTATTATTTTAGATCCACATATGTGAGGCACATATAGATGAGGGTAGATTTATCTTATTTTGATAAGGTAAACCTTGTTAAATGGAGGAAAGAGATGTATTTGACCATGTCTATTCTGCATTTTAATAGGGTATCCACTTTAAAAAATCGTGGCTCATTTATCTTCACTCATTACATATGTTGTATTAGTCAACTTTATTTTATTGTTGTTGACTAAATTTTCCTTCCTTTATTAGAGGACATTATTTATTTGAGCATACATATTGGATTTTGTTAAAATATAATGTTATTCTATTCAAAATCTATTTTTCTCTTCTCTTATAAATAATATCATCCTTCTAATTTAAAAATTAAACAAATTTTTTGGAACAATGATCTTTTGAATTTGTTTTTTTATATTAATATATTATAGTGACAAAGGATCAATCTCCTCTTAGCTAAGGAGCATTAGGAGTTATGTCATGATGTTGGATATATATGTTATCTATTCTTTTTTTTTCTTGCAATTTATGAATATTTTCCCTCTTATTCCTTGTGGAAAAAACATAAATTCAAGCCCTCATCAAATAATGACACTACTTGGTAGCTTTTTGGGAGGTAGTGCGTCTGTCCTTTCAATTACATTCAATTACTTATTGCACTGAGAGTTGCTCTCAAACCAATATGGAAGAGACTAGGAAAAAAAAAATGCACTCTCAAACCACTATGGAAGAGATGTAAAGTTATGTTATGCAAACACAAAAATAAAAATTAAATTAAATTAATAATATATATATATATAACCAACCTAGATCCATCTTAATTACAAATCTATAAAGCACCAGAGAGATCAAATCTCTCAAGTTGCAAATCTTTCCTCATGTTTTACACTCAAAAAATAAGTTTGCACCTTAAAAGATATGATCCTCGTGATACTTGATATATCCTAATCTAAAATAATTATATATCTTACACTCAACCCCTTATCAACTAACAACACTACTTGGTAGTTTTTTTTGGGAAATAATACACCCTTACTTTCCATTATATTTTATTGCCAGTTATATTTCATGCCTTAGAAGAATCTTCCCATCTAGGTGCATTCTTAAAAACCAAACTAAAAGTACCTTGTAAATCCCTTATTTATTTTTGTTGGGTAGTGCAATGTGGAAATAACTGCAAATTTTTACAACAACAATGAATTACAATATAGATCCAATTAAACCCCAAAAAGTTTCATACTAAGCTTTGTTCTGTTCCCATAAGCAAATCTGTTAGAAGCCTCTACAAACCCTAATATGTCTTACGTGTAGGATCCTTCATGTGTATTTTTGTTACAAAGTTTAATAAGGCATGCATTACGTGTTTAAATCTGATTTATTTTTGTATTTTTGCTGCAAAGTTTAATAAGGCATGCATTACGTGTTTAAAAACTAGATTTGAACTTGAGTGCCAGGTGTCCCTGTAGAAAGAGGCCGCAACGCATGCAGATCCACGCGGAGCAACAACCCAACAAAATTTCTAGCTGCTTCACAATTTTATGATGCATGGCCTTTATGTATTCATATTAGTATGTATCTTCTGAAATCTTCTCTAGGTATATATAATATAAATACAGAAACGTAGAAACTACAATTTTAAATTAGATTCTAATTGGGCATCAATTTCTACATTTTAGAATTAACGACACATTAAGTTGGGAAGCGTAGTCCCATGGATCAGGGTGTGGTAATTGCTATCCCTTTTTGTTTGTAGAATTTTGTAGTTGTGTTTGATTTATATTAATATGTTTGTTTGTATGAGTCACTTTTTTTAATTCAAGATTAGGTGCTTATATAATTTATAGTCTTAACATGAGTTTGAAGTGATGCAATATTTGAGATTGGATTATTTTGTTTCTTTATGTTGCAAGGTGGATTGTTGAGGGATTTCAATATAGTGGAGTGGCATGAGCATATATGTAGGGGGTGTTAGGGGGTGTAAGGTTAGTGATTAATGTTTTTGAGAAGTGTGTATTTTATTTTAACTTAATTAGAAGAAAAAGAGGCTATATTATAGTGATTGGTATGGTTGGTTTAACTATCACCAAAGATAGAAATGGTGTAGGTTCAATTAGGGTAGATATCTAGGCTTTTGGGAAAAATGTATTTTTTTTAATGATATCATTTTATTGGTGTACTTTTAAAAGTTTTAAAAGTGAGATCATTAGTATATTCAAACCATGTTTTCCTAAGAATAATCTATTGATTCACCACATTCTTCATTGTTCACTTTGAATGCTTCTAGTTTAGAATAAGATAACTTTCTATACCTTGTTCATAGAATGTGGAGCCTATTTTTAACTAATTGGAATGGGGGTGGCTTTTTTTGGTGGGAAGTTGAATTGTTTCATAGTGTTAAATTCATTATAGGTTGGGGTATTATGTTAAAGATATGAAGTGGAACCAGGATTTTAGGGTATTTAGGAGATCATGACTTTCTTGAAAAGGATCTCCACAATGTGACCTTTCAAGAGGTGGTTATGAAATTGGAGGCGACACTTTGGATGACTAAGGATTATTTAATCATTTTTACTGAATTTTTCTTTAGTAATCTATACATTCAGGAGAGTGGCTAGGACTCCAAGATTAATTTTAATTTTTTTTATAGTATAAGGATGTTTGGAGTGTGCAACATTGATGGCCTTTTTGGGATGGGTCTTGTTGAGATTAATGTGATGTGTAGCTTCTATGTTTAGAATATTCAAGTGAAAAGGGTGCTTGGGGTCTGACCTATTCAATTTGTAAGCCAAAAGTGTATTGGGGTCTAGGTAATTTTTTATCATGATGCTTTGATATATTGGGTGCTCTTATACATGAATTTTATTTTTTGGTGATATAGGCATGTTATATATTTTTCCAAGGCTAACCTATTCATTGCATTTTCTTCTATGGAGAGTGGAAAAGGTATAGGCATGGATGGAATACCTTGTGAAATCTACAATACCATGCTGTAATATAATTAGCCATAACTTTTTTTCTTTGGTATATGAAGTTTTTGCTATGTGCAGGGTATTTTTTAAAGATTAAATATTTTTCCTATATATATTATTGTAGGCAACTAATCTGGTTTGAAAATTCATATGTATATAATGTAGTCGAATATTCAATACACAAAATGTAATTTACTATTAGAATTAGTAAATTATTGGCAAATATAATCCATTTAATCATATATATGTAAAAAATATGCGAATTTTTAAACAAATTGGCGAGAAAATGTCCAAAAAATAACCTATTTGTGAAATTTTGCCCCTAAAATTTTCTCTAGCTATGTGTTAGCTATATTAGATTCTCAAGTTGACTAAGATTACCTAAAATAATGCCACTAGGGATTTTATTATTGACTAGCAACATATCAATTTTATCACAAATTCTCTGAAAATCATGGCCAAGGCTTTGGCATTATGAATTTATTTAAGGGAAACATACATAGTTTGCTAAAAGAAAGTTGGCATGTCTATGACTTCTTCATTTCATCATCACAATATCTATTGCAGGATAAGAAAAATACTTTTATGCAAACATTGTTTCTAACATTGGTGTTTAAGCATGCTTTGTAGATTGTATTACAAAAGTTATGAAATAAATTGGTCACACCACTTCCCTAGAGAATAACTATTTCTATGAAGGAATCATTGATGTTATGCATGGATCTAATCACTAGAAGGAAATAATTAAATTTATTATCCACCACATTATTAAAGGTATGCTTCAACATCGAGTCATTAAGCTCTTGGAGAAACAATCATCATGTTGTATAAACATAGTGAAAATTACAAAATAAACATGTAATAATTTTTAGTATTCCATTGTCCATAAATATATTGGAGATTGAATTTGGATCACTTGCATTCCTTTCTTTTTATGGCTATCCAAAAAGTATCAATAAATTTTGAAATGATCGACAAGGATATATCAATTAGAATGGATGATTATAGATGTATTCCCTTCCCTCACAATATTTATTAAATTCTATATGAATACTATAGGCAATAATATACCAAACCTTCCACAAATCATTGTGTATGAGAAAAAAAGAAAAGAAAAGAATAAATAAATAAATAAATAAATAAATAAATAAATATATATATATATATATATATATATAGTGACCTAGACAAGGATATCTTGAAGATAATCCTTATTTAAGAGATGAGATGACTATATGGACATGCTAAATTTAATGGGAAGATGAGATATATTGAAGGAACCTTACGATGACATAGTGGATTTGTATAAGAATTTGAAGAGGATCATTGAGATTTTTATGGGCATGTGTATTTCATTTTTTTTGAGAATCCATGATGAGATTTCCCATTCGATATGGCTCAAGACCCATCCTTGTATTTTAATACTTGGAAGGACATGTATAATTCTCAGTATGTCCCATAACAAATTCAATACCTTGAAATTCTATAGTAGTTTCCTAGTCCTCCTCAGATTCAGTATCCTACACCATGACCACATTGACCACCTCACCCAAATTAGGCATTTTCATAGTATCAAGGATCTCCTTTCCAAGGGGGAAGTTTCCCTATGCAAACTCAACTAGTTATACAACAGTAGTAGCTGCAATACCCCTCAAATATGCCACCAAATAATCCTCCTCTATGACCCCAACTACCTGTACAACCTAACCTGATCCAAAAAATGCCTCCTTGGAAAGTAGTATAACATTTTCCACATTTTTGCCCACATATATATGTTTTCTCTAATAATTCCCCCCACCAAAGTCCCTACCCCCATCCAATATGTTTTCTTTAATAATTTTTCTCAGGCCTGACCCCACCCAATATGTTTTCTCTAATAATTCCACCCAAGCCCACTGTAACAACCCTGGGTAAAAATATATGAAAATATATAAGACCACAATTGATGAGACACATATTCCAAGCCGAATGGTGGGAAAAACATCCTATTAGGTGTTCATTTCAGTTATGATGGCTAAAGGAAATTGGCAAAGGAAAATACAAAGGCTTCGGAAAGGCATGAGGCATTAATTGGCATTTTATTTATGAAAATAATGGAAATGAGGAGAAAAGGAAGGTGAAAGGTCACAAGTTGAATGTGAGGATGAAAATGAAGGAAAATAATTGAAAATTAAGAAAATAGAGGCCTCATTGATAAAAAGGATTTTGAGGATCAATTTTTTTTTTTGTAAGTTTAGTAGATCCTCCCTATTTTCCATTAAATCAAAAACTAGAAAAGCAGGTTACAATCAATATATATGATGGATGGCCTCAACCTTCCCATAGGAAACCGGGTCTGTTGGCCACCTCAAAGAGTTATAGGCCAACCAAAATTGATAAATTTTGAACCTAATATTATCTGCCTTAACAAATTTACTGTCTATTACATTCAAGGACGTCAGAAATTAAATACTACCCGTAATATGCATGTCAAAAAGACAAAAAGGAAAATGATTTCATAAGACTCAATAATTAGATGACTCGATAGGCGCCGGGTCCTTAACACTAGATTCGGGCATATCAACTTGGTTCATACTTTGTAGTTGACATTCCATGCGACCCAAGCAGACTTTCTGGTGATGTTACAGAAGGTGGATTTCTTGGATGTCCCTTCTCATTTCAGCTAAAATAGATGCAAATTTTGGATCCCCTCCAATTTCCTGAACACTAAATACGACCTTCACCAATAAACATTTAATTATCCAGTAAGTATGGATGGACTGTTGAAATAATGACAATATGCTCCTAGTATTACCTGGATCTGTCAGAAAATCCATCACTTCCTCTTGGATTTCACCCTCCTCTTTAGTTTAACAGTCACTCTCCTAGCCTGAAATGAGTGATTTTACTTGAGTAGGTGTACCTACCTCATAGGCCTCGAAGAGATTTTCCATGATTTTTTTATCGGATTTTCTTGCCCTTTTGCTGGGGCATGCTTTTGACTTTCCCTTGTTCTGATTTCCTTTTTCCTTTACATACCTTTCCACTGCTTTACATTTCACCATTATACCTTGCATATGGAGTACCGACTATTGAATTATCTGTCTCTATCGGGGCGAGTACCAGACCAAGGCTAAAGGAACACTTGTATATGATTTAAAAATACTTGTGAAGTGCAATAGAATTTCAATAATTGATTTAGTTAAACAACCGAGGAAAATATCCTGATTGTCGAGAGTAACACCCTCAATTTTAATGGTATAATGCATGTCATCATTCATTCTTTCTTTCGCTCGACGAACTATGAGGTTGGCAATAGGGGCCTCCATTTCCAAAGAGACAGAAGTTTCCTTAAATTCTCTAAAAAATCATGCAGGGATGGAATGTTTCCATTCTCCAGTAGCATATGGATTAACACTAGACAAAAGCCCCAGAAAAATGGACAAAAACCCCACAAAACAGGCGGATACACAACTCTCCTACCCTCTCGACAACAAACTTTAGCGGTTTCACAATTACAATTACAATCGAAATCCCCCCCTCTTCTTCACAGTACAAACAAACTAAGTAGGAGAGAACCTGGACGGAGTACCCGACAGAACTCTACCCCTAAAATTGTCATTGGAAGCCATACACTATATTTCATAGAATTGTCGGGCCAAGCCGTGGAGGTTACAAACTGGGCAGAGGGGCGGTCTATCTTTATGAAGGTTATAAGTAGCCGCATTCAGGAAATTAATATATGGATAAGGAATGAGATAAATAAAAAAGGTAGAGAAGCAATCAGAGCTGATTGGAGAACATGCAAAGCCAGTTGAAAGGCATGCAGAATCAAATTGGGGAAAAGCAGGGTCAATTGGTAGAAAAACAGGGTCATGCCAATGAGAAAACATGATAGGTAAGGTGACCTTCGTAGATTCCTGGACGCCAACACCTACCTCCTTAACAAAATCCATGATATACCAGAACTTATAAATGTCACAACCCGAAGAAACCAAACATACAAGATATGCATACTTAAAATCATAAAAACACAACAGGAAAAAATTGCAATTCCCATATACTCCCCAATGCTCAAGACAGGGAGACTTTAGAGGCTTAACCATCGTAAAATTCTGAGTAAAATTCACTAAACCATCCCAAAACCCAGACATTAGACAAGGCCCAGGGATGTTCTCATAAGGAGGCTTAGAACATACCCAGAGAAGCACCGCATAACCATCGTCGAACCCTTCGCCCGCTTTCCAACTTCATGTTCTTCTCTCAATTCCACAGATAACTTCAAGACCATATTACCACCCTTAAAATTTGTTACATTCCTCACACGCTGATGCTGTTTCTAACCCTTGTCTGACATTCTGTGTTGGCTTCCACCCACATTAAGTGCCATCATTATGTGGAGTGGGTGGTAGTACCCACCTTCCTCTCTGTGTCATTATCATTTATCCGTGTGGTATGCACAAGCTCGTTCCACCTCACCGCTTGCATAAGCCACTTGGTACCCTGATCGAGGAGCTTATGAGGATCAGTTGGTAAGATTTTGGCTACCTTTTTTTAGTTCATTTTTGGAGCTCTCTCTCTCTCTCTCTCTCTCTCACACACACACACACACACACACTCTTGGACACAGAGTTTTCTTGGAGCACTTTTGCATTGGAGCAATAAAGACAAAGAAATCAAGGAAGAGCAGGAACAAGAAGCTATAACAGGATTCTTGGAAGGTATCAATTTGCATGTGTATTTTCCTTGATAGATCTGGCATGCATGGTATTGCATATGGTTCTTTTTTGTCTTAGCTTGGGATTTTTCAGGTGTGACAATGTTTTTCAACCTAGCCTTGCCATTTCCGTATAGCTTTGATGAGATGGGTTTCTCATACTTCGGTTGGGCTAGATTTGCTGGATGGATTCGAAGCTGAGTTGGGTGGATCCCTAAAATGAAAAAAACATGGCTTAGTGGTCCCTGAACCACATTATGGATCACGGTAAAACCACTGACCTATTAACCCCTGAACCAGATTGTGGGTTGTAGTAAAGAAAAATTGTGTGCCTGGGTGGGCTTTGGTATCCTTGTTGGTGAATGGGAGGATATATAATAAAGCCAAGAGGTGGATTTCTCTTTGTTGAGACTAGTAGTCCCAGGATGGGATATATAGTAAAGCCTAGAGCGTGGGTCTCTGTGCAGGGCCTAGTGATCCCTGTATCAGACTGTGGATTACGGTAAATCATGAGAAACTAGGAGGCGCTCAAATTTCTCATGGTGTAGGAGGAGAACTTCGATAGCATTCATACTTGCTTGGTTCTTTTTGGTTGGTTATGAGTCCCACATTCATGCATGGAATATGGCACGGGGTGATTGGATGAAGAGAGATTTGGCTCAACCAATCTATGGTTGGGTGGAACGTGGAAGTATCATACCCGGTTGGTTTTTACAGTCAGTAATGAAGAACTCATTTCTTTGGTATGAAAATGTATTGGTTTCTATGTGGATTCTGTTGTTTCTGTAAACATGGTATTTCTGTTGACAATTATTGTGTTGGTTATAAGAATGTATTTGATCAATGATGATGTATGGCTCTATATACATTTTTAATTGTAAATGAATGCGTAATGTATCTATGGTCAAATAGATTATATTGCATCTAATGGTGTAAGGGAGAAATTCTTCTTAACAATTCTCAGATAAGTATGAGACCCCTATGTTTAAATTTTTTGTTTACGCCTGTAGATTCAATGTTTGTAACATGTTTGAAAAAATGCCTATCATGGATAGGAGGGATCTAGATGAGTTCTTTTCACTATGATTACTTCTATATCATTGTTCTATTGTTCTTTATCATCCCTTAAGTTTTCATGAATTTCTGGGTAGTGATCTGGGCTCTGGGCCTGAAAAGGTGGCTCAAAGCCCAGAGCCACACACATAGAACTGAGCATTTGCCCTAGCCACTATCATGCAGTATTATGCCTACAGCTATATCCTTCTAGCCCCTAGAATCTAGTGTTATTCTCATGGATATGGCTCAAAGGGGGTCAAAATTTCAGTGTGACCCAGTGGTAAGAGGCCTGAATGATTGGGTTACCTCCTAGGGGTGTTGTGGTTGTTGTACAAGGTATGAAGGTTATTTTTTCTGTTAGTTCCACTTCCTTAAGGTCACATAAGAGGTTGAATCTCATTCTAGTAGCCTCTCGTCACATGTTTACCTCGGTTGGTCGACTACTTGGGTAGATGTGGGAAGGGGGAATTAAAAAGTGGTATCAGAGCGTGGTTACACTCTCCTTGCACAGTGTCTGGTTTCCACTCTCCTTGGGTGGTGTTTGGTTTTTGTTCTCTTTGTGTGATATCTGATACCATATAGTGGTATCAGAGCATGGCTCAACCCTGAGATTGGATGAGCAGTGTGTTGGTCATGTTTTTCTGTTGGTTGCATATGTGTTTATCATACCTTTTGTGTATGTTCTTGTTGCATACATGTTGTGTTAGATGTGGTGGTAGTGGTGTCACCATGGAAGTGCTGATGGTGTTGTTGTCAACATGTTGTCATGAATGGTTATGTGTTTCTCATGCTTGTGTATTTTTTGTGCATGCTTTCTTACATATTGTTACATATTGTACATGAATTACTTGCTTATGTTAGGGTTGCATATTGGTCATCCTTCAGTGTTATCCGTGTATGCCTGCTTGTGTGATGTCATATGTTGAACATGCATTGGTCGTTAATTCTTGGTTATACATGTCAAGTGGGTGCATATGGTCAAGTTTGGATTGGGTTGATTGAGGTTGTTGTGCATGAGGTCATTGTATGAAATTAGGTAATCGTGATGATATTGGTATGATATGTTGCTAATGTGTTGGCTAAGATAGTGCAGGAGATGTAGAACATCAAAGTGAAGTTGCAACATTGGGCCTCAAGGCAAGAGAATGTCGTTATATAGGTTTGGATGTTGGGCATGTAGGTATGTAGGTTAAGGATTTTTATATGCATTATGGTTATGAGTATTCCTTTCATTCTATTGATGTTATGGTTACATACATTATAAATTCTAGTTGATTAGTGTGGTTATATGTACATGTGTCAGATAGTCATGAATGATAACAACCTGTGGTGGTATGCATTTCCATTGTTTTTTTATGTTAGATAACTTATATGTTGTTGATGAGCATGTTATGGGTTAACTTATTATTGTTGTATGATAGTTAGCTTGATGATTGGGTTACATGTTGTTGATGAGCATGGTATATAACTTGTTGTTGTTACATGCTAGTGACTTGATGGTTAGGATTATGACATTCATGCATGAGTCAAACTAATTATGATATTGTGTTGTATTATGTCTAGACTGACTGTGCATATGCGATTGTATGCATGAATGAAAATTGTTTATGAGTTTATGAGTTTATGAAGTGAACATGTTAGCTAGTTACTGTTATGGATATCATGATCTTATTTGTGTTTGATTTGATGTGTTGTGAAGTCATATAATGCTAATCTAGATTGATTGTGCAGAAAAGATAACCTCCCCTAAGATACATCAAGATATGAGTTTGCTTATGTCATATACTTGGTGCTTGAATGTTTGATTATGTCATCTATCTGGTGTTGAGTGTTCGGTGTCTATGATATCGTTTAGTTGATTTATCTAACATGGTACATTTATATTTTGTTTGAATGTTTGATTAATTACATGATATGAGCATGTGTCTATAAGATTACATGAAGTAATGATCTTTTTTTAAGACGGTTGTAATGACAAATATGCGTTGAGATATTTGATATGTACTTGAGTGTAAGTAGGTGATAGTTGTAGCATTATGTATTATGACCGGCGAATGTGAGTTGATTTTTGATTATGACATGGTTGTTATTATTGGTAAAAGTTGTTTTCGAATTGATATATACGTTTTCTTGATGTTTGGTACATATGGTTGACATGTGTGTTCAGTTACAGGTCAGCGTGAATGTAAGGTAACTAGCTTGTTGTTATGTTTATTTATGCACTAACAATTATGTACTATATGGTAGTATGATGCAGGGAATTTCATGGTAGGGGACTGCCATGAAATCTTGGAGAAGGATTAGGTTGATTTGTCCTTGGGAACCATGGGGACTGAGTCATGGTGTTTGTTGTTAGTCATGTTATTTTGGTATTTTGTGATTTTCGCGCTTGATTGCAACCTTGTTTATGTCTAGTGCATGATCATTCCATTTTGTTGTTGTGTCGTATTGCTTTTGGTTTTTCATGGAATTCCTCTTGTTTGTTCTTGTTCTTGCATTTTTGTTTTGAGAGTACTAGGAATTGGTTGGGAAAGATGAAAGTTAATGAAGCTTGGTGCATGAGTAAGCACGACGGAAGGTAAGAAGATGACAGTCAGTTGGACCGGCTAGGTCCATTGTGTTAAATGGACAGTGGCAGTACAAACATGATAAAGGCAACAAAAAAGGTAAATAAAATGGGTCTGTGGTTTTAGATGTCTTGGATATGTTGGGAATTTTTGTTCTCAATGTTGTGAATGTTGTGCACGAATAAAGGAAGTTCTCTTAACCTAGACCTTATGATATCTAGAAAGTGTGTTGTGATCATGCTTATGTCAATGTTTATATATGTATACATGTATGTATGCATGTATGTATGCCTTTTCTGACAGGGTCGTCATGAATCATGATTGTCTAATGCTAAATGTGTATATGTATATATGTGTGTATGTATTTCATTGTCTAACAGGATGATGATTTTTTTATGATAATGATTAGATATATGTATGTATCTATGTCACTGTATGATAGGATTTTCAAGGATCATTATTGTGGAGGAATGATTGCTTATGTAGGTGAATGGAATGAAGAGGTTCTTGGTCTTATGAAGAATCAAGTGGGAAGAGTAACTATGACATGTCTATGAGGTCAGTATCATCTAGACATGAATTGATGTTATATGATTGTACTATGCCTATGTTTATGTTATGGACACGTAATCCTAAGTGGTACATCGACGAAGTGAAAGTAGTCTAATCCTTGGCATGCTAGGATAAACATGGATAGTGGAAAGACACTAGAAGAAATATTTCTTGTGGGATCAGTCTGTGGTCTATGGATGTGCAATACTACTTTGTGTATATGTTACACATGTTGTGATTGTACCGATGGTGATGTGTACATGTAAAATATGTATTATTGTGTACATATGATGTTGTAAGCTTTTTATATATGGTGTTGTGTGCATATTGCATATGTAGTGGTAGGTATAGATGGTACTGTGTACATGTTGGATATGTTGTGTTGTGTACTTATCGTACTGTGCGCATGTTGGATATGAAGTGTTGTGTGCATATGGTGTTGTGCACATGTTTGATATGTAGTGCTATGTATGTATGGCTCCATGTACATGTTGTATATGCAATGCTATGTACATATGGTGTTATGTGTGTGTTATACATATGGTGCTATGTACATATGGTGTTGTGTGCATGATTTTACATGTGGTGTTGTGTACATGTTGTACATGTGGTGCTATGTGCAGCTTGTGGTGTATAAATGCCATGCATGTGGTTCTGTGTACATGTGGCGTCGTGTACATGTCGTGCATGTGGTGCTGTGTACATGTGGTATTGTGTACACATTGTACAGGTGATGCAATGTACATTTGGCATTGTGTACACATTGTGAAGGTGGTGTTGTGTACATGTGATGTTGTGCACACATTGTGCAGGTAGTGTTGTGTACAAATGGCACTGTGTACATGTTATGCATATGGTACTGGTATACATGTGGTATTGTGTGCATGTCATACATGCTTTGTTGCGGGCATGCATTACTTGGTATGTGCATGGTGTAGTCGTGGTATTGTGACACATGTATTCATTGTGTTGTACTATATATATGTATATGTATTTTGTTGTATTATACATCGAATGTAGGTGTATGTGTTGTATGCCGGTGTAGGAATATGTATTATGTTGTATTGTATACCGAGTGTAGGTGTACGTGTTGTATGCCGGTGTAGGCATATGTATTGTGTTGTATTGTACACCGGGTGTAGGTGTATGTGTTGTATGCTGGTGTAGGTGTATGTATTGTGTTGTATTGTATACCGGGTGTAGGTGTATGTGTCATATGCTAGTGTGGGTGAAGGTATTGTGTGGGATTGTATGCCTTATGTGGATGTACGTGTTGTAAAATTTGTGTATGTGTACGTGAGTGAAGAGAAACAAGGGAACTGGGTGTTTTCTAGGTGTGGAACCGATTTGGCGTGTATACAAAAAGAACAAAGGTAGAAGTAAGGACTGATGAAGGATAAGTATTGATATTTTATTTTAGTCTTGTTATGCATGTAATATATGATTCCAACTTATGATGGTTACATCTGATTTATGATGATTACATGCAATTCATGATTTTGACCTATGATGGTTGTGTTTTGAGGTAACCATATGTGATATGTTTATACATGATGATTTGATCAAACAACTAGTTTGACTTGTTGTGACAGGAAGTAAATACGATTGCAACTGTACCTTATTGACGAGCTACTAATGAGATATGATTTGAAGTTATTTCAATTTATTTTGAGTCTAATGGGAATTATGTAATTTGTATAGGAATGCATGAACATGCCAATTGGGTGGTTGAAACCAACTGCAAGAACTAGCAACGTCAACAAAAGGAATTGGAAGATGCAACAGTATGCTGGTGAAGCACTTCAGGAGCAGGGCTAATGTGGGAAAATGGTACCCAATAGTGTCCATTTATTTCCACGAGCATGCTATAACTGGTATGATGGTTTTGAGGTATGTATATGCCTTGGTTTTTGTATCTTCCGATGCAAGGAAGCCTTGCCAAGGGATGGATCACTCGGGATAGGGGATGCTTGGGAACTTGGAAGGTAAGTGAGTGCAAGGAAGGGGATGACCGGATTTCCCGAGGGATTGTGTATCAGAGAAGGGAAGTCTGAAGATGGATTTGTTTTGGTCATTAGAATTTCCAGATGGAATCATATGCACATTGGGAGTGTGCCCTGGAGCAATGAGGAGGTAACTGTTCACTGAGAGGATAAGTGGCACATGATTGTAGCACTAGACATTGGATACAACTTCAACTTTGACATTGGATTCTATACTTCCTAGGAAGGAAGTGAATCCTATTACTACCTTAAGGGTGGAGGTGTGAGCCTCTAGATTCCATTTTTCCTAATACAAGCATCATATCCTTTTATTTATTGGTTGAGAAAATGTGTATATGTGTATACTATTGTAAATACTGCAATGAGCTATGTTATAAAGCTCCAATACATGTTATGATTTTCATGATGATTTTGATTTTGAGTAGGTTATTCATTGTAAATACTGCAATGAGTTGTGTTATAAAGCTCCATAGGTAGTATTTTTTATTTTAGCAGTTCACTGGTTGGTAGGTGTCATTAAACATCGAGGACAGTGTTCCCCCAAGGGGGAGGGTTTTGTAACAACCCTAGGTAAAAATCCATGTAAAATATATAAGACCACGGTTGATGGCACACACATTCCAAGCTGAATGGTGGGAAAAACATCTTAGCAGATATTCATTTCGGTTATTATGGCTAAAGGAAATTGGAAAAGGAAAAGGCTTTGGAAAGGCATGAGGCATTAATTGGCATTTTATAAATGAAAATAATGGAAATTAGGAGAAAATGAAGGTGAAAGGTCACATGTTACATGTGAGGAGGAAAATGAAGGAAAATAATGTAAAATGAAGAAAATAGAGGCCTCATTGATAAAAAGGCTTCTGAGGATATGTTGGTAAGATTTTGGCTACCTTTTGTTAGCTCATTTTTGGAGCTCTCTCATTATTCTCTCTCTCTCTCTCTTTCTTGTGGCATCCCTTTATTCATCAACTGACTCTAGCTACTATCATGGTTCAATGGTATTTGGAAATTTTCCTTCTTTATGAGGAAACATATCCTCGTGTTATCCTTTTGAGCATGTCCATAAGATAATCTAACCCTTTTGACTTTGGTTCAATTACCTATTTAATGTAGTACTTTTATATTCTCCTCTTATACCAAATTAATTTGAATACCCTTTCCTTTCCAAAATATAACCAATATAAAAATTTTGGGGACGCATTCCAGGGTAAGTCGAGGGAGGGGTGGGTAGGGACGATGGGAGGTGGGACCCGAATAGGTCAAAGATCGAACCCTATGAACTTATCTCTATGCACCCAACTTATCTCTGAGGTTGGCCAGTGATATGACCCATCTTAGGTTGGAGGTCGAACAATTATTCTCCCTCCGCGATTCTTCCACAAGCACTGAATTTTATAGGATCTGACTTAATAATAGGAAAAAAACAAATCATGTTTATTCCGAATTGAAGGCTTGATAAATTTCAATATTATTTACATATGGTCATTGGATTCAAAGAATGACAACTTAACTCTTCCAAGCGCGTCCTTTAACTACGATCTCTACACTCATTCTTTTATTTTACTTCCTTCGTTCAAACCCAAAATGCTACAAAATCCAGCTTCCCCTTCGACTAGGATAGATATGCAAGCCTCTAAAATTTAGACACATACATTGTGCATATATAATCAGTCTCTTGTGATTGTATTTTGATTCTTCCACCAGAGTTATATTTGCGAGTCATTTCCCCATGCACCTACTAAAAACATCTCAATACATGGATCCTGATAAGGGATTTTAGTGAAATATGGATACCAATCTACCAAAGATAACAAATCAAGGCTTGAACAATATATTCAAATGATTGTTCCACTCATCGTTATGCTCTCACTATTCTCACAATATTTTACTTGGCTTCAAAAAAATTTATACAACACCATAAGTAAGTACTAACATGTATTTGGTTAGTTTTAAAACAAATGAAACACACACTTTTACATAGGTCTACCAATATATCATTAAAACTAAAAGAACAAATTTACATGGATATTATAGTGGCTTGCTCACTAAGTCATCCCAAGCCATACCAGCTTCACTACTCCTGTTTAATTTCTTTGAGAGTTTTTTGGTACTATTGTAGATACTAATAACATCCACACCCAATAAAACATAACAAGGATAAAAAAATGGCATCTTACTATTCAGAGAAATTTTACAAAGTACTTTGACTGGGAAATTTTCCCAACTACTATTTACCAAAGCTCTCCTAAAATTGAGCTTTTCTACCCCTAAAAATAAATACCATCTAAAAAATTTAGATCACATAATAATGGCTATTTAAACATCTATCACCACTATAAGCTACCTAAGAACTGAATAGCTATTTGTTACAAATGAAAAGGGCCAAATTTCATGAAATACCAACTCACTGAAATATCTTACAACTCATCAAAACTTCTTAACATCTTACTAGTCCCATATTCTTCTAGAATCAGGACACATGTACACATATTAAAACTTACTAATTATGATTTATATATGTTTACAATTACAGAAAAAATTGTTTCCCTTTCAAGAAATTCCAAGACCCCTTAGGATTTATACCAAAATGTGTTTCCAAGGTATGATGCTCCTACATCATACCCATTTATAGATTTTATTTAAACATATTTTTATTTGTTATGTTTTCATGTGTATTTTTCGATCAACCTCTTACCATTGGTTGTAGTTCATTGTATCGACATTCTTTGTACTTAGAAAAATCTATTAAACAATTATACAAAATAATATATATATATATATATATATATATATATATATAGAGAGAGAGAGAGAGAGAGAGAGAGAGAGAGAGAGAGAGAGAGAGAGAGAGAGAGAGAGAAATATTATATTGTAGAGAGAGAGAGAGAGAGAGAGAGAGAGAGAGAGAGAAATATTATATTATATAGAGAGAGAGAGAAAAATATATATATATATATATATATATATATATATATAGAGAGAGAGAGAGAGAGAGAGAGAGAGAGAGAGATCATTCCTTTAACTTTTGTATAATTAGCTTTTAATGATACAATATACATTTCTTAGTTACTATCGTGGGATCAACTTTCCTAGTATTTTCCCTTCATTTACTTAAGTATATGTAATATGATTTTCAATGAAGCTCTTGACATGAAATTTCCCTTATGAATTCCCTTGTCATAAGTTGGTTAGTTCTGGTTTCGATTCAATCAAAGTTCTACTTTCCCATATTAATTTTATTTGTATGAATGGAATCATTATGATTTAGCATATTTAGTAATACTTTAAGAGAGTATTCCTTTATCATTGGCTCATCTATTCATAACTTGTAAATAAAAAAGTTTTTACCTTTAGCATATTTCATGTGTACTTATTTTCTATTTAGAATATATTAATACAAGCATGGAAAATTTTAGGGGCCAATATTTGTAGGTGGGCTAATTTTCCATGATTTTTTCAAAAAAAAGATTCCCTAATTTTCATTTTTTTATAAAAATTATTAGCAAAAATTTTACAATATAAATGATTTTACCTTTAAAATCACCAACATTATATAGAAAGTATATAAAATCGTTATAAATTTGATTAATTTTACAAATAAATCAATAAACATTTTATAGTTTGTATTTTAGGGACTAGTGATATTCGCCAATATTTTTAAACTTCAAGATAATTTTCCATCCTTAGAATTTTCCTTGAATACAAGTAAAATATTGAGAAATTATTTAAATATTTTCTCATGAATACCATAATACTGAGCAGTCCTTCTTGATCCTTTATATGCCTAAAAAATTTATATTCCTCCTATTTGATTATTATAATGGAGATAATGTGGGATTTACCTTTTTGGTCATGACCTAATTAATCCTATATTTTATATGAAAAGTTAGGAACAAGGATATATTTAAGTCCCATTAACTCAATCTCACTTAGTTAGTATAGACTTGACCATAGGCTAGGATTTTGCATTATTATTGCTTCTTTATTCCATTCACACTATTCAATTCAATAATATAATAAACACTTTATAATATATATTTTAACAAATTTTATTCCATTTCATACATCCCTACCAAATAAATCTCCTTTTGCTTTAAGTTGGATTCTTAGTTTACTTTATCTTATCTCCCTAGAGCTTCTATTCACCTTCCAAATTTCTACTCTATCTACCACATATAAGAATTAAATCATGTTCATTTTAAGTGATTGGTTTTTGTTCTAGAACCCATATTGGCTCAATCCTCATTGATTGATATGTTTTATATATGTATATAGTCTGGTTCATTGTATGAATCTGGTCAAGCTACCATGAGGTTTCATAATGATCTATAAGTGTAGTTGTAATAAGTATTTCCCAAACTTTTCTGGTAAACCTTTCTAGGATATCTAATAGATGTATTTGGTACATTAATACTCTGAATATTTAAGGTAAAAATTTAGATTTTATGTAGAACTATTCTACTCACATTCATGTATAAATATTTTATTCTAATTCTTCCATACTTCTGGGATCATATAACTACTACTGAGTGTCCAATTATATTTATTACAACCAGGTTATCTATAAATAAAAATCAAATGTAATCCTAATTACCATTTCTCTATATCTTATATGTGTAATCAAACCAACAACAATGGTAATTATCCATAGACAATTATCAACATGCATTAGTAGTAATTATCTCTTATATACATTATTTGAAATTTTCTTTCTCTCTAACTGCAAACCTTCTAGGGTCAATGCTAGAAAGTAAATGTCACTAACTTAGGTCAGTGCTAGAAAATAAATGCCACTAACTTATTTTGAATAGAAATGAGAACTAGTTATCCATATACTTCAAATAGATTCAATATTATCCCTAGATAGAATAAAAATTCATTTCTCTCAAAATATTTTGGGAAAAGTTATGGGAGAGAGAACATTACTCGCAATCAACGAGTTTCACACTAGCATCTCCCTTTGAGCTCAGACTTCTTGCCTTATCTCCTCAATCAAGATATTGGAGAATAACAACGCCTTCCTCTATTCCTTTTGTGGTATTTCATGTTTTTCTTCCCAACAAATTTCTTTAGTAGTGTCCTGCTTTTAATTTTTGCATCAATTTTCCTTTACTTATGATTTTTCGTCATAGCAGGGAAAGTCTTTCCCGTTTCCACTTAAGGACACCTTTCCTTCCAATTGTGTTTTTATTACCACTTTACCTAACTTAGAATTTATATCAAGCTAATTTTATTCTTCCACCGAGCATAA
The DNA here is from genome assembly GCA_034641835.2 of Pinus albicaulis. Taxonomy (NCBI): domain Eukaryota; kingdom Viridiplantae; phylum Streptophyta; class Pinopsida; order Pinales; family Pinaceae; genus Pinus; species Pinus albicaulis. The sequence continues at coordinate 617,734,941 of CM076580.1, forward strand.
TAACTTTCTCCAATTATGGGGATTCCATTTTCTAGCAATCTTCCTCGTGATATTTTTGGGAGAAATATTTGGGAAGGTCAACCAGGTGTACTTAAACACTTAATAATTCCCAGGATATCAAGAATTCCATATTAGTCATGTTCTATTTTCCATAACATTTCCCAAAGAAAAATATTTATTGATCATAAAAACTATTTACATAATCAATCAACTTAATTCATGGCCTCCTTAGCCATCAAGTTCAAACAATATTTACAAATAACTATAAAATAATGATTTCTACAAAAAGCAATGCCCCAAGTGTATCACAAGAACCCTTGAAGGAAACAAAAAATATGACACAAAAAATGGAAATTTAATATAACCTTCCCTGTGCATATGAGGGTTAAAACTAATCCTTGGTAAGCTAGCATATTTCATTTTCAACTTTACCCTTATGCACTACTGGAAACTCATTGGAATTGCAAGTTGTAGTGAATTTGAGTAGCCCAACGTTGTTATGCAACAATTAACTAAGAAAGTAATGGATCTATTACTAAAACTACGCCATATGATTTTATGAAGGCTCATAGGATTTTATGAAGGCTCAATTTTGGATATAAAATTTACAATATTGTGATAACAAAGTAAAGTAAATGTAGAAATATTGATGACAAAATAATAGAAATAAAATTGGTTAAATATTATAAAGCCTTCTTTAAATACTCTTATCTTTAAATAAAATTTGAGGATATTTGAATAGTTAATTCATCCCTACACTACCTAACAATATTGTCAGCTATCATCAATATATAAAGTATAAAAAAATATATTAGCATAAAAAAATATATTTTCTACAAAATGATGCCATTTATACACTAATTTGTCCAAAATACAAGCTCCTCTAGCTATCCCACTAAAACTTGACTTTATCTATTACATTAATTTTCATATTCAATCAAGATCAAAACTTAATTTTAAAATTAGCATATTCAATCAAAACCACTAGAAAGGAAGCAATATATATATCCACTTATTCTTCTTTCAATAACTTCCAACAAAATTACAATTAAGCATGCATAGACACAATATACTTCATAATACAATTCTTTCATTCAAACATTTTTCTCTAACTTTTTTCATACTTTGGAATAATTATATCAATGTTATGAATGTGCGTTGCAATACAAGATCGATACCAAAGAAAGAGGTTGAACCGAACGTGTGTAGTATATGGTTCAATGCTATACCTTTATCCCTACTTTTCCCGTATGGTTTTTGTCAGGTAAACCACCATACGTCGCCGACCTTGATAGGAATTGTAACAAGATCCCTTTTGATCCTTACGCATTCCCTGAAAAGCTCATTAGGATGAAAATCAGGCGACAAACGGATGTTAAAAAGGCTTACGTTTCATGGGAAGTGGAGTTGAAAAAGGCTTACATTTCATGGGAAGTACCGGTAGTAGGAACACTAGCTCATTGGAACGAGTGAAACCACGTGTAACCTAGATAACTCATTATGGAAAGTAGACTAGTCAGCACCAGAGAGGACTAGATTATAGCCTCAGTCAAGAATGATAAGGAAGAGGATGATGACATAATTTCCCTGCTCAAAGATAATATCATATTTTGAGGAAAAGGGAACCCTCACTATGTTCTTCTTGCTCGAACAATTGAGTGACCCAACCTACTTGACTGAACCGTAGAAACCAGCACAAATGTGTGTGAAATCATTGCTAATTACCAACTCTACCATTAGGTCTCAAGTGCATTACTGAACTCTTAAATACCTTTGACCATGGTTGGTATAAATACTCGTACTTTCCTGCAACATCAGCACTAATTAGTTGAGACATCATACAATACTTTGTGGTGTCTCGTCAAGTGGTTAGTTCTCTAGGTCAAGATATCATAAGACAACTTTCATCTCCATTTTTATAGTTTAAAAACAAAACATCGTTGACAATTTATGACTTTTTTCCAATCATTTCAAAACTATATCACAAGGTGTAAGCTACTGTATGAAATTTGAGTGACAAATCATTTTTCTTGGGCAGAGGTCAAGGTCAAGTTACAAAATCTTTGAATAGCTAATTTATTCGTGGCGATATTTTTATATTATGTTCGCCAAGAAGGTGCACAAAAAAGGTGTTTTTCTCAAGTTGACCCTTAAAAAGCTATGAAAAATATAGCAGTTATTAATCCCTGCCGGAGGGACTATAGCGATCTCTATATTGTTAAATTCATATTAATTTGCGTTGAAGAACCCCCTTACCAAATTTTAACCAAATTTTTTCGCTGGCTGTTTCGTTTCAACAAAATTTACCAAACTTTTTGTTTGGACCTCTTATTACAAACTCCGCGTGTATCAAGGCTCATACAATCGATCAATGTTATTTTATCCAAAGTTTTTTCACTCCAACGAAAGTAATGTTCTGAATTCATAACATATCCAATGTTTTCGCTGTTGAAAGTCATCTGCGTGCATTGAGCAGCAAGAAACGGAGTACAGGGGCAGCGGAGGAGCTTGCATGGAGAAAAACGCAAGGAGGAATTAATGTTTGATGTGCGTAGCCGTTTTTGCAGAGAATGAAGACTTTTGTGGCTTCAAAGCACGGAAGAACAGAGTTTTATTTAAAGACAGTCTTTTCAGGTCTTTAAGACCTCAACAACCGAAATTGAAGAAAATGTGTTTAAGCGGTGAAAGACTTTAATTTTTTGAATGAGACACGTCAAGTGGTTCCCACCACTTGAGCACTAATCGCAATCGCAAGTCTTTACTTGCAGTGTCTCGTTGACGTGAAGAATTGCGATGCGATGCGATCACAATCGCAATCGCAAAATTGTAACAGATATGTTTTAAAGTTCAAGTGTCTTGTTGATGTTGGAGGTCCGATGCAATCATCGCAATCAGAGGTATCACATAAGTAATACCGCAACCTTTTTTGTTTTGGGCCGATGCGATGAGTTATATCGCATGTTTTATTAAAATCGCCCTCCGCTTTGAGCCAAGGTCCGCGGGTGGTCCCACAGACCACGCGGCAGCGTAACACACAATCGCAAGTATTGAATCAGAGGCCTTTATTTATTTGACCCGATTGACTTCTCAAATGGCGGACCCGACGCCATATTATATGGCGGAGTTAAATGGATTATCATGCCCATTATATAATTGGAGATCGGAACTTTTCGGATGGACCATTTTATTATGTTTTGAAGACACAGACCCGACGCAAGTTATGTGGCAGAGTTAATTGTTCCTTCGCATCCGTTTACTGATCGGAAATCGCAGTTTTTGTTTGGTTATTTGTTTTTGTTTAAAACACGGACCCGATACAATTATACAATAGGTTTTAATTGTAAAATGGGCCCGACAGTCGGTTGAATAGATTTAGTTTTAAATTTATTTCAATGATATAGTTTGTAATGTTTTTATATGATATGCGCGGCATATATATATTGTAAGAGCCCGTAAGGCAGGAGAGTTGTAATTAGTTTTTATTATTACACAGAACAGATTTGAGAAGCACAGCAGTGCGGAAACAGAGTGTTTGTTTTTTAACACAACAGTGTTTGTTCGAGAGACATAGTGTGTTAATTTGACACTGTGCTTAGCATTGTAACAATTTTTTTTGAAAGAATAGAAGTTTGTTTTAAGAGTTGAAACTCTGTCTCCTGTGAGTGAAATTTTAATTTCTCTGTGTTAGAAGAGGAGAGTATTACTCTCTCCATTATTGTTCTGGAATTTTCAAAAATTCCAGAACATTCGCTACTGCCATTCCAAGAATATCCAAAGTTTTTGGCTGCCTGAAGTACTTCTAATGTGATTTTCATCATGTATAATGTTCCTGTTTGACAATTCTTTTATATTAACGTGTCAATTCGCCTGCTACCACATATTTCCTTCCCTTTGTTGTCATGTCACACCTCACCGCTTGTTTATATCAGTTTCACCACTTTTTCACTTCAAATTTTACATAAATACCATATACCATAACTAATGAAGGCTTCATGATATTCCTTGGATCTTTTCGGCCGAGCTTGGAGCTTGGATGCATGTCTGCAATCACTATTTCAGGGATGTATGTCTTCAATCACTATTTTAGAGGATCCTTTCGGCCGAGCTTGGATGCATGTGTGCAAGAGCTTGGATGCATGTTTGCAATCATTATTTCAGGGGATCCTTTCGGCCTAGCTTAGAGCTTGGATGCATGTCTGCAATCACTGTTTCACGGGGGACCTTATTGAATGTATTTTATTCCCAACATATATTTCATTCCCAACAACGATTAAAATATTTCATTCTTATTTTCATCCCCAACAACAAACTTCGGGACATCCTGCAAAAGATGGAAATACATGCGGCTGTCAGAGAATAAAATAGGAAATGGAATCCATGGATAAGAATCAGAACTCGCGGACATCCAATGGAATCCAACGATGAGAATTATAACTTCCCGACATCCTGCAAAAGATGGAAATACATCCGGCTGTCAAAGACATAAATTAGAGAATGGAATCCTGGAATCCTGCAAAAGACAGAAATACACATAAATTAGGAAATGGTTTGTGTGTGATTTTATTCCAGGTACATGTATAAATAAAATTCCCATTCAAATAGCAATAACCTTCTGTTGAGTTTACTTTTAAGTGAAATTCTCATTTTTATCTCAAATAATTTTTTTAGTGAAATTATCATTTTTATCTCAATTAATTCGCATTTTGTTGAGTTTACTTTGATATGAAATTCTCATTTTTATCTCAAATAATTCTTTTAAGTGAAATTATCATTTTTATCTCGGTTTATTCGCATTTTGTTGAGTTTACTTTGATATGAAAGTCTCATTTTTATCTCAAATGAAATTCTCAAAATTCTATTTTTATCTCAAATAATTTTACTTACTTTTTACTTGAGATCAAATAATTTTACTTATTTTTTACTTCAGATAGAAGACTAAACACTATGGTCTGTGCCTTTTACTTACTTTTTACGACACTATGGTCTGTCCCATATACTTACTTTTTACTTGAGATAGAAGACTAAACACTATGGTCTATGCCTTCCCTGCTTCACTCCTTTCTTTACTTACCTTTTACTTGAGATAGAAGACTAAACACTATGGTCTATGCCTTCCCTGCTTCACTCTTTTCTTCATCAAAGGACATTTTTATAAGCCTGGTACTCTATTACTAACCTCATTAAGAAGCTAGTTAGTGTTTGTATTAAACATTTTTGTAAGCTTGGTACTCTATTACTAACCTAATTAAGCAGCTAGTCAGTGTTTCTATTAACTAGACTGGTTATGTTTTACATTTGGCGATAGAATATAATCAATATGCTAAAAAAAAACAACATGATGGCTTGCCTACACAACATACCTCTCCATAAGTTAAAATGCACAATTTTCATCCTATTTGAACATACCTCTCCATAAGTTAAAATGCACAATTTTCATCCTATTCCCATAAGTTAAAATGCACAATTTTCATCCTATTTGTGGTTGTTGCTGCTTGAAATATTTAACCTTCTCTAACCCACAATGTTGTCCTCTAAAGATCTTCAAGTGCTTGTCTTCGAGTCTTTTTGGTTCATTAGCTCATTGGAAACCTTTGGAAATTACTGCTTAAGGAAGTTCAAAAACATATTACAAAAATATGTTACAGAAACATCATGATGGATGGCTTACACAGCGATTGTAGCCACCCTATCAGTTATGCGTAGCGAAGTAGAAGCGTTTATTTATACCCGAGCGCAGAGAAAGGAGTAAGCATCTATTCCAGAGTAACATCCAGACCCATATTATCCCATCAAATTAGCAGGGTTTGCAGGTAACAAGCTTGGTCGGTAGGTAGCACTGTAGGCAATTGAATCAGATTAGAGGAACATACTCAGAGGAACATACTCTCGTAGGTTTCTAGATAGAATTCAGGTTTGTATTGCAGAGAAGAGCCAAGCCATTCCCATCGCGTAGAAGAAAAACATAGGAGGGGCTAGTGACCAACAAATGGCAGAAGTGCATGAATGCATGCATCACCACTTGGCTTGGCTATACCCTAAGCATAGTTGGCATAGAAAGCACATGTGGAATCCATAGTTTGTGGAATCTGGACACTCGGATTTAATGGATTATATTGATATGATTTATTAAATTGTTTATTATATACTAAATTTAAAATATAATTTGTTATAAAATATATTTATCGGACAACCAACTCTAGGAGCTATAGCGACGTGGGAGAACCAACTCACGGTGCAAGTGCTCCATGCCAGGAGTCGATGTCCCAAAATAGCATTGGACGGACACGAAACAGACTTCAAGCATTCACAAATGCTGAGACAGACTATGCAGTTATCATTTTACATATGGACGAATCATGTACCGTGCCATTGGGTGTTGAAAGAGAGTTAGAGAGCAGAAGTTCAGAATGAACCTTGAGGAAGTTGATTAGCCCCAAAAATGATTGCACTCCCTATATTTCTGGCTCTGTCAGGATCCATAGCTAATCCTTCTCATGAGCCGATATTTCCACTTTCCTTCCACTTATTCTTATTTATGTTATTACTATATTTCTTTATTCACCAGCCAAAGCCATGCAGACACTCCATGACATATAGCTTGTTGAACTGGGTGGGAAAAATCTGGCATACGCCTTGAAATATTACTCTATTTCTTTATTCACCAGCCAAAGCCATGCAGACACTCCATGACATATAGCTTGTTGGACTGGGTGGGAAAAATCTGGCATACGCCTTGAAATATTACTCTATTTATTTATTCACCAGCCAAAGCCATGCAGACACTCCATGACATATAGCTTGTTGGACTGGGTGGGAAAAATCTGGCATACGCCTTGAAACAAACCAGACTAAATAAAATACTTTAAGTAAAATACTTTCCTTCAGTTCGAATAGACTTGTGTTATTGTTCACGTTTTTGCAATGTTGCACGGGCACTGCTCCCTACCCCTACAGATCAAGTACCTCCGCCGTTTCTGGGAGCTTGGGAGCTGGTACGAAACGCTCCAGAAATAGGGGGAGCTGCTTTGGGTACGTGGGAGCTTTTCGGGAGCTTGGCGTTGAGCTATGACGAGTTTCTGGAGCGCGTATCTATGGGGACGCCGATTTGGAATATGTGGGAGCTCCGCAAATTTGACTGACTTTGAAGGTTGTATTAACTGAAGTCTCGCATTTCCGATAGCAACCAAAACCAAGGAAAAACCAGCGGGAAGAAATTGGGTTTATCCCAGCTTGGTTTTCACTGCTTTTAAATTGTTAATTTTATAAATAATAAATATGGCAGCGTAGTTTTCTTTTGAAGTTAACTGTTTATTTTAATTTACTTAAGTTTCACTATTAGTGTTATTTAATTATAGTTTTTTTTCAAGATCGATTGACGCCATTGATATTTGGCATTGCCGCATTTGCAAAGAATTCACTTATTTAAAAAATTAAATCCTCTCCTCTGTTGGTTTTTGCATTCATGATTCATTGCTTTGTTATTTAAATCCTCCTGAAAACATAATAATATAATATCGAATTTTCGATGAAACATTGAAATGTATTTCAATGAATTTTAAATTTTAAAATTTAAATCATTTTGAAATTTGAATGCATAAGAATTTAGAAATGTATCCAAATGCTGGATAATTGACAGTTTCAGTTTAGGCAGCATTAGCAGCATCTACGCATTTTAAATTTTAATTTATCGTATTTATATTAGACTTTAGTTATCAAGATTCAATTATCGCATTTTAAATTTAAATAATTAAATTTAATATTTATCTAGTTTTCAGTTCTGAGTTTTCATATGATTTATGATTTTAAAGTTTAATTTTTTAAATTTATCATTGTATTTATATTAGACTTTGTCACTTTAGTAACTACTTATCAAGATTCAATTATCACATTTTATATGATTTATGATTTGAAAGTTTAATTTTTTCAATTCTATAGTCTATTAACAACAATGTATAGTCTAATCTATAGTTTATTAGACTATTAGTAATTACATTGTAATTTAAATTTATTATTTAAAAATTAATGTTTATCATTTGAGTATACATATCAAACATTATTTTTTTAACAATATTTTTACACTTTAAATAATAAATTATAAATATAAAATTTATATTATTTATTGGGAGTTGTGAATATATATTAATTTTTTATTTTTAATATATTATATTATTACCACTCCCAACTTGATGTTTCTTGTAAATTTGGGCAAAACTTCTAGCAGTACGGGATACTCGTTCCCGCCTACCCAAAGTACCCACGTACCGGAAACCTCGTGCAACATAGCGTTTTTGTTATTTCCGCTTGCATGTGGGAGCTGGGGAATCTCCAAAATGAATCAGTCGTACCATCCATCAATCCCAAGCCAAAATATATAGAATTACCGTTGAAAGCCGTTCATGGTTTACAAAACAATCTGAAAAGAGATAGGTTTTTTTGCAATGTTTCCTGGAACTCTTGTACATCTAAAAGGTGGTATATAGTGGTATCTGATTCACTGAGTTTCTCCAAAGGAAAATCACACAGATACTTACAACTCAAAATGTTATATCCGGAAAATGAAAAATTAAGAAAATAAAATCACTAAAATGTCCAGGAAAATGAAAAACTCAAAATGTTATACCAGGAAAATGAAAAATTAAGAAAATAAAATCACTAAAATCTCAATTTGCCGATTTACTAAAAACAACTTCGTGATTTATTTGTGGCTTCAGAACTGACAACAAAATTTACTTAAATCTTCTGAAATCGACAGGGACTGCCGCTACCCAGTCGCCCTTGTTCTATATGTTTTAGTTATATTATTAAGACGCACATGTAACTCTAGGAAAATAGATAGGCTTGTGTCTTTCGATTAACCCTCACTTGAATTATGTTACCTAGGTCATTTCAATAAAATGTGTCTGTGTTCCATACATTTCCACTCCACTCACACATCCAATAAGCAATTGTTACTTTTATGTCTGTTACGGATTTCTTTATAATAGAAAACAAAACCGGTTGAGTTCCATCCAGGTCAGGCAAGAACATGAGAAAATATGATTGGCAAAGGGGCGCATGGAATACTGCAAAACTTTTGTCAATTTCAACGAGTTAGATCCTTCGAAACTGTAACATTGAACAAATTTGACATATTTCGAATTCTAATATTTAGAATGAATATAGTGCCAATATAGGATGCTAACTAGAATATTCCACTTCTAAAATGAATTGGTGGAATTACAAATTCTAATTACTTGGGATTCATGTCCTCATGAATATTTTTACTAATATTATGAAAGATTCCTCTATTTATATGGTTTATGGTTTGGTGTCATTCTCGATGGTAATCAATGGAGAATGTCAAGGAGAATTGAATAACAAGCGACATGTACCTTGCAATAGTCTTTAAAAACGGCTGTCAGAAGTGCTGAAGATTGCATGCTCATTAGAGTCGTTAATCATCAATATCATTATAGTATAAGAACTAATTTTATATATTAATTTTATCATAGTGTATACATCTCAATTTGGATACTACTGTGAGGTATCATTGGGAGAAGATAAAGCTAGCTTGCAATGTGTAACAAGGATGTAGTCTATGCTTTTTCTAATGTTTAATAAACCCATTCTACAGAACATACATAACACAGTTATCGGCCAATAATGAAAAATATTCAATACAAAATGAATTTAAACCAGTATCACAATTTCACTCCCTTTTCTCCTTCAAGACCCAACATTCTGCAAATTCAGTTCTTTTTCCTAAACTATATTCAAGTCACTGCATTGTATATCCCATGCCATCGGGACATTGATTCATATAAAACTTATCATCACCTGTACCATTCGGAATTCAGGGCTGACGTTTGTGGAGGCCTGCAGCGACTTTTAGATTATTCTCCAACAAGGTGGTAGGCAGTTTATCGTTGACATGTTTCGTCTGCAAATACATCATGCATGAGATTTTCCACTCATATTTTACTGTCAAATGTCTTTGGGAGTATTGTATTAGATATGCGAGTTGCTGTACTGGTTGGTCAACTATTGTTATAGCTGTTCGTTTTGACTCTTCTATCTCTCGGCACAATTTGCACATACATAATTCATGGGAGCAAGATAGGGAAATTTGATTTGTAATTGTCGTATAATTGGTCACAGATGATCTATGAAATTCCCTGAAATTCATAAAATATTATTTAAATGTTAGATTATGTAGATTCATTTTTTTGTATTTGAAGTTTATTATATATAAATTATAATTTAAATTGAAGAAACAACTAAAATATAAAAGTTAAAGAAGAAACAAAATACACACTATCCACTAACAATCAAATCTATTATCTATAGGTTATAATTTTTAATAATTTAAATGGAAGAAAAAACTAAAATATAAAAGTGAAAGAAGAAATAAAACGCACACTATCCACAAACAATCACAAGATTTATCTTAGGAACTACGAGGAAATCTGCTATGTACATACCACTTGACACTATATTCAACACACACTATCCACAAACAATCACAAGATTTATCTTAGGAATTACGAGGAAATCTGCTATGTAGATACCTCTTGACACTATATCATGAATAGATGCTAAAACATAATCCTCTTTATCTTCTATGATATACAATGTTAAATATGGAATCCCATTCTTTTCTACCAGCCCCATATTTAACATTTCTCAATAGTCATCTATGGTTATGGTTTTGACTTTCTCAACCCTTTATTATTATAAACCTATTATAAGGTTTATGGTCTTTTAGAATATTCTCAAAAGTTCGCAAGTGTCACGGTGATGGTGGGTCATACACATCTAGCTTCTTACACAAACTATGAATCCATTTACCTTACACTACAACAAAACCATAGTTTCTTAATGGAAACAAGAAAATAATGTGTTGACCCACCATGCATGACAAAATCACTAAAAGAAAAATGTGTGTGGAAAAACTCCCAAAAATGAATGTAAAAAGCTATAGACTTAATTTTTTATGGAGTTTCCCAAAACCCATACACAAGGGGGATTCTTCCCCATTATTACCTCCCTTGTGATCCTGTCATTTTGCTTGATTCAATGTATAATGAATGGGGATAGTCGTGTAAATACTATAACACATACCTAGCATTCCCCCATTTGTTATATTCTTTGAACATGGGGGTCATAGGATTACATGATCAACAATCTAGGGAAATGACGGCCAATGTTTCTCTAGCTCAAGATAAATTATTCTCATAGATTTTGTTAATCAACTTGCCACATTCTTCAAGCTTCTGCCTTCACTAGAAGCACCTTCTTTTGTTCAATAATATCTCTCACAAAGTGATAGTAAATATTATTATCTTTTGTCTTAGAATGGTATGTTCGGTTCTTTTCTAGGAACATTTCACTCTAACTATCATAAAATATACTCACAACTTGGTATGAAAACCAAATATTTGTGATAATATGGCTTCCTTGCTTACATGAGTAGTTTTCATATATTCAACTATTGTAGTTTTGAGTGTCATAATAGAATACATATTGCTCAAATTTATTTCTTCTCCAAATAGGTTAAATACATACCCACTTGTAAATATTATTTTATCTAAATCTAGAGCATAGTCTATCTAAAAAAAACCATATATGTTCAATACTCTATCTAATCTTGATCTTCCTTGGTATCACAATGCATAACTAAAAGTGCCACCCAAATACCTGAAAGCCTTGTCTATTGTTGTCCAATATTCCTTCCTTGGTTTTGAGATATTCCTGCTCCATTCTCCCACTACATGATTGACTTCTTTTATAATTACAAATCATTGCATACATACAAATTCCAACCACACTTGCATATGGAACACCAAAGTTTTCATCTTTCTCTTCTTTTGTTTTGGTACATTTTTCTGTAGATAATTTTATACATACGATAATAGGGTCCTTTACTAGTTTAAATTCCTACATATTAATAATCTACATTATTGTCTTGACACATTTTTTTTTTATTTAAATAAAGTTTCATGTTTTCTAAATATGTTTTAATTTCCATGACCAAAATGAAATTGTAGCATTAAGATATTTGATGAAAAATTTAGAGGACGACTAAGTTTTCACTTCATGTATGATTTCCTTATTAATTTAAAATTAACAACATATCATCTACATACAAGTCCAAATAAATAAAATGGTCACCAACTAATTTGAAGTACACACAATGATCTTCCTTCTTCCTTATGAAACCAAGTCCTAATATATACGTATCAAATTTTTTATACCATATCCTCTATTATTTATTTAACCCATATAAGGTCTTTTTTTTATCTTGCATACCAACTTTTTGTTTCCCTTCCCCACAAAGAATTATGGTTACATTATGTATATTTATTCTTCCAAATTCCCATGTAGGAATGTTGTCTTCATGTCCAATTGTTTTACTTAAAAATCAAAAGTAGAAAAAACAATTAAATAAAATCTAATATAACTTTAATCGAAACAAGAGAAAATATCTTAACAGATTTAGTTCCCTCTATCTAGGAATGATATTTTTCTATTAACTAAACTATGTATTGATTCACTTTTCCTTCTGCATTAAAATTATTCTTAAACATCGATTTTATACCAATAGGCTCTCTTCTAGGTAGCAATTCCACTAGATCCCAAGACTTATATATGTCTAAGGATGCCACTTCTTCAAACATGGAATTTTTCTAATGTTTTAAATTCCTTGGATCGACAACCTCCTTAACAGTTCTAGGATCATCATTACTAATAAACAATGAAATTTTTGAATGAAAATAAAGTGGAGTATAGCTTTTTGGTTTCCTTATTTCCTTAATTGATCTTATCAATACTAGAGTGCATGGTTCTTCTCCTTCTTATTCATGTTATTCTATAGAGTTTGATTCATCATCCTCCATTTCAAATTTGTTCTTCCTTGGTTCTTTCTACCTAGATAGGGATTCCTTTTTGAAATCATATTTGATTTATCTAAATACTACATATCTACTATACAAAACCATTTTAGTTGATGGGTTACAAAGAATAAAACATTTTATATCATATTTATATCCAATCAAGATACAATTTTCATATTTCTTATCTATATTACCCCTATTCTCCTCAAGGATGTGTAAATAAGCATCATAGCCAAATATGTAGAGATGTTTAAGATAGTTTTTCTTCTCAATTCATATCTCATGTGGAGTCTCATCATCCAACATTGATGAGGGTGATATATTTACCGTGTAATATACAATGTTCACTAAGTCAATCCAAAATTCCTATCCTAACTAGTCACCGCTAACTCCAATCTATTAATAGGTTTATGTTTTTTTATTTTACCATATTATACCATATTTATTATATAATTATTCAAATTAATTCATGTATAATTCTCCACCACTATATGTGCTTAACATCTTAATTTTCTTCGCTTATTGATTTTCCATAAGAACCTTAATCTCTTTGAATTTCTAAGAGACTTTAATTTTTTTTTTTTTTTTTTGTGATGAAATAAATAAATGTATTCCTTGAGATGTCATGTATTAATGGTACATACTATATATATATATATATATATATATATATATATATATATATATATATATATATATATATATATATATATATATATATATATATATATATATATATATATATAAAACTAATTATGGAATTCACACGAGTCCAAACATATCATTTTGCAGCAATTGTAATATTCCCTCTACCAATGTAGCACCAGAGGATAATCTTACTCGATTTTGCTTCCCATATTAAAAAAGAAAATCACAGAAATCAAGATTTACAGAGTAGTTAAACATACCTTCTTCCAAGCCATTATCATATAGTAATTCAATTACCTTATGTTCAATATGTCCCTTTCTTTGATGCTAGAACATAACATTTTATCTAGAGATTGTAGGAGTTTTTCCTTCTTCATATACACTCTTAGGAAAAATGGAAACATTGCACCCATCACTAATAGTGCTTCATATTATCTTATACATTATTCCAATCCAAACTCCCCTAAACCATACCATTTCCCTTTGAACAGTCCTACAAGGGTCCTTTCCAAACACTACTTCTACCCCCGCATCACTCATTTTCCTTATAGAGATAAAAAAAATTGGCCAATCCCAAGATGTGCAAAAAACCAGGGAGTGTTCTAAATGCTTTCACTCATGAGCTTCACCTTTAGCTTTCCTCTTACTATTATTATTCATGTTGAATTCTCTCCAAAGAAAAAATCATCTTCATTATATCTTTCAGACTCACAAAACAAATGTGTATGAGGATTCATATGAAAGAATTCCCATTAACCACCCATGCCTCTTGATATATAAGTGTACTTGAAGAAGCTAGGTACACATCCACTGAGTCATCTCAGTATATTCTTACTTTTGTAGAAGTAGCATCATTAGATCCGAAGAATGGAGCGCGCGGGAGATTTTCTTTTCGTTCTAGGTTTACAGACCCCCATCGCCGCCGCAAGCTGGAGATCTTTGCACAGGCGGTGCCTCCATGGCATGCGACTTTGCATTTCCTGTGCTGTTCCTTATGACTTCATATGGGCTGAAAATCCATCTGCGCCTATGGGATTCTATTTATCGGCCGAGACAGGTTCATGGACTACCTGCAGACCCAACAGAAAGGGGCAATGGTGCCTGTCTGGTCTATCAAATACTATTGCAAAGTATGAAATAAAACAATGCGAGTTCCGTGGGTTCCTGGATGGCTTTGGCGTTGAACCAGCGCCAGACTTGGTGCTCTGCTGCACCTCACATGGTGCCAGTGAGCACTACACTCTGTTTTCTCGGTCGATTACCCACGCTGGGCTTCCAGTTTTTCTCGTCTATTGGGAGAGGATCATGTTCGACTTCTCCACTTACATTCCGGACTACACAACCACGCCCTGGACCTCGATGATGGGCGGTTTTTGGGCATCGGACCTGCGCTCTTGGGGATCCTCTGCATTGCGGTTTCCACAGCTGCATATTTATCAGAGGCTGCTTGGGCATACTTTCTACTCCAAAGCTGCTGTTACAAGAAATGCCGACCTTAAGCGGTCTCTGTGGCTGCATTCGGAACTCCTGGGCCAGGTACTGGCCCACGATGAAATGCCAATAGACAAAGAACGCAGCCAGCGTATCTCCTACATTGATTCTCAGGTAGGCCCGACTCCATACCAAGTGTTCATTAAGCCTCCTGTAGGTAACTATTTTATTATATGGATTAGAACAGTAGACTCTATTCTACACCTGAAGGAAGCAATACAGTCAAAGGCAGGGTACCCTGTTCATTTACAGTCTTTGATTTTTGGGGGGAAAGCACTTGCTAACCATTGCTCGGTTAATGACTACTCCATTGTCACTGGGTCTTCCATCTGCCTCAATCTCAGACTGAGGGGTGGAATGATGGGCCAAAACAGGGCACATGGACCCTCCATGGGTGCAGGTGCATCCAAATCAGTACCCACCAAAGGTTCATATAGGAATGTATTACAGGGGGAGAAGAACATTCCCACAGCTCCTGCTGCCCCTGCTGAAAGTTCCCCCAAGCCATATATTGTAGAACTGCAGGACAGCGTGCCTGAAATAAACATAGACAGTCTAGATATTGATATGCATAGAACTGCCTACGAATCCCAAGCAATCATTGGTAGATTCAACTGCTTCTTGCCCAAACCAATGGAGCTGTTCCATTGGATTTTTACAAATTGGACTATGGACTGTGAAATACACCTTTGCTCAAAGGGGTTTTTCATTGTCAAATTTACATCCACTGAGGTCAGAGATGCCATTATCAGCTAGGGACCATGGTTCTAGGGCTCCACGAGACTCTTCATTACACCATGGTTCCCAAATTTCGATGCCAACACCATGGAGGTGACCAATATGCCGGTCTGGGTTAGGCTCTACAACCTCCCGCTACATTTTTGGAATGAAAATGTTCTTGGCTGCATTGGAAATACCCTTGGCAGATACATTAAAACTGACACTCAACGCCTGGAAGAGCGCATATTCACCTTCGCACGAATCTGTGTGGAGGTTGACTTGAGCAAGGGACTCCCTGAGTCCATTATGCTGAACAACAAACAACAGAGATGGACACAACATTTAGACTATGAGAATACAGCTTTCAGATGCAGGATATGCAGGTGCACAGGCCACCTACAAAACTCATGTCCGGCAGCAAAAAGGGATAACAGGAAAAAGAAGAAAACAAGCAAAGCGACAAAAGGTTGGCAATTTCCATCTGAAGAACCAGAACTACAGGAAGAAGAGGTGGAACCAACACCACATGAGAATCAGCAAACAGATACTTCCTTGGGCACACAAGAACAGGAAATGCAAGAGCAGCTCGACGCCACCGCAAAGACTCAGCAGGCTATGGGACCTGGCACACTAGACAATGGGGGATACAAAATAACACATACATCAGACACATCCGACTCGGATAAGGACAATGGAGCACCAACAGAAGGAAATCAGCTTGTCCTTATTGAGACCGAGCCAACACTTGGTGCTTGGCGTAAGGTTGAAAAGAAGAAGGGGAGAAAATCATAATTTTATCTCCTTTGTTTTTTATTTGCGGCATATTGAATGTCTTTGGACATATACCAGCTCATACAACATATAATTTTGTTTTCTTATAAATAAAATTACGAACTTTTTCTTTGTGAAAAAGCATCATTAGATCCCTTTCCTTCCTCAATAATTTTGGATCTACAGTATTTCGTGTAATTACCTTATTTTTCAACTTCTCCAACATATCTTTATGAATTTTCCTAGATATTTAGATGTTACTATTGATTTATATCTATGGTTTGATGAAAGAAATTTAAATTACAAGAGAATCCTCCTATACAAAAGTTATTTTTTTTCATTGCCATGTTTTTCCATTTCCTTTCCTTCGATAACAAGGGCAACTATATATTTCCAAAACATAAAAGTACTTGCATTATTATGTGTGGTAACAACCAAACTATCCCATGAGTCTGGTAAGTAACATTCATAAATGATACAATTGTCTTGACTTTAAACCATAATATAAATAGATAATAGAAAACTTCCCATAATATTGAAGGCATTTAGTTATTCTTTCACTAGGTATGCGTCCTTGATCCTTAGATTATGAAATTTTTTTAGTACGAACAATTTCTTCACTACGAATATAAACTAATACAAAGTATCTAAATTGTTTCAAAATTAATTTATTTTAGTTTCTCCTAAAACATTAAGTAATATTGAATCTAAGATACATGACTATATTTTTCTCTTTTCTTATCGATCCATGTTGGTCCAACCTTTTATTGATGTCCCCACTAGTTTAGTGCCTAGATCAACTATGATCCACTAATTTTTGTACTCCAATATATTCTCCATTGAGTTTCCATATAAAAACTCTTCCCATTGAATTTATTAATCTTGTGCTTGAACTACTCACCACTTCCTTTCACCATAATAATAAATTCCACAGATCTCCCACTATAGCAAGTTTTATTGCAAGCCCAAGAAAGGTTTGTTAGCCACAAAACCAAGCCATTGAAATCAAAACTCCCTGATATCAAATGTAGGTTTTAACCTTGTATAGTTAATTGTTGCAAATATATTCTTAATCAAATAGAAAGAATGAAAAGGAATGCACACACATTAGCATATATGTTTTATCCTCAAAACCCAAATGAGAGAAACCGAGAAGATAATTTTTTATTATATTCATCTTTATAGAATTACTCTCTCTCTCTCTCTCTCTCTCTCTCTCTCTCTCTATATATATATATATATCATAAGGCATCCACAAACATTCAATCCATTTACCCTAGATTAGAATGTAATAAAATTTCCTTAACTAAAACTAAAATAATATGGGATAAACTACCATGCACCACAAAAGCACTGAAGGTGAAAACCATGTGCCAAAAACCACCAAAATTAATGCAAAAAAACACACAATTTGTTTTCCCAGACGCTTCCATCGAACCCCAATGCACGAGCGATTTTACCCCATGTGACCCCTCCACTGCACCCAGTACATTGCATTGGGGTATTTTTGCAAGGAAAATAACAAATAACTAATAAAAATTATATAGGTCACATTGAAGAAGGCATAAAATTTACAAGAGCTGAAGAAGCTACATGCATTTTATAAGAGTGTGGAAACAAGTGCATCAAGTTCTATTCTCAAGATGACATGATTGAATATTTTCTCAAATGAAGGTAGGAAATTTTGGAGGATGAAAATAAATATCTGAGGAATAAGGCAAGAGAACTCATGAAGACAATTCCATATTATTTTATGGCTACTAGGAAGATGATTCGCAAAAAAATATATTTCAAACTAGAAGTGATGATAGGAAATCATAGTTGTGGAAGGCCTAATAGACACTTAAAAAGGTGTTTTAACCTTAATATAAAAGAATAAAGCATAGGTCGGAATCCTATTTTTGATTAACTCATTACATTCATACACATGACCATAAGTGAATTCCTAAACATGGATCCCATTTTTAAAGAATGATATGTATAATTAATGTTAGGGACTTGATGGATGGTGTGTTCATAGAAGTTTCTAAGGATAAGTTTGACTAAACAATAATGAAAAAAAATCTCAATAAAAGGAGTGTCTATAGAATCCAAAAAAATTCTCAATGAAAGTTGTGTTAGAATTTCATTTTACAATAAAAATAAAACTTGTTAGAAATTTTATTAGCTTTCTATTACTTATTTTTTGGAATTTTTTTATTCACATTTGATATGTCAACTTGACATTTCTTTGAGTGTGTGTTCTCTAACAATCAAAGGATTCATAAAAGTTCATGTTCAAATGCGTTGGTGTATTCTTTGAAAACTTTGTGTTTTTGAGAAGAAAAATGTGTTACAACAATCTAGACAGAGTCTACTTCGGTATCGTTATATTTACGAAACCAACTGATGCATATCAGAATTACTAGATTTTTTTGAACTGATCTAATATGCAAAAAATGCATATTTTGAATATGTTTAGGCTCGCATGAAGTTTAAACATATTAGTTATAAACTAAAAATCTAAAAACTACGCATTACTGATGACAGACCGATGTAATGCACCATAATTTTTTCAATTTATTTACAGTGTATTTTGGAAGATACATAATTTTGATTTCACTGAATCATAATGACCTTCAGAAATTGTTTGCACCCATTTTATTACAAAACTAATTAAAATTAGTAAATATCTATGGAATTCCATAAAAGTTATATTTCCTGAAAGTAGATTGAATTCTGAAAATGCTTGTCTTCGTTCTGAAGGTTTATTCATAAATTTAGATGGAGTTTAATCATTCCAAAGTTGAAGAAATGTGTTCAGAGCCGAGCTGATGCATAGTTGTAGATGTGTTAGTTCGGCTGAACTTTTAAAATAGTTCGGCTGAATTGTTTTTTGCCGCTCCGTCCCGTTAATTTTAACGACAAACAAGTTCGGCCAAACTTTTGCTCGCAAATTAAGTCAACTGGAAAATTCAATGAAGACTATCCAAAAAAACATTTCGCAACTATATAAATAGCCGAAAACGAAATCATTATTTTCGCATATTTTCACACATTTCTTCATTTGGGTTGAATTTGTAAGGGAATTTTTTTGGGCTTAATTTTAAAAGGATATTTTTTGGAGGTATTTTTTAATGTGACATTTTTTAGAGGTTTTTTGGGTTTAATTTTCAAAGGACATTTTTTGGAGGTATTTTTTAAAGTGACATTTTTTTAGTGTAAGTGTTTTTGGTTGAAGTAAATCTTTTATAATGATTTTTTAAAGTTAGTTTTTGTCTAATTTTTTAAATGAAATTTTTTTGCAGGATTTGGAAGGAAATATTCTGAGCTTCATTTCATTTTTAAAAGAATTTTTTTTGGCAGAATTTTTAAAGTAAGTGTTTTGGGTTGAAGTATGTCTTTTATGCAAAATTTTTAAA
The DNA here is from genome assembly GCA_034641835.2 of Pinus albicaulis. Lineage (NCBI taxonomy): Eukaryota > Viridiplantae > Streptophyta > Pinopsida > Pinales > Pinaceae > Pinus > Pinus albicaulis. Next base: position 617,754,844 of record CM076580.1, read on the forward strand.
ATGAGTTTTTTTGAAATGAAATCTTTTGTGATGCTTTTTTTAATTGAGATTTTGTCCAAATTTTGATAGTGATTTTTTTTTACAGGATTTTGAAGGAAATTTTTTGAGCTTCATACTAAATTATCCTGGGAAATCAGAGGAATTGAAAGAGAAAATATGATCGAACAAGAGACCCTCAGGAACGTAGAGAACATGCGAGAGACTATCGCAAAAAAGAGAAAGAAGAACACTCAAATATCAAAAGGGAAAATCAACTCTAAATAGAAGTTGAAGCATGTATGTAAATGTAAATATTATAAATTTATATTTAAAATTTGACTAGTGCATGGGGAAACTTAATTTTTATTTGATGAACTAATTTGAAAAATATTTTTGCAATGTAAAAAGAGATAGATACTCCTCAAGACATTAATGATGAGATAGTAAATTTTGAAAGATAAAGTGAAAGAGATATTGAACCAATGATTGAAGATGTTGAAATGTTGAAAGAAATTCAAGTGAAGAAATTGAATCACGAGGTATGTATATATATTTGAATGTGTATTATTGAATTGATATGTATTTAATAATTTAATTATTTATTAAATATGTAAACTCATTATGTACATTTAATTTTAATATGTACAGATGAAATCAATATCGATGATGAGATGTTATAAAATGCTGACACTCACACATATAGAGATAAAAATGCTGACCATGTTTTGTGATATCATGTTAAGCACATTATTGGTACGTTCTTCAAAGATGAAAATGGCGCAGTTTAAGCGCAAATGTTGAAAATTTTCTTATCATCAAAGAAATTAAAAGAAGCTATGACTTTATTTGGTATTAAAAAATCAACAAAAGATAAAAAAAATGAACGAAAATGTGATAAAAATATATAAATAATGCTCTAAAGTCAATTGGAAGATCTAGAAAGAAAAGTGATTTAGATGCATGTAGAGTAATACAAATGGTAGTGGTTTCATCAAGTATAAAATATAATCGATTGGTAAAATCTATGGCAGAAGAATTAGGAACCTCACGAAAAAATTTGCACAAACATCGAAAATTTCGATTGCAAATAGATGTAAATGATAAAATTGCTTGTTGGACAGTTATTTGCAAGCAACCATACAAAGCTAGACTTAGAGAAAATGGACTCAAAAATTGCATTCAATTAAAACAAAGCGAAGAAAAATGTGTTTGCATTTGATAAAATAAAATATTCTTGTTTTTTCATGTTTGCATAGACAACACAAAATCCAATGATGTTTGTGAAAACAAAATGTATGTAAAATATTGGCAACATACACAACTAAATACAAAGGGGAAAATGTCTATTGCAAACTTTGAAGAAATGTAATCAGAGGAGACTATAGTATCATCTGAAGGTGATCGAGTTTCTGATCTTGTTAGAGAAGGTAACATTTCAATTTATTTCAAATGATATAGATCTAGAAATAGATAATAAAATCAAGTACACATGTTAATTTTTTAAAGATAATTTTTCATGTTAATTATTATATAAATTTATGTAAGTTTGTTTTATTGTGCAGGAGATGTTTTTGATGTAGTTGCACCTACTACCAACGTAGAAAATCTAAAGTATTATTTGATGTGTTGCATTGAACGAAAGATGAAATTATTGGAAAACGATGGTGATAACAAGTTTATATATGACAAATGGTCTATTATACTGAAAGGTTATTTTTTCCAAAAAAAATCATCAAAGTCAGGATTTTTTTTTACTTTCAAGACTATGAACTTGATGTCATAAGTTGTGAATATAGTCACTTGGTGTGTGCAACACGTATAAAGTTGATAGAAGTTCAATCAAATAAAAAATTGAAAATTAAGAAATGAAAAATTTCAAAATCTGATCATGAACGGATCATTGAAGATGGCATTCCATTAGAATTTTTTTGATTGAACTGTCCAACAATTTATTCTCCTTGGATTCATCTTTTAGAACTTACAAAACTCAAATTTTTAGCCTTTTTTGTGTGCATTCTTAAGTTTTACAATTATTATAATATGTATATTTTATGTTATATGTACATGTGTTTGCACATGTACATTGTTTTGGTACATGCACACGAGTAATTTATACATATGTACACATACACATGTAGATTATCTAGTCTTAAACGATTTCATACATTCCCTGGTACAATTTATGTTATAATGTCATTATTTCAAAATGTACAAGTGTATCTAGCATATTGGATATAATGAAAATTTTAAGTTGTGATTTTGTTTTATACATCTATTAGGAAAATTATAATATTCATTCTTGAATGAAAAATGTGTCGTACGTGTTTTGTAATTTCCAATTTACTATCAACTCACATCCATAGTAGCTTTTCTATGTACATTAATGAAAAATGTTTTGTACTGGATATATGTTTTAATGCAATTTTAAAATTTTATGATCATTTGACACGTCTATGAACACCTAGAATTTTATGATTGCTTTTAGATATATACATATCTTACTTCAATCATTTTTACATGTATTCAAATGTACTTCAATCATTTTTACATATATTCATGAACTTAAATATATAAAACCATCTATTTTTTTTTTTTAAATGACATGTATGATCATGCAAAATTTACCTAAATATCACCTTTAATAGACATCCTAATTATATAACATTCACACATGTTAAAATGCATAAAATGTACCACATGTGTTTTTTAATTTGAAATTTCCATCTAGATTCATTTTATATTAAACAAATAACAAAACAACTTGAGTTTCAAAAACAAAAAATTATATCAGAACATGTGATCACATGCCAAATGTAACAACTATCCAAAATTTAAAATCATTCTTGATAAAAGTAAATGTAGTTCAACTATGCAAAATGTAAAATATGTCCAAAATTTATATCGTGAACAATAAAAGAAAATATATATAACAATGTACATGGTGTTATTGTTTTTAGATACATACATTGATATGTATTGTACTTCAATAGTTTTTACATATATTCAAATGTACTTCAATCATTTTTACATATATTCATGAACTTAAATATTTAAAACCATCTATGACTATTTTAAATGACACATGTGATTGAATGCAAAATGTACCTAAATATCACCTTTAATAGACATCCTAATTACATAATATTCACACATGTTCAAATGCATAACATGTACCACATGTGTTTTGTAATCTGAAATTTCCATCTAGATTCATTTTATATTTAACAAATAACAAAAAAACTTGAGTTTTTAAAACAAAGCATTATATCACAATGTGTGATAACATGCCAAATGTATTTCAACTATCCAAAATATACGTGTTTTGTAATTTTAAATTTCCATCTAGATTCATTTTATATTTAAGAAATAACAAAAAAAATTGAGTTTTAAAAACAAAAACATTATATCACAACATGTGATCACATGGAAAATGTAGTTCAACTATCCAAAATTTAAAATCATTCTTGATAAAATTAAATGTATTTCAACTATATCCAAAATGTAAAATATGTCCAAAATTTATATCATGAACAATAAAAGTAAATATATATAACAATGTATAGTGTTAAAAGTATCAAGTTATATAGGAAATTAAATATGACTGCATAAATAAGACTATCTATATAGAAAATTAAATTTAAGGGTATCTATCAAATAAAATGTTGCATGTACATCATCAATCAAATAGTGATGGATGCAGTGTCTTTTCCAACAATGCCCTGAGGCTCCTTGAGCTATTATCTGATGGATGGGGAACATGCACACAATGTGTAAACATTAAAATTTAATGCTTTAAAATCGAATGAGAATGTATAACTTCCTAAAAAAACAAAATGGAAAAAAAAAATCATGCAATACCTCATGTAGTTCGCTCTCCATTGTCCCGTGTTGGTCGTCTATCAATACATCCTCCATGGTAAAATATATATATATATATATATATATATATATATATATATATATATTTAAAATTTTCAAATGAAAATTCATAAAATAATTTGCAATAATATTAAAAAAAAAGTTAGACAACTTCTTTCTCAAATTGTTTGGATGTTCCTATCTCCATAATACACTCCATCAATAGAGTCCTTGGAGAACGAAAATCATCTCCACAAACCTAAAATTCAAAAATTTTAAAACTGTAAAATAACTCAAGATCTAGATCTCATTTTTTAATAAAACTTTTGAACTTCAATTTATAACTTGAACATAAGTGAAAAATTGATTACTTGTGACGATGGATTTGGCACCTCTCCTGACAGGGAAGAACTTGGTGGCTCCCAATGAAAATCATCTCCACAAACCTAAAATTCAAAAAATTTCAAACTGCAAAATAACTCAAGATATAGATCTCATTTTTTAATGAAACTTTCACTTCAATTTATAACTTAAAAACATAAGTGAAAAATTGAATACTTGTGATGGTGGATTTGGCACATCTCCTAACAGGGTAGAAGAGGGTGGCTCTGAACGAAAATTGTCTCCAAAAACCTAAAATTCAACAATTTAAAAACTATAAAATAACTCAAGATCTAGATCTTATTTTTTAATGAAACTTTCACTTCAATTTATAACTTAAAAACATATTTAAGTGAAAAACTGTTCATACTTGTGACGGTGGATTTGGCACATCTCCCAACATGGAAGAAGAGGGTGGCTCCATTGCAAAATCATCGGACGAAATCAGAATATGTTAACATTTAATTATATACATACACGTGTACACAATTATTTATTTTTAAAATATGTCATCATGATACTGATATAATAATAGATTAATAATTGTAAATCCACATCATGAACACTTAAAAACCACTAACATTTTCCAACATATCATCTTGATTGTAAGAACCATCTTGATTGTGAGAACTGAAGCTTCGACCGTGATATTATCAAAATTTTCGTTCATCGAGCGTGTTAACTGCAAATGGTGTTCACATACGATACATTTTTGTTAGATTAACATATAAAAATAAACATGTATATGTATTTATTACAAATTGTACATGTTAAAATATTCACCCTAACATTTAACACATACTGATCCCATACCCTCTTCCTCATGAATAATTATGTCCTCACAAACATTGCGACAATGCTTTGCATATGTTTTAAGCTCTTCAATACTCATGTTGTCTATCTCATTATCTGTATGATGCACAAAATTAGCATGTGCATTCTCTCATGCTCTTTGTCGATTCAGACAAACATAAATTCCACCAAGTCCACTCTGAACATTTTTTATGATAACATCCCTTGTTTCTCGACTAATTTGAGAAGTGGCATCCATATCTGACCACAAAGTTTCCACACGAATAGGCCAACTTACCATGGTGGCTCAGGGTGAGGCAACTCACCATCATGCTTAGCGCCCCTACTGTCACATAATAGACCTTTCCTAGGACCAAAACATTCAGAGGAAAGGTCATTATAGTTGGGTTTCATTCTAAAAAAGTATTCTTCATAAAATAATATTGAAAATTAAATAGTGACCTCGTCGTTCCATGGTATTCTTCCATAAGCAGCAAGGTGCCTATCATAAAAATGGCAAGCTATATCAGGGTGCATGAAATATTAACTTTAGCATCTTTCTTTTCGGCCCTTCTTTGAAATTAAACATAGATTTTTTCGTTTATTTTGTAACTCTGTGTTTAACATCATCCCATATATCGAGACCCATCATTGTTTCTTTTCTTTTCCTCATCACTTCTAAAAAGGTATCGGTGATTGGCCCAAGATTTTTGTAGATATCTACAAGTGTGCTTAAAGAGTGTGTAACTATTTCTAAGCTTTCTCGACTCTCAGTAGGGAGTTTCAAAGACATAAGATCTTTCTTCAATTTTGAATAAAGATGTTCACACCTTTGTAATGTGCATTGTGGGATGTTTGTTTCCCAAGGTAAATCATGAATGTGAGAAGGATAAGTCGTGGTTGGTGTACAACCTTCTTCTTGAATAACGCAGTCTGGTCTATGTCTTTTTCAAGCGACAATTTCACCTTCTGCATCAATATATAAAATTGCATGTATAAATAAAAAACATGTGAACAAATTTGTGCAAATTTTATTTTTGTCCATAGAAAAATTATATAAATAATTTAAAACAAATTAATAATTGAATGAAAATAAATTCACATTGATGGCCACCTCGAGATGGTTGGGTAGCATCATGCCCACCCTGAGATCGTTGAGAACCAGCATGATCACGCATTGATTGGCTACCACCCATTGGTTCAGAACCAACATGACCACCCATTGATTGGACACCGGGGGAATGCATACCACCACCCTCACATTGTAAAAACTCTACGTAACTCATTTTTTTTCTATTTATGGAAATAACACTGCTTTTTTGTCCTTTACTTATTTTATTTATATCTCCTGAGTAATACCTTTAAGATTATTAGTACAGAACTTTACCTCAGTTCTTATCTTGTCTAATCAATCTATATTTCTTTTCCATAACTTCTCTACATATATTTAATCCTTATACTGGCCCCAGGAATTATCCTTAACTGATAATACATATGTTAAAGTTACCCTTAAGGAATGTAGAGAATTTCATCTATTAATGATCACATTATAGTTAAGGTATAGTAAAATATATATATTTACCTCACCATAAATATATGTAATGATAATTTTGAATATAATGTACCTATGGCATTATTAACAATATATATTATATCTGAATTTCCCACTAGGGATGAACCATACCTTTAATGGTTTTCGAATATAGATATAATGCCTTATCCTTATAAACCTGTCGTTATACATTTAATTCCATTATATGCATAATATACCTAATAGATTCAAATCGACTTATAACCATATCTATTATGAATAAGGTTTGGGGAATATACGTTTACTTGTCCCGATTCCCACTAACACTATGATTAATTTATATGTAAATGAGATATCCTACTCACTATCATAACCATATAATTTTTCAAGCCTCAGAATATTTGTGAAGATTGACATAATATTTAGTTTATTTTTGTGGTGGATGAATTCATTTAATTGCACTATCAGTTCTATTAACTCGATAGCCATAACTGCAATTGTTATCATTTAGTTTTTAACACTCATAAATGTTTTTGTACATATGGTGATGATATTCACATGGGCTTCCTTATGGTAGGCTAGCTATATGGTCGATCACTCATAAATTCGACGGTTCAGGTTTACTCATTCCTCCCTCCCAGTTAAAATTCCAAGGGTTAGGGTTTAATATTTGGAATTTGTCACGATTTGGATTTTGTCACTTTCACTTTTAACCTTTTTGTTAACCGAGACTAGCTCCACAATGTCTTTCTGTCTCTCTCGTTTTTCATGAGGATTACTCCTCAGAGCCGAAGGCATTAGTTCAATCCGCATTACATTTACGCTGAGTCTCTACGAAGGTAAGCTTTGGTTTACCTCATCGTTCATTTTTTTCACCCTTGGACATTTTTATTGTATTTGTTACTCTTCCTACTCAAAGAAATTATACTTGGAATTGTGCTATTTTTATTTTATTTTATTCAATCTTTCTCCTTCTTTTTTAAAATTAGTATACTTAATTTATTTGGTTGTTGCAGGTTACGAGGTTCGTAACCCTTCCTATGAACTCCCCTTCTGAAAACAGAAGTATTATTCACTATTCAAACTATTGGCATTTCTTGGAACTTATTTCCACCACAGTTTCTGTTTACGGGGTTTATTATTCACCAAATGTATTTATCCCTATTTGAATTTTAATTCTCCTCGGAAGAAAAAATATTTGGATTAAATTCAGTCTATGTTTTCGATTGGAACTTGAAGTGGATTTTCCCCCAAATCCGTTTTCCAATTTCTTGATTTTTCATTTTGTTTTAAGATTAATTTCAATTAACTGTGATATCGATTTCTGGTATAACTCTTAGTGAATTTCCATCTTCCCTTTGAAATTGATTTGCTGGAAATCAGTGAGTTCATATTTTCTGTGTTTTATAAACTATTTATGCTATCTATTTATTATATATGAATGGTTAATACCACTCCTCCTCTATACAATATTTGAAACGAATTTGATTTTCTTCATGTGTAATGGGTTTTAAGGTTTTTATTACTATCAATTTAACCTTATGGTGCAAAGTCGATCTGCACTCCCACTGAGCCATCATAGTTTTTATATAAATTATCGCTTATTTAATTAGATCATTTTATTTTTGTTTGATACACAATCACCTCATTTTTCATTTATGACCTCATTTCCCCAATTGCTTCCTTGTATACTTATATTCAATTTTAGGCTTGTTCCCTAATTCTCCTTCTTCACTTAATAAATGTTTTCTCTACCAAGTTAATTCTGATTGATAGGCATATTTTTCCACTTATCTAGATAATCTATTTAGCAATGTATAACACATATTTATCTAAGAGATTATTGGTTTTCCCTTCAACGATACAGGGTTTAAATTTTTCCAAAAATTACTTTATCATTCCAAAAATTAGACTTTTCTCAATTCTCTGATGAGCATTTAATTTCTCGTTACCATAAAAGAAAGGGTTAACTTAATTACATTTCAAATAAATTATGAAACATTCTCATTTTCTCATTTATGAAAATTGTTTCATAGGTTCTGTTCTTACCCTATTTACTTCCTCTGCTATATATATATATATATATATATATATATATATATATATATATATATGTATGTATGTATGTATGTATGTATGTCATTCCAAAAGTTATATATACAAGACAGAGAGAAAACCATTGGTTCATGGAATTTAATTTGGTTTGTAGATAGTTCATGATTTCCCTATTTCTGCTGATAGGGTAAGAATCTGCCCTCTTTCAGATCTAATAATTTATGATTTAATCAAATATTCCTAGTGTCACTTAAATGGTAATTTCTCATGATAAAATAGAATTATCACATTTATCTTTTCTCAGAATAATTTGTGTTTTTCCAGATTTGTTTCCACAAAATACTCAACCACCTTATGCTCTGTTTTAGTCCTTAACACAAGTACTGTACATATTCAGTCCTGTAACTAAATCAAAATTTCTTCATATGTAATTTAATTACTTTTAGGTATAACTCTTATTTTATGTACTTTCTGAAATTAATATCTTATTATTTTCTTATACATGAATAATCCCTTCATGTACTTTAACCAGGTACTGTTTGACATTTTTCTTATTATAGTAATTGCATTTCATCATTACTTTAGCATAGTTGATGTCAGTCTAACGCCATGTTATGTATTCACTTACAGGTGAATTTTGTTTCTCAGGATTTCCTCACAGTTACTTCACATCATTATCAAAATCACTGACGACAAGTTTTTCCTACCTCTAGGTCAATCGTTCTAATGTATAGATTTCAGACATTTGACATTAATGATCTTTATCAATGTATCTGTACATTGTGTAATTAATTTTAGTAAAAGATGACTCTCAATCAATATGAATTGGACTGTTGTAACTAATATTTTACCTGAATTTTAATATATTTTTCTATTCACCTCTATCATAGGAATTTCACATACTCTGAACAATTATATAAATAGTTTGTGCTTCCCTTTTGATATAAATGTTTCATCTATATGTATGAATATTTCATGGTTCCTTTTTAATACACATATTGCCTCTATATGTATGCATGTTTCCTAAATTAAGAAATTGTACAGTTTAAATATGAAGTATGTTACTTGTACATATTTATACTTTCTTGATTTAATTGTAATAAATCATTCAACTGTATAGATATTTTCTTCAATATTAGTTTATAGAAATAACTATGTATTTCTACTATCACTTTCTATGTTTCTCTTAGTACTGTTAGAATTATATTTGATCGCAATGATGTATTTTATATCGGTAATAAAAAATTAACATAGACCTAACAACAGATTTAAACCCTTCTCTTTGGGTTTAGATATTTTGTGTGTTGGTCAACTACTTATTCAAGTCTATGTAACTATACATAGAAATTAACTATATCTTCTATGTATAGTTACATAGACTTAAATAAGACTATGTATAGTCTTATACATAGTCTTATTTAAGTCTATGTAACTATACATAGAAGATATAGTTAATTTCTATGTATAGTTACATAGAAGATATAGTTAATTTCTATGTATAGTTACTTAGAAATTAATTTCTAAGTATAACTATACATAGAAATTAACTATATCTTCTATAGTTATACTTCTGTTAAATACATATGACACTTTATTCCAAAGAACATAACAGCTTATCACACAGATTTGTAATTCAAGATATAATGTTTTCAGCTAAACTCATAACTAAACCATATTTAATCTTAATCAAATATCATCATGATAACAAAATCATAAGACATAATCTAATAAGTGTGCATACCAATTCTGGTAAATACTATTTTACACCCAACCTTGAGCTTTCATCCAGAGCTCCCCTCGAGCAGAGGCCAATCCCTCCAAAATGTAGAAAACATCTTGTCTACCTAGGAATAACTTATTTAAGCTTGCTTTCCCTCAGCATATTTCCATAAATATGTCCAGTTAATTTATAATGTTGTTTTCCTTTAGCCTAGGCTTTTCTTTTGTTTTTTCCACGAAAGCTCTTTAAAACTAGTTTTTTCCTCTTTCTAGTTTTATTTCACCTCTTATAAACAAATTTCCACTTTACTGAGGTATATATTAGATTCTTATCTCCCATATAATATTTTTATTTTATTTTTATTTTTTTCTCCAAGGATTTTTGGAGATTTTGGGAAAGTCTTTGGATTTCATTCCATCCTCATGGACTTGAAATCTTGGTATCCAATTTACTCTAGTTTTTGCATAATAATTAAATTCCATATTTATTAAATTAAAAAATAATATGTCCAAATATATTTTTCCTTTAGGTCCACTTAAACTTTAGGATTTCCAATTGTCTAAATAAAAGCAGAAAAAATAGGGGTATTACATATTCCCCCTCTAAAACAAAACATCGTCCTCGATGTTGCAAAAATATAAATTCACTTCTAAAACAATGATGGATATTTCTCTTTCATCTCATATTCTTGCACCCAAATAACTTCTTCAGGTGTAAAGTGCCTCCACTGCACTTTCACCCTAGCAACAGTTCTATTCCGGAGCTCGATTTCTTCCCGTGCCAGTATATGAGGGGGATCTAGAAGAAATTCCCCTTCTGTTTCCACCTGTATCATAGTCCAATAAATTACATGAGTAGGGTCATGTACATACTTTTCAATAAGGAAACATGAAAAACATTATGAACCTTAATATGAATAGGTAGAGCCAATTTGTAAGCTACTAGCCCCACTCTTTCTAATAATTCAAATGGTCTAGAGTAGCGTTGTGTTAATTTAGCATAACTACCAGCATATAATGTAATTTTGTGAGACTTAATCCTCAAATAAACATGATCTCCCACTTTGAATTCTCTGTGAATTATTTTCTTATCTGCATAACTCTTTTGTCGATCTTGAGTTGTTTTAATATTTTTTTGAATCTTCTTCAAAATTCTTTCCATTTCATGTAGTGCATCTGGTCCAAGAATCAACTTATCCTCTAGTTGAATACAACTAAGTAGAGTGTGGAATTTTCTGCCATACAAGGCTTCAAAAGGACTCATATTAATAGAAGCTTGATAACTATTATTATATGAAAATTTTTCCAAATGCATAAAATCTTCCCATTTTGTGGGTCTTTCCATCACATACATGTGCAGCATGTATTCTTAAATTTTATTAGTTATTTCAGTATTCCCATCTATTTGAAGATGGTAAGTGGTTCTAAAGTTCAATTTGGTACCCATTCTTCCAAACAACATTTTCCAAAAGGATGAAGTAAATTTTTCATTTTTGTCAGATATAATCATTTTTGGAATTCCATGTAATTTCACAATTTCTTTCATAAATACATTGGCTACTTGAGCTATGCTAGAAGTAGATTCTACTGGTAAAAAGTGTGTTGCCTTAGTTGAAATGTCTACAACCACCATTATAGATTCATGTTGATACTTGGTTCTAGGCACTCTAGTAATGAAATCTATGGAAATTACTTCCCACTTCCATTCTAGAATAGATAGAGGATTTAGTAGTCTTGCAGGATGCTTATGTTCCACTTTTACATGTTGACATTATAAACACCTTTCTAGATAATCAGCTACATATTTTTTCATCCCTGGCCAAAACATGTTCTTCCTTAATGCTGAAATTAGTTTTTGATAACCAAGATGACCTGAATAAGGTCTCTTTGATACTCATCTAAAATTTTATATTTTAAAGATGTCACATTAGGAATATACAATATTTTTTTATAATAAACCAATCCTTTTTGGTTTTTTGTATATCCCACAACTTCAGTTTTCTGCAATTTCTCTTGCAATTTTAAATATTGTTGATCTTGCGTCAACACTTCATGAATCTATTCTTCTATCTCAAATTTCACACTAATTCCTGCATGGGTCAAAATTTGATGAACATTCATACTCAAAGCATCAACAATTTTGTTTTCATTTCCTCTAATCTATTTTATTTCTATATTGAACTCACTAAGGAAAGCTAACTATGTAACTTATCTAGCATTTAGATCTGGTTGAGTAAAGAATTATTTCAGACTTATGTGATCTGTCATTAATATGAAATTATTTCCCAACAAATAATGTCTCCACATATCTAATTCATTTGTAACAACAAATAGTTCTAAATCATACACAACATAATTATGTTCATGCTTCTTCAAATTTCTTGACACATATGCTATTACTGAATTATCTTGTAGTAATACTCCTCTTAACCCTTCTACACATGCATTTTACAGACTACAAATTCTTTATTTGGAACAACAATTTTCAAGATGGGGATAGTAGTTAATTTCAGTTTTAATTTCTCAAAACTACTTTGACACTTTGTTGTCCATTCAAAATTTACTCCTTTTTTCCGCAATGAAGTAATAGGATAGGCTAATGCTGAAAATCCTTCAACAAACCTACGGTAGTATCCAACCATACCCATAAAAGATCATATGGCTAGTACATCTGTGGGTACAGGTGTAATATCCCTATTTTTACTGCTTTTATTAGACAATTGAAAATCCTAAAGGTTAAGTGGACCTAAAGGAAAACAATATTTGGGGACATATAATATTTTTTAAATTTTATAAATATGGAATTTTAATTATTGTGCAAAGACTAGAGTATATTAGAGACCAGGATTTCAAGTCCATGAGGATGGAATTAAATCCAAAGACTTTCCCAAATTCTTCAAAAAACCTTGGAGAAAATAAAATAAATTTAAAACATTAGATTGAAGATAAAAATATAAAGATACCTCGGTAAAGTGGAAAATTACTAAGAAGAGGTGAAATAAAAATAGAAAGAGGAAAAGCTAGTTATAAAGTGCTTTTATGGAAAAAATAAAAGTAAAGCCTAGGCAAGAGGAAAATAGCATCCTGATTTAACTGGACGCAGTTATGTAAACATGCTAAAGGGAAAGAAAGTTTAAATAAGTCATTCCTAGGTAGACAAGAGGTTGTCTACTCTTTGAAGGAATATGCCTCTACTCGGGGGGAGCTATGGAGAGAAAGCTCAAGGTTGGGTGGAAAATAGTCTTACCAAAATTGGTATGCACAAGTGATTTAATTATATCTTATGAAATTTTTGTTATGAGGAAAGTTATAGCAATGATGATTCAGGTAGAAAGATATATGGAAATTCTCTTTTCTGTATTATTAATTAGTATAATAAATTTCTTTACATTGTAAGTTACATAGTGTGATGTATTTAACAGAACATACTATAATAGTTATATTTAGCTCTATATAGTTACATAGAAAAATGAAATTAGTAAACCAACAAACAGAATGTCTAAACCCAAGTAGGAGGGTTTAAATCTGCTGTTAGGTTGTAAGAATCTAATTGTTAAGTACATAAAATACATCAATAAATGTGGAAAAGATGTAAGAGAAATAATGAAGTTAACTAGTTGTAACCAATAATTAAACTGAAATCTAGATACAGTAAGAGATAATTGTCAATCTATAAAAAAGCATGATTGTACAATTAAATCTAAATACTCTGTTGTACATTAACAAAAAGACTACATGTAGTTATTCATTCTTATATTGAGTAAGAAATTAAATATCAAGTTCATATTAAAGTACTAGAGGATAGTACAAGACACATAGTGCCATGAATTAGACCAATACATATACCAAAGACTTATAAAAATGAATGTTTATTATTATAAAAATAACATAAAAATTGTATTAACAATGATATAAATTCTCATTACAAATTGTCATAACTTCTTTGACAAAGTCCATTGTTTTGTATAAATAATTACATGAATTATAAATAAGGAGATATCCTTGAATTTAGTGGATTGAATTCTATGTGTGACATGGACCAACCTGTAAATAGAAGAAATAAGATACACTTTCAAATTTGGCAGAATGAATGCTCAAAATTAAGGAATGGTAAAATGAGAGAAGTGCAATACCTACACAAAAATACCATATGCAAAGATTAGTATATATAACAAAGTAAATAATTAAATAAAATATATACAAGTGACGATGGTAATTGAATTAGAAGGATTACCTTGTTAGTCAAATTAAATAGTGGAACAATTCTTGTACACAAAGAGAAAATGAATAAGTTCATGTGAGAGGATGAACAGAAGAATATATTGTAGTGACAACAATGTGATATCCAAATTACCTTATCTGTATTTTGGTAGACAGGGTATGTATTGGGAATCTGGAATAATCTTGCTAGAAGAGCAAGAGTTCAAGTAAAAGAAATCGTTTTATTAAGTTGAGGAAATTAATAAAATAATAAGTATTAACGAAGATAAGAATATAAAAATTCTCTTATAAAATTAATTACTGAGCAAGTAACATAGATATAATTATAAGTCATAATTTTAATCATTTCAAATAAAATAGAATTCTATAAATTAATAAAGGTTCATCATAATTATGTATATGTATATACATAAATAGAAATTGGGATTCAAATGTAACTATATTTAAGACCCTATTACATAATATAAATTAATAAATTCTTTCATACCTGATGGAATTATGGTATGACTGAAACTAATGGGACTGTCCCAAACGAAGTGCAAGTCTATATTGATGACGAAAAATTAGGAATTATATACCTAATTGCAATTTAGTTCCCTACAGTTAGGGTTACCTTGACGAATATTAATTTGAACATCGTAGAGGAAAAATGATGTATGTATTCGTACAGGAAAATAAATATAGAATAGAGTCACTCTAATACCCAATGAAGGATTGCAATGAAAAATTGATTATTCATAGTGAAGGAAAATGAATGTAGATTAATTTTATAATGTATCAAACCATTTTTTGAATTAATAAAATACGTTCTCTGTAAATTTCCTAGAAAGCCGAGGACAAAAATACCAATTCAATATGAAGAGGAGTTCATATTGAGTTTAAGGCCAGACAAAGAAAACGAAATTGTATTCCCTTCCTGGGAATTAAAATGAAAATAAATGTTTGTGGAATAAAAAAAATAAATTAGGGAAAATTAACTTCATAACTCCAACAGTAAACAATTGTAATAAAAACAATACTATCTCTGTATAAAATATGGAATTCAATAATCAGAATGAAACCAAAATCGTTCAATGAAGGAACTGTGTCGAACCATAGAGAAATGTTCACAGAACAGAATTCGTAGGACTAATGACTGTCTCTCTTATAACTGAAATCGTAATTCCAATAATTTCCTCACTGAAATAATGAAACGAAATGAAAAAACAAATTGAGGGAAAATGGGTTTGGAAAACTAAGCCACGACCATATTCACAAAATAACCAGAGACATAACCTATCTTCGTAAAATGATGGGTCCATGAAATTCTTACTTGAAAAATTCTAAAATGGCATTACCTCAAGATGGTGATGAATAGAATGAATCCCTACAATCACAACCATAAAATGAAATTAGTTTCAGTAGAAGAAAACCAAAATTTTGACAACCAAAAACATATATAATTTCATGAGTAATTTTAACATAGTACAATTACTTACCTAAGGTGAGTAGGTCTTCGTAAGCCAAGTGAAGAGGGTTGCGAAAAGGCATAAGGGTCTGGGTGGAGAACCAGAGCCGAGGCCTCAGACAGTATTAGAAAATGCAAATGAAAATCGAAAACCTAACATGCCATTGAAAAACCAAATGCATAGGTTTAAAGGAAGGTATATGTGGCACACATTCGTGGAGAAAAATTTGAAATATCACTCAAGCCATGTGACGGGTTTAATTAATGAAGTACCGTTCCTTAAGAATTGATAGCCTCAAATAGAGGAATGACATAAAGGATCTGTCAACAATTTATGAAAGGGATACAATCTAATCCCAATACATATTTGAAAAAAATCAAAACGTTGAAACTTTAGCTTAGTATAATATGTTAATTACTCTATGTTGGCTTAGTCTATTGATCAGCTGTTCAAGCACAGCCTACTGCACGATGGTGGCAACATACACAACCTAGATTTGAGCGACTTCGTCGGCCTTGGTCAGAATAGTCTGGTCGGTTGTGCTGAGGTGCTGTTGTACTTGAATTTTGCGGTGCTGGATTTTGCTAGTGACGACAGTCAATAATTCTTGCTACTGTGCACCAACCAATCGACCAACCTCAAGGCCGATAGAGGAACATACCTGAACTTGGGTGCACAATTTAGCAGGTTCCAGGACAAAGGCTGCACTGGGGAGGGGATAAATCTGGTTATCTGCAATGGTTGCCAACGCTGTAACGCGGGTCAGAGAGCCATTAGGAATCTTCCTTCCTTGTTCTACGCTCGCCTGATTTTGCCTCGCTTGATCTGTGCTTGTCTGATTCTACCTCGCTTGATCCACGCTCACTTGAAGTGTGTCTATTGTAAGTTGAAGGACCTGCAACTCAGCTTGTAAAACATATATAATAGCCTTTTGCTGTTCCTCCCAATTGTTCCATCGGTCAAAAGATGCAGTGGTGACAACATCAACAATCTGATCAAGGTCATCCTCTGTGAGGGTGATTTCCGTGGCGGTGCCGGTCTTAATGGCCTTACGTTTTTTCCGAGGCCTGTGAGACAAATCACATGGCTGCTTAGTGGTGTGTAGGATGGACGTATCAGCATCATCAACACCGTTTATGTGGTGATCGGGCAGGGAGTTGTTGGGAAAAATACTAAGAGGGGGGTGAATCAGTATTTAGAGCTTACTGAAATATTTTCCTTTTTCTTTACTGAATTCCATACACGGCTTGTAAGAACCCAAGTCATGTATACACGCGCAAATACCAAGAGAAACTAACATATGCTGATATAATTTTATTGTTTAGAAACACTTTTCAGAAACAATATTTAACTTAGTTTATCAGTCATGCATCTATTAGATAATCAAAAAATATGTGCAGTAACAGTAGAATAAAACATCACACAAGTGAAACACACATGAACACCAAGATTTAAGGTGGAAACCCAACTCGGGAGAAAACCACCGCTACTGTCATCTCTGTCTTCAATATTTATTATATGGAAAACTTTTTACAATTTTGTATTGATGCAGACTCATATAAGTATGCAGGCATCTACCTACAGAAGGCTGCAACCTTCTCTCGTTTTCCAGCTACTACTGGAAGGGAGCTATGACCCCCAAATCTCGTTTACTAGTCACTACTGGAAGGGAGCTTCAACCCCCTTATCAAAACACCAACTTCTACTGGCAGTAAGCTTCTACGTCCCTCAGAATCACTGCAGACCACATTTCATTAATTTTCACACTGGATCACACAACTTCAACACAACCCTTCACAAAGATCAATAATAATAAACTTCACTCATTAGGGGAATTTTGAGGTCTAAAATGGGCCTCATAAGGAAAAAGTACAATAAAAATTCACTTTATGAGAATCAATCACATTTGAGAGGATGACATCATCCTTAATGGTTGAGGTGGCATTGCTTGAGTTAAAGGTACTTGTCACATTCTCAATGGTGGATAAAAACTCATGGTTAACCATGGTAGTGCTCTAAGTACTTTTAAAGTTAGAGTAAAGTACTTATAATAAATGTCATTTCATACTTTTTGAATAAAAATATATTATTGTCATTTCATATTTCTTGAAAGAAACAATGCATATGCCTATACATTTATTATATTATATTATTTTTATATAGTATATTAATTATATGTTGTTATACAATTTAAATAATATAAATTTTAATTAAGAGCATATAATATAATTAAGAATTTATAAATTTATATTTATATTTATATTTTAATTTATTTAAGTACAAAGGACGAATGCATTAGTTGTTCAATGATAATGACTTTTTCTTGAAAAATTAATTCCTATTTATAGTCACATCAATACAATTTTTAAGTAATTTTATTTTGGTACAACTTTTGAATTGAATTTAACTATGGTTACATGGATTGTGGTGCAAAAAATGAATTGAAAATTCATAAATATTATTTTATTGGTTTAGCTATTATTTTATTATTTCCTTAGGAGGCCCATTTTAGACCTCAAAATTCCCCTAATGCAATACATCAAACTAGATAGTGAGATCACTGTAAATAGATCTCAAAAACAACCCAGACTTTAGAATCAATATGCAAAATCAAACTTAACCCTAAACATTTATCATCTTAAAATGCATACGCTACTTTGCTTCACTGAACCTACGTGTATACGTGCTTTCCTTAACACCAACCTGCGTATAGATATGAGAATAATGTTTTTCAGAATATGATCTGTCTCAGATCCAGATCTGAAGCTTTTAGCCAGACATATTTTCAAAAATGCAGAACCTTTAAATAGTCAGTCATCATTAACCATGTTTACTCACTTATTGATCAGATTTGGACATATTCAACTTAGCAGCATGTACAGTATTCAAGCAACCCAGATCTTCATGAAGAATTCATTGATAGACAACATAAATGATAGTAGAAATAAAAAAAAACCTCTGCAATAAGCTTTAGAAAACCCTAACTTCCATACACGCCTTTTCTGAAGCAAACCCACGTATATATGTGCTTTTTCTAAGACGAACTAGTGTATATCTGTAAATATTAATTCAGTAGAATTTTTTTAGATCTATAGAACTTACCCAAATTTCTTCACTCCACTTCAGAAAACATACGCCAGGTCTTAGATCTAAGCATCTTTTCAATGGATCATGGAAGAATATAGTCATTTCAGGTCTAGAGATCTTGATCCATCAACCTATCCAAGGGTGCATCATAACTTTATATTTATCAATAAAACAGAGTTCATCCTATGCAGATATACTTCAGAGAGAAATATTAGTGATAGCCCTTACACATGCACACCCTTGTACTATGATCTTATTCTCCTTATATAGATTTAGCCTTTACCAATACCATGAGTCAAAACCACACAACTGCTGATGGTATTCTTGGACGAAATCAAATAGACAATACAACGCTCAATACCGAAACAAGGTTTCTCTTTCCTTGTATAAAGAAGAGCTTTACAGATCTGAAGTGCACTGTATTAACCATGCTCCCCCTGAGTTCATGTTGAATCTTC
This sequence comes from Pinus albicaulis, assembly GCA_034641835.2. Taxonomy (NCBI): domain Eukaryota; kingdom Viridiplantae; phylum Streptophyta; class Pinopsida; order Pinales; family Pinaceae; genus Pinus; species Pinus albicaulis. Next base: position 617,774,373 of record CM076580.1, read on the forward strand.
AGACATATTTTTCAATGAAGTACATGATTCTATAACTCAACCGAGTATGACCTTTCCTATCACCAAGGACTCATACTTACATCAATGATCCAACCAAGTGGAATTATATATTTGACTGAACTACCCAACCAAGTGGGTTTAAAATTTGACAAAGTCCTTACATGACTGAATATAACAATTTACATCATGAGTATCAACATTTCCTTTTGAATCAAATTACAGAAATGGCTTTTCATAACCAGGACCAAAATATCTCAAGAGATAAATCATAAATCAAAAACCAAATCAGAATGCCAACAATGCATCCTCTTCAACAAGGCAGGTGCTCCCCCTAAGCTTGTGCATCCTGAACACTTTTAACAACCAATTCATCAAAGCATATATATCAAGGAGATAAATATCAGAGAATAATATAGAAAGATGAATACTGGATCAAAACAGCGATTACCCAACAACAACACATCTGGTATGAATGCTAACCTAGAGAATATCTATAAACAAAACCCATACGCGGTTTTATGCATAGAAACTGTAATATTCCCATTTTAGCACACAGCTAAGTGGAATATTAAACTTTTTTTATTATCACCTAGCAGCTAAATAAATGGGTAAGGAAGCCCATGCTTATTGAAGACATGAATAAAATCCTCAAATTTGAAAAGGGATAGACATAAGAGCTGGATTTCACACCCTTATGTGTGAAAGGGGACAATTGCATGGAGACAAGGTCAAGTTTGACCAAGTCAACAATGCTGGGAGAGAAGGTGGATAACACTTTGATAGAAAATGCAGTATGGATGAGAAGAGGGTTATTTGGTGGAGGAAACCCTAATGAGTGGGACCCATGGAGAGAGAGCTTTCACTTGTTTAAGAGGAGGGCAAGGAAACCATGGTTATTTATGATTTGGATTATTGATTTCATTGTCTATTCAGACATTGTGCATTCTCCTGCTGTTCAACAGAATTGCCGGCGAATTCCTGTTTAGGATTACTTCACCTTATTAAGAGTTCTCTTGAGGGATTGTTCATTCTCCACATTTCTTGGCTCAAGGCCAAAGCCACCTCCTTCAGTCACAACGTTATTCCTGAATCATGATAACTTCGTGTTGTAGGGTGTTGCAGTGGGGGACTCCACAAAACCATTTCCTTGGCTCATATTTCAGAGGAGGGAGCTTCTATTCCTTTGGGAGGTCAGTGAGGGAGATTCCTGAGCTCATTGCAGATCATTGGCATCAGGGCAAGCACTTCCTTTCACCAACAACGTAGTCCCTTCTCTAGACTACATTATTTATGAGTGCAATTGCAGTGGGGACTTGCTCCACTATTTTGGAGGGTGAGATCTTCAGGGATTGGGTAAGCCTTTCACCTGAGAGATCCTTTGGATGAAATTCAGCCATCATTTGTAGCATCATCAACTATCTACATGCATTTCCAGTTTCTGAGTTGCAACTGCTACACTGCAACTCCAACATTTCTGCAAAATTGCCATTTTGTGTATATTTCAGCCAATCCTTATAAGGATTGTGTATTGTTGTTTCTAGGGGTTGAGATATTGCTCTCCCATATATGTTTAAGCTCTATATTGTTATATTCTTGTATTGACATTATTTTGCAGTAGTTCTCCATAATATATTGCGCTGTCATAGCCAGGGCTTCTTTCATGTAGCAGTATTTCTCCATTTGTCATGTATATGTTTTATTGAGGCTACATTTCCTAGCTTGAGAGATCATTTCCTCCAGATATTGTATACATTGTTGCTTCTATAATCTAATGCAATGGTTATGTGGATCTTCTAGCATTATTGGTATCAATGTATCACTGTTACTCCATGGGCATTTTTGTGTTTTGTTGATATCCAACTTTAGAATATCTCAAGATATTCTCACTGTTGTAGAATTTCCCTAATTTGGGATATTACAGTGGTATCAAAGCATTGTCCTGGCTCAGACTATGAGTCTTAGCCAAAGAATATCAAGATGATGAAGAAGATGAGTTTACTCTCATCAGTTTTCAGATCCAGGAAGGACCTCTCCGAGGAGGTCAAGAAGATTGAAGAAGGAGAAGGGGAAGTACCATGCACTTCCTATTATCAGAGAGAAGAATGAATGAAGCATGAAGAACACCTGGAATTCAAAATTCTAAGTGAGTACCTTACTGAATACCGAGCTAAACCTAGAGCCTTCCAAGAGACTCTAGCTTTACCACAATTTATTCAGCAGGAAGAAGAAAGAAGACCCCATAGCTACGGGATGATGAGAGGCAATATATTTCTATTGTCCACATTTGATGGATCACTCACATGTGCAGCAGAGGTTTGGGTGAAGAAACTAGAGGATTTCTTCCTGCTACATCCTGTAGTAGAAAGAGAGGCTGTAGAAATGGCAGCGCTACACCTTGAAGATGAAGCAAATATTTGGTGGATTAGCCATCTAAGTCATGCAAGGGTTTCAACTCTTGCTGAGTTTTCTCAAAGGATGATTAGAAGATTTGGAAAAAGGAGGGAGGAGCCCTCACCACCAGTTGATGAGGCATGTACCAGCACTGCTGAGACCATGGAGGAGCAGCCTTCATCTTCGAAATTTTGGGAGGCCAACACTTATGTGGAGGAAAATATTACAGCCTTGCAAGGAGCTTCCAAATTTCACTGAGGTATGATCAAAAGTCCATCTCTTGTCATTTCAGAAAACACTATGGATGGGTCTACATCATTTCATGCAGTTGATCTAGAGCAGTAGAATAGCACTGTGCTGCACAAGAGCAGTGATGGAGAAAAGAGGGACCATTCCTCATGTGATCACTCAAAGGAAAACTTCATTCAGGAAGCCATGAAGGAAGCAGTGAGAAGGAGTAGACATCTGGAGATAAGAAACTCTTTCTCCTCTCTAGATGACACTCTCTCAATGAGCATGCCACATCTCAAAGAGAGACTTATACTCGTAGCATATCCAAGGCCTGTTTGGTTTTGGAGGACCATGCATGAGGAGGAGATCTCAAGGAGAGATTTCAATGGAGGTGCACTCCCACACGTCATAGAGTGCAAGATTATTCAACAGTTTGAGGAGGTTCTTCCCTTCTCACAGGAGCAAGTAGAAGATTGAGGAAATCTTTGGATGGATAACATCTCTTATGACTGTGTTGGACATTTCTTGAGCCATGAAAATCATGATGGGAGGTTTTTTCCTACCACCTATTTGCATCCTTATGGGACCAAATTGATGCTTGGGAAGATTGCATTTCAAGATCCCATGAAATGTAGAGATCTGATTTGGGATGATGGTAGCCCTCATGAGAGGAGTACCAAGAGGAAGGATGGAAGGATGGAAGGAGACATCCACAATTGATTGAGTGGATATGGATGGTGAGCAAGAAGCTGGTAAGCTACTTGCAAATTTATGATACCGGACAGTAGGAGGCTTGGGTGTGCTGGTTACTCCTGAAGGATTTTGGCCATCACTTGGCATACACTCTTTCCAAGGGTATGAGGATGGAGAAGATGTGGCAGGATGCTGGCATCATTGAGAAACAAAGAGTATGGATGCATAGTGTTGATGCAACATTCATATCATTCACTATGTCTTCATCACATGTCATGTATGATGAGAGCATGAGGAAGCAGCAAAAAATTTTGTTTCTTGGGTTGTTCTTCGGAAAGCAAGGGCAGATTTGCTCTCATTTCTTGTATGATGTTGCAGGAGTAGGAGATCGCACTATCATGGTGCAAATGGGATACTCCTTGGCCTTTGATGATCAGGAATTACTTCCATCTTGGGAGAAATTCCATATTTGTAGCAACATTATTGGAGGGTTGCCCATTCATGTTGAGGAAGCTAAGGGAAACAACGCTGTCAGATCTAGAGTTGATCTACCACCTCATGCAAAGGAAGGAGGAGATCTTTCTCCAACTAGAGGGATTCTTGCATCTTTTCAAGGGAGTCCTTAGGATCTCATGTGTGGAGATCAAGGCACAACTCATGTTCTACATGTGCCATTGATGATGAGGTGTAGAACTATGGATATACAAGGAGGAGATAGGGAGGATGACCAACATCATGTGATGAGGAGCACAAATCCCTGTCTATTTCATGGGGTTGATGCACGTAAGAGGGAGACTGGATTGCGCAGTGAGAGTAGGGGAAAGTTTGTCTATTCATGTATGTAGTCTACTCTTGATGATGATGTCTCATTGCATGGAGACATTTCACCAAGGAGACCACCAGATCAGCAGATGATGAGAGATGCTTCACATTTTGAGGCACCATTCAGAGGAGTGGAGACCTTGGGAGGTAACTTTACAGTGTTGAGAGTCTTGGGTAGACTCAAGGAGGAGAGAGACATTCTCTCAACATCATTTTTACCCACTCTCATTTCAGATTTTGTGATGTGGCAGAAGCAGCAGGGGAATGATAACAACCTTCCAACTTGCATCTTTGGCATAGGATATGTCAAAGGAGAGGATGACCATATGACAAATGTTCTTCATGAGAGATCATCAGCGCTGTCACTATGGAGGATAGATCCATGTTGGAGCTCTCGGTTGTTGGTGGAGTATTCCAAGGATCATTTTACTTCCATGATATTGAATGATCAGCATAGGAGGAGATGCATGGGTCATGTGCAGATGGAGGAGATACATAAATCTTTGGAGGAGTTAGCACATCCACCTCTTTTCTCTTTGAGGATGAGAGGAGACTCATCTATGGGCCACTCCATTTTCATGAGCAAGAATTATGGTAAGGGTATTGTTTATTTTCATAATGATTTATATAATGTATATATGCATCCCTTAATCACACATGTACAGGATGTTTCTCCAAGGAGGAGCATTCTTCTTTATAGACCCCATGGTCTACTTGAGGCCATGAGAAATATTGGTGACCACTCTCTAGGAGGATTTAGGGAGGAAATGTATTTTTTAGGACATGCTTACCTTGCACCATACATCATTCACTTTCTCCATACATATGAGGAGAGTGGGACAACAAGCAAGTGGTTGAGAAGCCACACTTTTTGTCACACTCTTTTGCAGTTAAGGGTCAAACTGTGTTGGTTACAATTGAGGGACCATTGTCCTTCTCCCTTGCTACACATGATATCAAGCATGGTTCTCATTATGGTTCCTTATGTTGCTGTTGTTTTTATATCTATTGGGAGCATGATTGGGGGAATGAACATTTATTGGATGTGTCCCTTGGGGGAGAGACCTCCCACATTATTTTCATTACATATTCTAATGGGAGCATGAGAGAGTATGTGGCCACTACAGTAAAACATTTGTTTCCATTTGAGGTGAGCCATATGATTTATTGGATGCCATATGATGGTGACTTAAAACTCATCACATATGATATGATTTGGGACAACATGTTTCATAATGTTGGAGAAGAGATCCTTGGAGGTCTAGTCTTCATCTTGCCACTTGAGGGCAACATTATTGCAGCCCAATATCAGCATATAATTTGCACTTATCCTAAGTGGAGAGGAGGACAACATGGGGTAGGCTATTTTGTCTACCAAGATTAGATTTTCAGCCCACCTATATTATAGGAGCCAAAGGTGGAAGATGATTTTCAGGAGTTGCCATGTTGGGAGGTGACTCATTTTGTATGGATAATTTCTTGGGGGATGGAGGATCCACATGGGGAAGATGTTCCTCAACACATTTTAGACTCTATGCCTTGGGTGGAGATTTTCCAGTTCTATCCTTGTAGTTGCTTGAGGACAAGCAAAATTTGGGAGGGAAGGACTGTAATATTCCCATTCTAGCACACAGCTAAGTGGAATATTAATTTTTTTTTTCTATCGCCTAGCAGCTAAATAAATGGGTAAGGAAGCCCATGCTTATTGAATACATGAATAAAATCCCTCAAATGTGAAAAGGGATAAACATAAGAGCTAGATTTCACACCCTTATGTGTGAAAGGGGATAATTGCATGGAGACAAGGTCAAGTTTGACCAAGTCAATAGCGCTGGGAGAGGAGGTGGAGAACACTTTGATAGACAACGCAGTATGAATGAGAAGAGGGTTATTTGGTGGAGGAAACCCTAATGAGTGGGACCCATGGAGAGAGATATTTCACTTGTTTAAGAGGAGGGCAAGGCAGCCATGGTTATTCATGATTTGGATTATTGATTTCATTGTCTATTCATACATTGTGCATTCTCCTACTGTTCAGCAGAGTTGCCGGGGAATTCCTGTTTAGGATTCCTTCACCTTCTTGAGAGGCCTCTTGAGGGATTGTTCTTCATTCTCCACATTTCTTGGCTCAAGGCCAAAGCCACCTCCTTCAGTCACAACGTTATTCTTGAAGCAGGATAACTTTGTGTTGCAGGGTGTTGCAGTGGGGGACTCCACAACACCATTTCCTTGGCTCATCTTCCATAGGAGGGAGCTTCTATTCCTTTGGGAGTTAGTGAGGGAGATTCCTGAGCTTATTTCCGAGTGCAATTGCTGTGGGGACTTGCTCCACTATTTTGGAGGGTGAGATATTCAGGGATTGGGTCAGCTTTTCACCTGAGAGATCCTTTGGATGCGATTCAGCCATCATTTGCAGCATCATCAGCTATCTACATCCATTTCTAGTTTCTGAGTTGCAGCTGCTACACTGCAACTTCGACATTTCTGCATAATTGCCATTTTGTGTATATTTTAGCCAATCCTTCTAAGGATTGTGTATTGTTGTTTAGAGGGGTTGAGATCTTGCTCCCCCATATATGTTTTAGCTCTATATTGTTATATTCATGTATTGACATTATTTTGCAGCAGTTCTCCATAATAGACTGCGCTGTCCTAGCCAGGGCTTATTTCATGTAGCAATATTTCTCCATTTGTCATGTAAATGTTTTATTGAGGCTGCATTGCCTAGCTTGAGAGATCATTTCCTCAAGATCTCGTATAAAGTGTTGCTGCTATAATCTAATGCAATGGTTATGTGCATCTTCCAGCATTCTTGGTATCATTGTATCACTGCTACTCCATGGGCATGTTTATGTGTTGTTGATCTCCAACTTTAGAATATCTCGAGATATTCTCACTGTTGTAGAATTTCCCTAATTTGGGATATTACAGAAACTCACGTATATACGCGATTCTCCTTTATGAAACCTGAGTATCAAATTTAATCTACTGAAATTAAGCAGATTTGATTAGAGAGGAATAGAACTCCCAGCTTCCGTCTGAGATATTCGAATACTTCCCTGGGAAGTGGTTTAGTAAATATATCAGCAACTTGTTCTTTGGAGGGAACATACTCCAATTTAACCTTTTGTTCAAGCACTTTTTCATGTAGGAAGTGATACTTGATAGGAATGTGCTTGATCTTGGAATGCATAACAAGATTATTTGAGATAATAATGGCACTTGTATTATCACATAAAATGGAGATGGGAGGTGAACATTTGATTTGAACGTCTTGTAAAGTCTACATCATCCAAAGTAGTTGTGTGCAACATGATGCGGGAACCACATATTTTGATTCTGCTGTGGATAAGGCAATAGAGATTTATTTCTTGCGGAACCAAGATACTAATCGGGGCCCCATATATAATGCACCACCACTAGTGCTTTTTCGATCATTAACATTTCCAGCCCAATCCGCATTTGTGTAAGAATAAAGAGTGAGATCAACATTCTTTGGATACCATAGAACAAAGTCTTGAGTCCCTTGTAGATATTTGAATATTATTTTTACAGCTTGAAGGTGTGACTCTTTTGTATTAGCTTGAAATCATCCAACAATACCAACTGCATGCATAATGTAAGGTCTTGTCTCAGTTAGATAAAGCAGACTTCTAATCATGGATCTGTATTCTGGTTGATTCACCGTGGGAGAATCATCATGAGAATTGAGGTTACACCCAGTTACCATTGGTGTACTTACAGGTTTGGAGTCTTCCTTCCCATACTTATTCAGAATTTTCTTAAGATATTTTGCTTGTGATAAAAATATGCCATTTGTTGCTTGTTGCACTTGTAAGCCAAGAAAAAATGTTAGCTCCCCAATTAAAGACATTTCAAATTCTTGCTGCACAACAAAAGAAAATTTCTGACTCATGGAATCTTCATTACTCCCAAAAATGATGTCCTCAACATATACAACTACAATCAATAGTTTATCATTTTCAATTTTTGTGTATAAGTTACTATCAACAGATGCCTTTGAAAAACCTTGTTGATGAAGATATTTGTCAAGACAATAATACCATGCCCTTGGAGCTTGTTTGAGACCATATAAAGCCTTTTTAAGTTTGCAAACAAGTTTTTCATCATTTCCCAAAATGAATCCTTCTGGTTGTTCTATATAAACTTCTTCTTCTAGATCACCATTGAGGAAAGCAGATTTAACATCCATTTTATAAAATTTGAATTGTTGAAAGCTTGAAAAGGCAAGAAACATTCTTATGGCTTCAAGTCTAGCTATAGGAGAAAATGTTTCTTCAAAGTCTATAACTTCTTGTTGAGCATACCCTTTACAAACAAGTCTAGATTTGTTTCTAATAACATCCCCATTTTCATTTAAATTGTTTTTGAATATCCATTTTGTTTTAATAAATTTTTTATCATGATGTCTTGGAACTAATTCCCAAGTGTGATTCTTTTCAATCTGATCAAGTTCTTCATTCATGGCTTGAATCCAAAATTCATTTTTTGCTAGCTTGATTGACATTCTATGGTTCAATAGTGGGTAGAAATGTTAGATAGCTAGGAGATCCTACAAGAGTTCTTCTTGTTTGGACACCTTATCCCTTTTCTCCCAAAATTTGAGATTTTGGATGTTTCTTTTGAACATACCTAGATGGAGCTTTTTTAGATAGATCATCTTCTGTTGCTTCATAGGGTTCCCCTTCCATGTTGTTGCTATTTGATGCAGGAGGATATACATCATAATCATCTTCATTTGTTGTTGGTATTTCCCTTTTAGGAGCTGAGAGAGACTCATCAATTATGACATCGATGCATTCAAAAATATTCCGAAGTATTTTATTGTAACATTTATATGCTTTACTTATAGAAGAGTAACCAAGAAATATTCCTTCATCTGCTCTAGGTTCAAATTTACTAAGTTTTTCATCATTATTCTTGATAAAATATTTGCTCCCAAAAAATCTTAAATGCCTTACAGTGGGAAGATTACCATACCAGAGCTCATAAGGAGTTTTATCACTATTCACACGAACATTAGACTTGTTAAGAATATTTAATGCGGTATGTGCTGATTCTCCCCAAAAGGTATCGAGAGTTCCAGATTCATCAAGCATAGCATGAGCCTTTCGTTGAACCGTTCTATTCATTCTTTTTGCCACGCCATTTTGTTGTGGGGTTCCAACTACAGAAAACTGTCTTTTTATGCCATGTTGTACACAAAAATCAAATAATTCATCTGATATATATTCCCCTCCTCGGTCAGATCTAAGACATTTAATTTTCAGATCTAATTCATTTTCAACCAGGGCTTTAAGATCTGTAATTTTTCAAATGCTTCAGCTTTGTGTTTTAGTAAACCAATCCAACACATTCTAGAGAAGTCATCAATAAAAAGAATATAGTATTGTTCTCCACGGGGTGAATTTTTCCTCATAGGTCGACATAAGTCAGTATGTATGAGTTCAAGAGGCTTACTTGCTGATCTGTCTTTGGCATTGAAACTTACTCTATTTTTCTTACCGAATTGGCAAGATTTTCATATGGTACTTTCAGGCAGAGTGATGTTGGAAAGATCACGAACCGCTTTGAGTCTGTTAGATTTGCTGGTTTGAGAGAAACTCAAATGCCCCAATGTTCTGTGCCATAACCAATTTTTTGAAGATTTACCCAAGTAACATTGTTCTTTGCAACCTTTCAATACATACAGATTGCTTGGTGTTCTAGTTCCCTTTATTACCGTTTTTCTTGTGTCAAGTTCACGTACCACACATTCTTTGGAACTAAAGACAAATTCATTTCCTTGATCACACATTTGACTCACACTCAATAGGTTATGTTTTAATTCATCCACATACATAACATTGTTGGCTTTTACTTTTTCTTTTAGCAAAACAAAAGCTTTTCCTTTAATGCCAGCAGGAGTATCATTTCCAAAGGTGACATTCTTTTTTTTTTCTAGAGCATTGTATGAAAGGTGTTTATTTTATCACCTGTCATGTGTTTTTAGCATCCATTATCAATGTACCATTGATTTTATTCCCCTTCAGCAAATAAAGCTATGCCACAGCTTTCAACTTGTAAGTCATTCTTTCTCCACACCTTGGAATTTGAAGGTATCTGTTCTTTTGGTTGAAGTTTTCTCCTGCATTCATATTCTTCATGTCCAAAGTTATTGCAATAAGAAAATTCAATTTCATTTTGAAGAGGAGAAAAGTTGTTATAAGTATTCTTCTTTATTCTAGTCTCATTTCTTTACTTTCTTGCTTCTCTGGTCATGATGGTTTTGTATGCAACACATTGAACAGCTTTATAACCAAAATTATGACATGAGAAAAATTGTCCATTAAATAAGAAATTGTTGTGATCATGAAACCTTCTATTTGTGTTTACCTGTTGATTGCTATTTCTGCTATTGTTATTCATTTTATTAAAGAGGTCATGCTTTACCTATGAAGTTTCTTTGTTCTCTTACTGAGAGACAGAATGTTGTAGGCTAGCTTTAGTTGCATTTAGATAGCTTGGTGCTGAAGACTGAGAGGATTCTTAGATATATCCAAGACCTGTATTTATAAGAGGAGAGATTTTTACCTTGATAATTTCATCTAAGGTTTCATATCCTTTAGCAAATCTAAGATTTATATTCTAATTTCTCATTGTGTTTCTCCTTTTCTATAACTTGATTCTTTAGAGAATGTATGGTAATTTTGTTTTCTTCCAAACATATTGTGAGCTGATTTATTTCTTCAAGAAAATCATTTTCTTCTAGTGCATCCATAAAGGTATCTTTAGCATCAATAGAATCTTTTTCAAAATCCATGAGTAGTCTAACATCTTGATCAGATTCTCCTTCTTCACTATTTGATAGCCCATCACTATCTTCATGAGTATAATAAATTTTTCTATTGATAAACCGATTCTTATTTCCTTTTGCCACTTCCTTTCCTTTTTCATTTTTTTCTTTATGAGGACACTTAGCAGCATAATGACCAACTCTTCCACAAGAAAAACATTTAAAATTTAGCTTACCTTTGAACCTACTAGTGCCAAGTTGTAGCTTCTTTACAAAATTTACTTCATCATCTTCTGAAACATACCCTGATCCTTCTTGTTCTTCTGCTTCTTTTCCTTTTGCAACAACTCTAAAGAAAACTTCTTTGACTTCAGATGGACCTCCTTTTCTCATTTCACAAGCAGTCAAAATGCCATGAAGTTGAACAAGAGTAAGAGTTTGTAGATCCTACTTTTCTTCAATAGCAAACACTTTAGACTCGAATTTGGGAGTTAGATATATTAAAACCTTTTCTACCAGAGTAGTGTCAGTTATGGTTTCACCCAGATTTCTCCTACGATTTACAATATCATATAGATGTAAAAAGAAACTGGCAATGCTTTCCTCATTATGCATCCTGAGATTTTCATATTGAATTATGAGAGTTTGGAGTTTAGCACTTTTTAGCTTGGTATCACCTTCATAGCTTAGAATTATTTTGTCCCATATCTCCTTTGCTGTATTCAATTGCATGACTTTGATAGATTCTGATTCAGTCAGGATTCCCAATAATGCATTGACCACCTTTGCATTGGTTTCATATTTCTTTCTTACTGCTACATCGCTTGGAACTGATGCTGGATATTGATAACCTCCTTCAACTATAGCCCATACATTTGCTCCAAGAGACTGAAGATAGGATCTTGTCCTTGTCTTCTAGAGGATTAAATTGTTTTCGTTGAAGAGAGGAGGCATGATGGATGTTGTCCCATCTTGATTAGTCATCTTAGCTGATCTTCCTTCTAGTGATTAAGCTTCTTCAGAAGGACCTGTTCTGATACCAATTGTTAGGAAAAATATTGAGAGGGGGGGGGGGGGGGGTGAATCAATATTTAGAGCTTACTAAAATATTTTCCTTTTTCTTTATTGAATTCCATAGGCAGCTTTTATGAACCCAACTCGCGTATACACGTGCATATACCAAAACAAACTAGCGTATAATGATATAATTTTATTGTTTAGAAACACTTTTCAGAAACAATATTTAACTCAGTTTATCAATCATGCATCTATTAGATAATCAACAAATATGTGCAGTGACAGTAGAATAAAACATCACACAAGAGAAACACACATGAACACCAAGATTTAAGGTGGAAACCCAATTCAGGAGAAAACCACCGCTGTTGTCGTCTCTGTCTTCGATATTTATTATATGGAAATTGTTTACAATTTTGTACTGATGTAGACTCATATCAGTATGTAGGCATCTATCTATAGAAGGCTGCAACCTTCTATTGTTTTCTAGCTACTACTGGAAGGGAGCTACAATCCCCTAATGTCATTTACCAGTCACTACTGGAAGGGAGCTTCAACCCCCTGATCGGAACACCAGCTTCTACTAGCAAAAAGCTTCTACTTCCCTCAGAATCACTGCAGACCACGTTTCATCAATTTTCACACTGGATCACATAGTTTCAACACAACCCTTCACAAAGATCAACAATAACAAACTTCACCCAATGCATCAAACCAGACAGTGAGATCACTGTAACCAGCTCTCAGAAATAACCCAGACTTCATAATCAATATGAAAAATCAAACTTAACCCTGAACATTTATCATCTTAAAATGCATACGCTACTTTACTTCAATGAACCCTCATGTATACGTGCTTTCCTTAACACCAACCTGTGTATAGATCTGAGAATACTGTTTTTCAGAATATGATTTGTCTTAGATCCAAATCTAAAGCTTTTAGTCATAAATATTTTCAGAAATGAAGAACCTTTAAACAATCAGTCATCATTAACCATGTTTACTCACTTATTGATTAGATTTGGACATATTCAACTTAGCAGCATGTATAGTATTAAAGCAACCCAGATCTTCATGAAGACTTCATTGACAAAAATCATAAATAATAGCATCAATAACATAAAACCTCTGCAATAAGCTTAAGAAAACCCTAACTTCCATACATGCCTTTTTTGAAGAAAACCTACATATATACACGCTTTTGCTAAGACGAACTAACGTATAGATATGTAAATATTAATTCAATAGAACCTTTTCAGATCTATAGAAATTACCCAGATTTCTTCACTGCACTTCAGCAAACATGCACCAGGTCTCAGATCTAATCATCTCTTCAATGGATCATGCAAGAATATATTTAGTTCAGGTCTAGAGATCTTGATCCATCAATATATCTAAGGGTGCATCGTAACTTCAGATTTATCAATAAAATAGAGTTCATCCTATGCAGATATACTTTAGAGAGAAATATTAGTGATAGCCCTTACACATGCACACCCTTGCACTATGATCTTCTTCTCCTTATATGTATTTAGCCTTTACCAATACCATGAGTAAAAACCACACAACTGCTGATGGTATTCTTGGTCGAAATCAAATAGACAATACAAATCTGAATACTGTGGGCTAATACCATGTTAATGCACCTTGGTATCATAATTTTAGAGCGCACAAGGAATATGCGACTTTTCTTCTTTGTACTTTCGTGTATACGTGACTTCTCCTCATAAAAATTGCGTATATACTAATTTTGGATGTATACATAGGTTTCCTTCATAAAATTAGCATATGCATTGCATCCATACATGAGTTTCCTTCATCAAACCTGCGTATACATTGAGAAATATTTCCTGTTTTATTTCTCTGGCACTTACTGGAATTCATTTCTCTGTCACATCTAAACTAACCTGTAGAAACATCATTTTTACATATTTAACACATAGGTTTCTTATCATAGGAAACTCATCAAGTAGGTTTCCATAAAGGACAATTTCATCAAGTAGGTTGCCATTAAGGACAACATATTTCATCATATTGCCAACAAGAGTCTAGTTCTAGCTGCATGGTGGTGCTTTTGGGGGTTTTCTGCTACGTGGATGTTGGAGTCTCAGACTCGATGGTTGGCCCAAGCGGAATAGTAGGCTTGGACACTACATTGGGGCCAAATGTACCTGCTGCATCTAGGTCCGTTGGTAGAGTTGGGACCTTTCACTCTGGTGGCCAAGTGGCGATTACCTGTTCAATTTCAACTTCATTAGTTATGTATGGAAGATTATGCCAAGTGCGAGCTTTTTGAGCCCGAATTTGCACATTGTGCATGGTTATTTGGAATGCTGCGATTCACTTATACTTGTCATAGACGGCCAGGGATAGGCGCGGTTGGGAATCAATGACCGCATAGATAGCTCCATCGTATAGTAACTAGAAGAACTTGTTTTCCTCCACCTGCTTGGTGTCCTTAGAGTCCCATAGATTGGAAAACCGTGCCCCTTCGCACATGCCAGGCTCAAGAGGGGGAAAGACCACTTCTTTCGGGGTCTCCCAGGAAACTAAGATGATTAGCAGAATCATCCATGAGTAGTAGAATGATTTTTCTTACTCCCGAGCCTCACACATATTGTCGAGAAATTATTCAACCAAGTACTCGGACTAATTGAAGCAGACTCCCTTTTCACACTGGCCAATGATCTGAATTACATGAGTAGGGATAGTTGTGGCATGACATTTCTGCATCAATTTGTAGGCAAGGAGTAACATTACCATGTGCGTCCCCGAGTCTTGGATGATATTAATCAGGAAGCCTTGCCTGTTGCGGCTAACACCGCACTTCTCCCGGATAGTGTTGGGAGTATGATGCTAAAATATCTTGCCCGTTCCATCCCGAGGGTTGGGCCCATCCATAGGGAGGCCTGTGATGTGGTGAATGAGGGTAGCATCGATCGGGATGTGGCCTTAGAGCCATAAGAAACCATCATGGAAAAGTTCTAGCAGTTGGCATACGTTGAGGCTGGTTATGTTGTAGTGTCCAAAATGGGGAAGACATAGCAAGTTCAGGATGCCTGCCCCAGCCAAGCCCATGACCCAAAGCATTGGCTCAACTTTGGGGACACCATCTTCGATCACCTGTTCCAAGTAAAATCATAGATATAACGAAGGAAAATCATCCAGGTTTCCCAGGTCATGGTCGTCGAACTTTATCTTGGGTAGCTGTCCGAACATATCACCCTGCTGGGGTATTCCTTCGGGGACCAAAGGCATCTGAAGATAGGAACATATGACATCTACATTGGGCATACAGGCTGCTTTTCTACGAGGCCGAAGATAAGGGGGTAACTAGGTCAGTGAGGTCGCCTACAGGCCTTCAGCTATGAGCGTCATCAGGTTCGGGGGTGCGGGGGACGAATGCTTCTGAGACACCTGCTGGGGAGAACGCCGAATTCGAGGGGAAGTATGAGGCTTCCCACCAACCCATTTCATTTGTTTTCCCTTTCCCTTTCTAGGTGCTGAGGTCAAGCCGATTTCTTCTCCTTCTAAGGTGACCTTGCGCACCTCGTCAGATTCTATTTCTTTGGACGTTGTGTCAGGCGGAGGTGAATTTGGGCTAGTAGCAGTCATCCTGGCTTGAAAAATGAATTTAGCGTGGCTACCGTTGGAAAACGGAGCTTTCTCAGTCATTTTTCTGGCAGATAGACAAAGATAGTATATATCATAGAGGCCAAGGTGTGGCAAACATGGACAAAAGTTGAATTTCGTGGAACAACTAGTCCTGACCTTATAGCATCCATGAGAAAGAGATGGCTGTCGGACCCTTAATTTCCTTCCATCATTATGGAAACAGTTACAGATCCTCGTAAATCACCTCATTAATTACTAGTTATTCATGTCATTAAACGGGGAGTGCAGTTTTCCATGGGCCTGCTCCGTTCCAACGACTAGTTTTGTCCATTTCACGTGGCCCCTATGCTTATCGCGCACCCACCTGTGCTGCCAGTCTTGCACATCACCCCTGTGCATCCATGCCTGCGCACCATCCCTGTGCATCTATTCCTGTGCAGCCTCCCTTTATGTAGTGTCCTTGGTACAATGACTCCGACCATATAGTCACTTGATTGGTATCGTGGAGTCCTGGTAGGGCTTTAGCTGACTTCCATTAACATAGCCTGGCAGGGACTCACTGCGAAATGTAGCTAGCCTAACCGCTTCGCCATTGGTGATTTATTTGACCAAATACGAACCTAACCAGTGTTATTAGAATTTCCCTGGGTGTTTTGCGAACTGGATATCATATAGTAAGACCGATGCATTTTTTGAAAATTCCTTTTGTCGGATATGGCGATCGTGCCACGCTTTCTCCCAGGCCTTCTGAACTTTCTAGTGGAATTGGGTAATGAACCGGTCTTCTTCTAGTGCTACCAGATGCACCAAGAGCTCCTCCATAATGTCAGGATCGACCATATTTGTGAAGGCCGAGATGCGCAAGCTAGGAATAATGTATTCCATAGGCATAATTGCTTCCTTTCCGTAGACCAGGCGGAAGGGTGTTTTTCCCGTGAGATTTTTACAAATGGTTATATAGGACCAGAGGATAGAGGGGATACACACATCCCAATCAATCTGTTGTGAATTACAGACCTTGGTGAGCACTTGTTCCAAATTTTTTTTGAATGCCTCTACAGTCCCATTCGCTTGTGGATGATATGGGGTACTTTTGGCATGGTGAATCTGGAATTCCTTAGTCAAAGCCTTAATTTTTTCATTAATGAAATGCCTCCCTCTGTCACTCATCAGGATCCCGGGGAACCCAAACTTGGTTAAGATATTCTAAAAAATGAAGTGTGCTGCTGAGTCCGCAGTGCAGTCCTTGACAGATGAAAATTGGGCCCATCTGGTGACATAATATGTAGCCATAATGATATATCAAGAAACTGTCTTCTTACCGGGGGGGGTTGATGGGGCCCACGAATTCAATGGCCCACTTATCAAATTCTTGTAGGGCCATTTGTGGTTGCAAAGGTATCTCATCCCGGCGCAAAGGTCTCCTTGTTCATTGGCATGCGTTGCAGGCTTTACAATATACGTGGAAGTCATTATGCAGTGTGGGCCACCATAACCCAGCTCTTAGTACCTTCTAAATAGTTTCTGTTCTAGCGTAGTGACCTCCTGTCACTCCTCTGTGGGCTTCAACTAAAATGGCTTGTCTTTCATGCTACAGTTCATATCGTCTCAACACCTCATCAGCTCCCATCTTGTATAATTGGCCTGCAATGATGGTAGAGTCAGTGGCACAGGTTACCAATTATTTTTTTGGTTGTACCGAGTAGTTTTTAGGTGCCATCCTTGTCATTAATAATTGAATAATATCTACAAATTTCTCATTAACCACCTTAATACCGAAAATCTACGCATCTGGAAAACCTTATTCTAGGTTAGTTGGCTCCTCACCACTCTCAATTCAGGATAAGTGGTCCGGTCCAAAATTTAGTCTCCCAGGCTTTACAATTATCTCAAAATCATACTCCTGAAACAATAGTAACCATCGACAGATCTTACCCCCCAACACAGGATTATTGACTAGGTGCTTCAAAGCTAAGTGATCCGTGAATATATTGAAGTGCCCTCCCAATAGATAGTGTCAGTATTTCTGCAAGGTGTACACCATGGCTAGTCCCTCACATTCAGTAGTAGAGTAATTACACTCTACACTAGAAATTTTTCTACTAGAAAACAAAACCGGGTGGTAAATATCCCCTTCCCCGGGCTGCGTAAGGACAACGCTTAGGGCGATCGCTGAGGCATCCACATGGACATGAAAAGCCTTCGCCTAGTCTAGAAATATGAGGATAGGTGTAGAGATCATCTTTTCATTTAGTAGCTCGAAACTCTTCTGTCACTCCTCTTTCCAAAAAAAAGATACGTCCTTCTTTAGCAGCTTCTCCATTGGTGCCTTGATGAGTGCGTACCCTTGAATAAATTTCTGCTAATAGCCAGTATGCCCAAGGATGGAGCGTAGCTGCTTCTCATTTTTGGGGACCGCTAATTTGACAATAACTGCCACCTTGGCTGGGTCAACCATCAATCCTTTCCGATAGACCACATGTCCTAACAAGATCCCAAAAGGTACACATAATATGCACTTCTTAATATTTAGGTAAATTTGGTGCTTTCTGCAGGCATCCAACATCATGCGCAAGTTTTATACCTGCTTCTTTACGAATCCAAACACTGTCCAATCATCAAAGTATACCTCCAGAAACTTATGAATGAACTCCTTGAACACCGCCACCAACACTCATGAAAAGATAGTAGGGGCATTTTTGAGTCTGAAGGGCATGACGGTGTATTGGAAGGATCCCCATTCGGTGGTGAAGGTAGTTTTACTGCAATCTTTGGGTGCGATTCTGATATGATGGTAGCCCAAAAATATGTCAGTGAACGAATATGATTCTTGACCTCCCATGTTGTCGAGAATTTCATCAGAGAATGGGGTTGGGAAGGGATCATGTACAGAAGCATCATTTAATTTGCACAGGTCTACGCAGATTCTTATTTCCCCTTTTGTCTTCTTTTCCTGCACCACCATAGGGCTTACCAAATCAGATTGTTCTACTGGTTCGATGATACTTGCGACTATCATTTTATTGATTTCTTCTCTGACCTTCTGTTTATATTTGGGGTTCAATCTGTGTTACACAGTAATTTGTCACCATCCCTACCATTCCCCATCCTGCACATTGGAGGGCCTGTTATGTGACCTATGAGCAATGTCATGCCTTGAAACCATTATCATTGCATTCCTCTAAACTTGAGCTTCAATTGCCCTAAAGACATCTCCTTGCAAAAAAACCATAAAACATCCCTTTTTGCATTGGCACGGTTAGCCAGTTCATCACTCGCGCCAACGAGGAAAATCCTACAAAGAGGCCGCGCCAACTGGCGCTATGTCCCAGAGTCGCAGTCGCGCCAGCCAATTTAAGGAGTGTTTTTTAAATAAGAAAGACGGAAGTTTTGTTTCAACAAACTCAGAAACTGCTATCTATCTTGAGTTGGGATGTTTGGCTCCGGGAGTTCCATGGAAGGGAAGTGGTTTGCCACCTCTCATGGAAAATTCCTTGATGATAGGGCCAATCCCACAATTATAGGGATCCCAACTCCCCTTCCTCCTTCTATAAAAGTTTGTCCATTGCCATTGCAAGCTAGTCTCGAAGTGCCTAAGCTTTGAATATCCAAATTCCCAAGAGCCTTCATGCTGTAAGAGCCCTCATTCTTCCCTTAAGGCTGACTCAAGTAAGGAGACTATCGTCGAGAGACTCTAGAGAGGCTTGTCCTTTCCTTGGCGAGCTTTGCGAGACGTGAACGACTGGAGACCATTCCGAAGGAGACCGCAGCGTCAGAATATTGGTTGTACTCTCTTTCGATTGTTTATTAATGAATGACTACTGGTTATGGTTCCACTCTGTTTTTCACTTATGATGATGATGAGTTATATCCTTTTTGACTGATATATAGTTGCGTATTCTGGATTTTATGCTTGTATTCGTGTTGTTTCTTGCATGTGCAGGTGTCCATTCACGGAGATCGTGGGGATCGTGATCTGCTAAGGCTGAGGAACGGGAACGTTGTCTCTTCTGCGAATCATAGCACTGGACTCCAGGTAGGCCTCCATCGTTGGCTTATTTATTCGCAATTAGGAACTTGCACTGTAGCATTTGATGATTGTTGCTAGACCCCTGCTGGGCTAGTAGGGATCGCCTCTGTCCGCAGAGGGGATTTACCTCCTCAACAATTTGGCGACTCCGCTGGGGATCGTCTAGTTTTCATTGTCTCGTTTGATTGTCTCGTTTTGATTGTTTCGTGGTCTTCCTTGCTCGGTTAGCCTTCTGGGCTGGGTTCTTTGCTGTTTTTTGCTTCTTGGTTTGCTTAGTTATCATTGATCTGATTCTGGAGTAGTTCTTTTTTGTTTTTGGCTGAGAAACTCGGCTGGCGCGCTTTTTAGCTAGACAGTCGCGCCAATTGGCGCATGTTGCATTTGTATTTCTTGCGCCAATTGCTTTCTGGCGCCAGTTTCAATCTCACAGTCATGCCACTCCTATGAGGCATTAGGGTTTTCTCAGTTTTGAGCTCTCTGGGTCTGGTCAGTGTTTTTCTTCTTGGTTTTTCGGCTACCTGAGTGTGTTGGAGTCCTGTTGACTGGGAGTTTGCCTTTGTCCTTTGGTTGTTTGCTTTTCTCCATCGATTTCACGTTTTAAGCCCTAGGGCATCTAGTGGCTTTGTGCATCGAGCCCTCCTTGGGAGTTTTGGTGTTTTGTTAGTCCAGTCAATCCTCTAACTGTTCCTCTGCATTCTCTTAGTAGTTGTTCACCATTTTGTTGCGATTTTTGGGTGATTTCTCTTTTCTTCATTCAAATTTCGTTTGGTCTTGCTTTGGGCCTAGATTACACGGTCCATTGGAGCCTTTGAGTCTTTTTCTTGGTTTTGAGAGACTTTGGTCGATTTGAGATCTGATTGTTGGTGTCATTGAGTGAAACTTGTTTGTTTTACTCTCTTAATATCATTTCTCAAGTTGTTCCGTTTGTTTTCGGTTTGTTTAGTATATCTAGCTATCAAACATTGAAAATTAAAAAAAAAAAAATCTCTTTTGCTTTCGGTTGATTAGTGCAAATTGTAATCTTTTCGATTTTACTAGTAATTAGTGATTTGAATGAAAAGTTTTCAATTTCATTAGTTGCATTAGAGATATCATTGTTTGTCTTCCGATCATTTTGTTTGTGTAAAAGCTCTCAACTCTACTGTAGCTAGTTTTCATCGAACGAAATGATGTACTGTGGCAGGTAGCTTTGAATTTAGGAATTTTTGAGACCACACATTCGTTAGGGCCTGAAAACTGAAACGTAATTGAAGATCAACTTTAAAATCTACTCAATTTACACTAAGGCAGCATTAAAATCTAACGAAACATATTTAGAGGTCTAGGCTAGAGACGTGTTCCGACGTCTTTAAACCTAGTAGCTGTCGTTCGCCTTTTGGCTTTAGACAACGCTAGTACGGACTTGTGCTCCCTGTACCGTCACGTATATAAAGGGAGACCCCTCTAGGTTTTCAATCCTTTATCCGTAGGAAGCCGAGTCTACCGCCCTATACCCGTGATACACCGAACACAACATTCGAGGAGATTGCCTGCACGTACGGAAAGTCCTTGGTTAATTTCTCTTTCATTATTGAAACCAAGGTGTATATTGCAGTTCATGGTTATTTGGTACACCCTTTTTGCCTAGTATTCCTGAGCAGTCATTTGATCTTTTCTGACTCCTTAAACTTGAAAAGATCGCCAAGCGCTTGTCCTTTCACGCTTGTGTCAAATCTGAAAGAGATAGAGTCATATTTTTTATCATTTCTCGACTCTTTAAACATGAGACGGTAAAGTTTCTTATTTTTCAATGTGGTCAAAATTAATCACCCACGATTACATGCCCTCTTAGATTTTGCTTATTGACCGTTTGATCGTGTGTCTTGACTCTTTTTCGGCCTGTGTATGGTTTTGAGTCTTGATGGAAACTTTTTTAGAGTTTACCAACCAAGGAATTCCCTCAGAAGGGAATCCTGGTCATTTTCCTGCTTTTGGGAATGCTGGTGCTCCTTATATGGCAACGTTGTCCCTTCCTGGGTTAACTGTTGGGTTGCCTGTTTGGTTGTTTTCAACCTTTGTGGTCTTGAATGTCTCGGCTACTGTTCAATCAGTTCCTCCACCTGAACAACATCATGTTGATTCCAAGGTGGACCTCTCCCCTTCTTCGCCTGTTTCTGCGTCCTCCTCTTCTACTTCGCCTGGTGAAAGTCTGGATTCTAGTAACGAGGTGGCTAAGAAGAAGAAGAAGAAGACAAAGAAGAAGAAGTATGATAAGCGAGAGGCTAAAAGTGCAGCCACTTTTTCTGAAATATCTCCTCTTGATAAACCTTCCAACCCTCCACGCAAAGTCAAGTTCCCTTGCATGTTGTGCACGGGAGACCATCTTATTTGAGACTGCCCTGGCATCCCCAAGGTGCTCGAAGCATGGTCCGACGGCCGTCCGCCGTTGCCTTTGACTTCCGGGAGCCAGGTTGGGGGCACGTCTTCAACTGGTGCTGATAAGGCTCCTAAGAAGCAGGGTAAGATCACCAATCCCTGTAAGCTATGTGAAGGGCACCATGCCATTCACCTTTTTCCTTGTATGGATGAAGCCAAGAGAGTTTTGAACAACTCAACTGTTTCTACACCACGCCTTCCACCTGGTTATAATCGGCTTTCTTTGAGTCCTCCGCCAGCTGATCCTAGGATTGGTCAAGAGTCATCCTTGGTCGATCCCACTCCCCCAGAAATTCAAATTCACGAATCCATCCCTGACCAACCATTGGTCGTAGGATCGGTTGAACTGGTCCCATCCGCGGTGCACCAGGTATTTTCTGTTGAGAGTGGATCTCATACCCCCCATGTCCTTCTGATTTCTTTAGATTCTTCCAACTTGGAGAAATATTCTCCTGTCCCTGTACTTCATGAAGCTGCTCCTCTGCCTCCCATGATGGAGGCTCCAGAGGATGTCCCTCCCGCCTTCGAGATGGAGGTTATGGAGGATGCTCCTTCTTTCGTAACACCAGGGGAAGACCTTCTCGGTTCGATGGTATCCCCTCCAAGTAGTCTAGTCGCCTCCTTTGATTGGAGTCGATTTGTAGGATTCCGCCTTCCGTCTTACGTGCCTTTCGAGATCACAGTACAGGCTCTTGGTCTTGTCGTACCCAGCACCATTATAGACGAAGGTGCCTCTGTTAGTATTATATCCTCAACTACCTGGCAAGCCTTCGGTTCGCCGCCGCTTGCGCCTGTTACGCAGAATCTGTTGACTTTTAACAGAAGGATGAGTCAACCGTTGGGGATCCTTCCAAGGTTACCGGTTACTTTGGGAGGTAAAACCATCCATATGCGTGATGGTCGTCCCAGGCCCCTTGGATTTCAATCTGCTCCTGGGGCGCGATTACACTTATGCCATGGGAGCGCTTGTCTCCTCCCTTTTTCGTGTGGCCTGTTTTCCGCATGAAGGACGGATCGTGACCATTGACCAGCTTTCGTTCTTTGGCCCTAATGTGGCAACTAGTATGCCATCACCCCCTCTTGGTTTTTATCCACCCGTTGTATCTGCCTCATCGTAGGTCAACTATGTGGCTACCTACCCCGTGCCTGTGCTCAGTGATGATGCCGTTGTGCATAATGTGCTGGGGGATTTGGGTCCTGACTTCCAGGATGTTTTCCTTCCACCGGGAGTGGAACTCTTGGAAGCACCAACTTCTTGTTCATTTCGATGAAGGTCAGTTAGAGCACGGTATCCTCCCTATGTCAAGCTCTTTAAAAAATGAAACCAGGCTCTCGGAGCATAGTTCCTCCACTTGTGTCGAGCTCCTAAAAACAATGAAACAAGTTGTTTGAGGACAGTTCTTTTAAGTGTGTCAACCTCGTTAAAATAATGAAACACGAGCATGTTCAATTCGACTTTTTGTTTTGAACCTTCACTCCATTTTCAATGGACTGAAGCTTGGGGGGCATGCACCTTGAATTGAGACACCATGCTTGGGGGCATGCCCGTCTTCCATATTTCCAATCATAGTTTGCATACCTATTGACATGTGTGCTTTTAAGCTTGTTTAAAAATAAAATTCAATTCCAAGCATAGTTTGCATGTGTGTGCTTTTAAGCTTGCGTAAAACTAAAATGTGTGACTAGATACATTGTGTGAAATTTTTCATTGGGTCGTTTGTTATGCAACTAATACATTAGATTACAATTGTATCGGACATTTGCATGGCATATAAAAAACATCATCACATATAAAAGATCCATCCAAAATAGTCATATGTATATATATATGTGTGTGTGTGTGTGTGTGTCAAAATGTTTGCACAATGTGCATCACATAAGATCAAAAAATATACATAATCGTCTTAATACATCCGGAGATGATATGTCTCTCAAAAAATATGCGTGGTAAAAGCCCTAAAGATCTAATCCGCATGGTGCTCATGATAACATGTAACTGCATGCACTAAGCATCTCAGAAGTTGGTGGATTCGACTAGGTACTCCCACATTATGTCGCTGGTACGCCATCGGTACATCCGCCAGCCGAGCATAGTCCGGGATCCCTCGGGCAATACCCTCAAGATTCTGGATCAACTCCTCCCCTCCTGTGCCCTCTGCCTGAGGATCAGGGGCGAGAAGGGTCCTCCGCGTGATTGGAGACATACCGGCTGGTCTCTCGGGGCCCACATCTGCATACACATAAAAAATGTGTTAGGACGAATGTGTATTAACAAAAAAAAATCATAAAACATAAAAAATCAAAAGAGATGAGGTCATACCCAACTCCCCATCCTAGTCATCTCCTTCTGGCAGTGGGAGATCTGGGTCTCCAGTGAAATCGGTTCCTGCATATGGCCAGTCTTCCACGACGATCAACTGGCGCCGTAACCACCCAAAAAATTCTGGCCTCCACAACATCTGTTGGCCTCCTCCAGCTCTAGGCATTAGTGCTTCCTAGCAAGCCATTCTTGGCTCTCGTGGAATCGGCTCAGCTACAATGGCCGCTTGGCCTTGGAAGATTGGTAATTGTTCCAGAATAAATGATACCAGGTTGGAACCATAGCCGAACTGTTTCAGTTTGGCTTGCTTGCATTTTGTGAGTTGTCTCTTCATATTGATTGTTACTGCTGTAGCCCAGTCAAACAAAAGTGGAGTCATGCACTCTGAGGCCAGTAGGAGTTGGGCCTTTGTGGCCTCGTACGGTGCCTGCGACCCTGCAGCCCGCGTGATGGTATGTAGGAAAAATCTCAATGCCAGATCGGGGATGGTGTGGATATCCACCTTTTTGCTCCCTGATCCCATTTGTGCTCTTGGGGACACTCGTGCCATCACTTCCTCCATCTTCTCGCCGGATGGTCTGCTCCCAGTCAGGATGGGTACCGGACCTCTGCGAGACAATCCGGTTATGAAATACACATCAGAAACCTCCAGCTCCAATACCTGGTCTCGCAACTTGAACACTTGTTCCTGTTCATCCCAAATACTGATCAGATATTGGAGGAGCTCAGGTTGAGCTCGTAAACAGGGTGTTAGGAAGAACTTCTTTAGCCCATAGTTTCTGAGGGCATTCATGCAAGCCTCACTTTCTATGGCCTGTTCATCCTCTTCTCCATGATCTCTTTCTTTCCACTCAATCACCATTTTTATTGATTTCCTGCATCCACATGGTCACAAACCCTTAATTAGATCTCTGGTAGGCTTCAAAATTCATCTAATTTGATTAAAATTTCAAATTTCTAGGCGGAAATTTAGGTTCGGCCGCTGGCGCGGCTGTTTTGTGAACATTTGCGCCACATGGCGCGAGGCCTTTACATGGAAAAGCCCATTGGCGCAGGTCCGTGCCCAATACCCGCGCCAATGAGTGCAGCCCTAAAAATTCAAAAAGTTGCCACAAGAATCTGATACATGAGGGAAAACTATTAAAAAATGGATTGAAATGAAGTACAGGGAAGCACCTCTTACCTATCATAGACGAGAATCTGAATGGTAAATCGGATATGTCACAATCACCGTCAGAAGTTTGCACACCAAATGGACCACTGCTGCTTTTCACCAAGGTAAATAGTAAATGTAATTTTGTTTTTACCATTTTGACATATTTATAACTTTTCCGACACAAGATAGGTTTTAAAAGTTATTTTTATCAAATATTTTAATATGTTATGTCGAAAATGGGTTTTACGCTTGCTTGGTATGTGCAGCAACAGGTTTTTCGCAACTTTAACAGTGAAAATGAGTTATATTTTATACTTTTTCGGACTCGGTAAATACACGAAAAAGTCACTTTGGAGTCATCTTTCAGCTCTTTTCTGACTCTCTAAACATGAAAAGATTGCCGAGGCCCTTGTCGTTTCGATCTCGTTAAAATGGAAACGAATCGACATCTACCCAGTATACGTTTACCCCTTTTTCAGGCTGGGATAGATTGATTACGAAAAAGGAATACCCTAGCCTATCGTGACTAGGAGGTTTTCTTGGATATTGTTTTCTACCTTTTCGGGTCAGAGAAACTATTTACGAAAAGGGACCTTTGGAGTTTACTTTTTTGCTGTCTTTTCAAACTCTCTAAACATGAAAAGACGCCGAGTTCTCCCTTTGTCAGACTTGTTAAACCCTGATGACATCGGATTCAGTCGAAATGACGTTCTCTGAGTTCCCCCTTCCTAGGGCTCGTTAAATGTACTAGGATGGATTCGCCCGAAGGGCAGACTTACATTACAAGCATATGCTATCCCCTTCAAGCTTGTTATCAAAAATAATTGGGGTACTCGCCAGAAATGGTGGGGGAAAAATGGAACCATTATCATTGTCGTGTCGGCAGTATGTGCTCTTGAACATGGCACTTGTTTGCATTCGTGTCAGGTTGGGGACATCTCATCTCGTTTCTTCATTTTGCCTTCATGGGTTTGGATAATCCTTTTTGACCTCTCCTCTGCTCATTGCCTTGTCACCATGACCTCTGATCCGTTGATGTCAAATACTGCCAAGTCCACTGTCGTGCCATTTATATGTTCAAGAGAAGTTGACCTTTGCAAATATCAACCTTCCTCTGATTCTCATACGATCCTGATTCACAACAAAACATCATGTTTCTCTATTTCGTGTCGATGATGTGGGGAACATTATGGCCCACCTTCGATCAAGGTCACTTCCTGTCAACTTCGGTTCATTATCCAGGAAGCTGATCTAGAGACTCCCTTATGGTACCTTGGAGCCTGCATGCCTCAATGGCAGGTTCGTCGCATTCGACGTGAGGTTCTCATCATTGGCCTCCGATCGAGTGATTCTACGGGTGTTCGACGCCAACTCATTGATTCACATGCCGTAGATTGTACCTGTAGTTCCTTGAGGGCCATCATCATTATTGGTGGTTCCTCTCGCGTCTGTTAACAACTCTCATCATTGGCTGGTAATCAGACGATGTTCTTGCATGTTCGACTTCAGCTCACATATTCGCATGCTTGAACTTGTACTTCGTTTGGGTCGAGATGGAGCGCAAGACCCTGGATTGTGTCTGTTGTAATCCAGGCTGCGATATTGTGGATTATTTTCATTATGTACATGACTCACTGATTGGATGGCTGCGACCATACCTGAGTCTATTTATTGATCCTCGTTGGATGGCTGCGCCCATACCCTGGATCTGGATTATAGTATACTCTGTTTCGGATGGCTACGCCCATACCACATATACATCATGTACTTGAGATATCAGTTGTATTTCTCCACGCAGGTTTTCCAACGGCGGAGCTTCAGTTGGACACGTTCTCGTAAAGCATTTCACCCCCCTCTCTCTCTCGGACCTCATGCTTTGGGGGGCATCTGTTACACAGTAATTTGTCACCGTCCCTACCATTCCCCGTCCCGCACATTGGAGGGCCCGTTATGTGACCTGTGAGCAATGTCATGCCTTGAAACCATTATCATTGCATTCCTCTAAACTTGAGCTTCAATTTCCCTAAAGACATCTCCTTGCAAAAAAACCATAAAAACATCCCTTTTTGCATTGGCGCGGTTAGCCAGTTCATCACTCGCGCCAATGAGGAAAATCCTACAAAGAGGTCGCGCCAACTGGCGCTCTGTCCCAGAGTCGCAGTCACACCAGCCAATTTAAGGAGTGTTTTTTAAATAAGAAAGGCAGAAGTTTTGTTTCAACAAACTCAGAAACTGCTATCTATCTTGAGTTGGGAGGTTTGGCTCCGGGAGTTCCATGGAAGGGAAGTGGTTTGCCACCTCTCATGGAAGCTTCCTTGATGATAGGGCCAATCCCACAATTATAGGGATCCCAACTCCCCTTCCTCCTTCTATAAAAGCTTGTCCATTGCCATTGCAAGCTAGTCTGGAAGTGCCTAAGCTTTGAATCTCCAAATTCCCAAGAGCCTTCATGCTGTAAGAGTCCTCATTCTTCCCTTAAGGCCGACTCAAGTAAGGAGACTATCTTTGAGAGACTCTAGAGAGGCATTTCCTTTCCCTGGCGAGCTTTGCGAGACGTGAATGACTGGAGACCCTTCCGAAGGAGACCGCAGCGTCAGAACATTGGTTGTACTCTCTTTCGATTGTTTATTAATGAATGACTACTGGTTATGGTTCCACTCTGTTTTTCACTTATGATGATGATGAGTTATATCCTTTCTGACTGATATATAGTTGCGTATTCTGGATTTTATGCTTGTATTCGTGTTGTTTATTTCATGTGCAGGTGTCCATTCACGGAGATCGTGGGGATCGTGATCTGCCAAGGTTGAGGAACGGGAACGCCGTCTCTTCTGCGAATCATAGCACTGGACTCCAGGTAGGCCTCCATCGTTGGCTTATTTATTCGCAATTAGGAACTTGCACTGTAGCATTTGATGATTGTTGCTAGACCCCTGCTGGGCTAGTAGGGATCGCCTCTGTCCGCAGAGGGGATTTACCTCCTCAACAATCGGTAAGGTCGTTTCCTGACAGGTCATGCATCTGGTTTTAAGGTGATCCTCATGACACCCAGTTCCCCTACAATACCTTTGAGCTTTGAAAGTTTGGTGGGAAACATATCCTGTTATTATGTGAGAAATTCCACGATTTTCCCAACGGTATCATCATCCCAGTAATCCCAAATTCTAGCCATCTTGGGTTGTTCATCAGTTCCAATGTTTAATTCCTTTAATTTGAGAGGCTTAGTCACGTCTAATACTTGTAATGGAGGTCCAGAAACTACGCATTCCCCCTCAGAATCTAGGATCGTGACATTTCACGGGTCCTCATCACACTCTTCTATTGATATATTCTGAAAATTGACAAATCCTTCATCTGCGCATCCCAAGTTGGTTCCCCATATTCTATGCAGGGGAGTGATTCATCAAATACTAGCGCGTCTATATCCAGCAGGGCTTCATCTAGTTTCTCAGTCCCAACTATCAATCCAAATGTTCCTAAAAAATATTCCCGTATGGTGTCCTAGTGGCGAGTGCGCTGATGTAGCTCTGCAACCAAATACCACGTGGTGGGGATAGGTCCCAAGGCATGGATAAACATGTGGACCCATTCGTCCCAAGTCCTTTTAAACCATACTTCCATCCATACCGACAAGTGCTTGCGTGGATCCATGCAGCCAAGGAAAACCTCCATGGGTAAGTGGACCAGAGGTTTGAATCTTAGGATCAACATTCAACGACAATCCTCCCAATATTGAAAATTCCCTTTATGAGTTTCCCACCATTGAGCAGGGGTCGCAAGCATGGCAAGGTTAAGCACCCACATCCTCCATTCCCTTGGGAATTCTACTTCGAAGGCTTTAAGAAAATCCCTAACACTACCAGAATCATCAAAATAGGCTAGCTCTCTTACGTCTGAGGAGATACATTGGAAGCTCTTTGTGATTTTCGGGCATCGCAGCACAGATACGTCATGCAACTGGTTCTCCCAATTTTCTAATTCTCCATCTGAGTTAGATATACATTCGCTGTCCTTCTCCTAGGAGAGCATGCCATCAACGGTAGGGTTGATCCAATCATCGTTTTGGACCGTTAGCTTGTAAATATGATCAATTTCATCTCCTTCACGCACTAGTTCTATATACCACTCACCCTCTGTCGGATCTATAGGGACTATTACCCGCATACAATCATTCTCAAAAATCATGGTTCGCCTTTTAAGTTGATAATACCTCCCATGTCTATAGCCCAATATAGTCCTAAAAGCGTAGGGTAAGGATCTGCATCATCTACAATTTGAATCACCTCAAAATCTGCGTATACCTTAACTCTGACGATGTCTACCATAACCTTTGATATCCTTCCTAGAGGTATGATCTTCTATTGGTTAGCCATGTGTAGTTGTATAGTAGACCATTCCAGCTGGGGCTCTCCCATCCTCTACCAAGTTTGTTTAGGCAGGATATTTGCATTAGATCCTAAAACGAGGATGGTCTGATCCATTTCGTAATCCCCAATCTGTGCAGTTCGCCGCATTTCCCGACCAGTTCTCTTCTTATGCTTATAAAGTTTCTTGACATCTCACACTTCTATTGGTGGGGAAATTTTTTCTGTGCAACTTTATATAAAAGCTTGGAGGTTCTCAACTACCTTCTGGTTGTGTAGTAACTTCATACATGCATACAGGAACAACTTTACTTCTTCGTCTACTTTCTGGTCGATCGGGGTCTTGGAGGTAGATGCCTCAATTTTGGTAAATTATTTTCCAGCTTCAAGAAAGGTTTCTTTTTCTCTTCATAAGTCTAGGCTTTCCTTTTTATCAGTGGCTTTTCAGATAAGTGGTTTAGCTTTGTATTTTTCCTCAGCTCCTCCCGTGGTAATGCCCCTGCGTGTAGTTACGTTAATACTAGGCCCTTCCTCGCATGGTTCTGCCTTAACCCTTTGCACATTCTACATTGATGTTTGCTGTTTTTCTTGCATCTTTGATATTAGTACAGGGAATATTCAATCACATGATCTAATTTCCTGCAATACCTGCAATATTGTCATGCAAGGTTTAAACAATCCCTTGCGAAGTTTCCCACTTATCCATAGTTATAACATATCAGTTGTCCTCTTCCTCGTCCTATGCTTCGACCTCTTCCCCCCCTCGGCCTCATGCTGGGGAGCCTCCTCGTACAGAGGGAGATTGTGTTTTAGAGGGGTTAGTCTGTACCCTATACAGGTTTCCCCTATCTATCATTAAATCATATGTTCGGTAATTGTGCTCATCATGTCCTACAGATGAGCATAACTTACACCATTGCTGCTTTAGTTCTGGGACATAGGCACCGAGTCGGGGGCAGTGGTTTGTATCATGAAATCCAAATACTTGAGAGTCTGCACACCACAATGTGGGGTTTCTTGGTCCCGTAACCTCTTGGTTCCTAACAGGTTAGGTCCCCCAGCCTGCATGTAGTCTAATAGCAGAGGGCATTGATCCTTGGTGTGACCTGATTCCCTGCACCATATGCACCAAATGTCTGTGCTGGATTTTTTCCCCTGCTCTTTTCGTAGATTTTGGATTTCCATGTGCTTCGCCTCCAACTGGCCCTGGATCTGCTACACCCTGAACTGGACATCTTCCCTTGGCGCAACTTCTAGCTTCATGGAAATTTCTAGGGCATTCTCTTGTGTATCAATCATTTGCTGGCCCATAAGCTCGTACAAGTGTGGTAATAGCATGGAAATCAACCACTCTTTGTGTTGTTTATATTTGTACTTAAAATCCCCATCCATGATAACTTTCTTCAGCCATTGATCTGCTTCCCAAACCGACTCTATAGGTCCCTGTTTGAAATATTTCAAGTCAATTACCAGTTGAGCTTAGGACTTCGGCTTGCGAAATTATTTTTTCAAGGAATCCTTAATTTTCTATATTGATAGTTTTGCGTGTTGGCTAACGTACCCCATGAACCAATCCAAGGCTCTCCCCTGAAAGGCTAGGGATAGTTGTGCCCTCTTTACAACATTGCTAGCAATGTTCTGCGCAGTTCATACTGATTCTACAGAACCAAAAATGGTCCATATCCTCATCCCCCACACCCTTAAATATATGTAGCGTCATGTGCGTGGCCATGTCTTCTTCCAGTGGTGGTGGAGGGGTAGGATATTTCTTGCCCTTTCGCGGGTTTGAGAGGTGGGTAACTGGAGGACTAGTTACTGCGTGCGTAGGCAGCTTTCTTAAGGGATTATATATCGATCTGTCCCCTTCTTAATTAAACCTGTAATATTTACCACTTCATGTTGTACTTTCGTTCTGATCATAGGTCATTCACGTGGTGTGACTGCACAATACACCTTTTTCTCACAATAGTATCTTAATTAGCAGCGACAATGTTTACAAAAAATTATCTCAAAACCCCTTGAATAACCTCTGCTTAACTTCAG
Organism: Pinus albicaulis; assembly: GCA_034641835.2. NCBI lineage: Eukaryota > Viridiplantae > Streptophyta > Pinopsida > Pinales > Pinaceae > Pinus > Pinus albicaulis. Next base: position 617,806,266 of record CM076580.1, read on the forward strand.
AATAAGGTGCGAATTGATCAACTGCAAATTTTGTTATGAATCCTCCCAAAACACTATCCACCCAGTGATCCACCATCTGGGTGATTTTGCTATCCTCCCTCTCCAACTATTGGATCAATTCGGGAGTCCACTATGTAACCCGATCATTTTTCCCACAGGTCTGGAACTCCACTAATCTTGCTAACCACTCTTGTAGTTCGTGTGTGAAGGTTAAAAAGAAAATCTCATAAACTTATGTGAAGATATAATTATTTTTCCATTCTTCAGTAATCAACCTTGTACTTCTATTCTCTTTTAAGGAAAATCCCTGGATCTGTTTCTCGAAGCAATCTTCGTGGCATTACCTGATTTCTCTCAAAATCCTCTCGGTCTCGGCAACAGAACCATTTTTCGGCTTAAGGGGTCCTGAAATAGGTTCAGAATTAAGGTTTGCCAACAAACCCCTATAATATTGGCCCTTTCAGCAATGATTGGCTTGCGTCGGTCAAGGTCTCACCCGAAGTAGTATGGGAGGGTGCTGGAACTAGGTTTCCGCACCCTGAGAGAAGGAGAGTAATAAAGGCGGCCTTGTTAAGATCTATCAGATTTGCACAGAGGAAATATTATTGCTGAGCCCTTAACAATATATGCGCAAAATTCAGAGTTAATAAACCCACATATAGCATAAATAAACATCTATTACTAATGAGATCTTAGTAATGGCTTTGCATCCATGTGAGTTTTAATATTAATAAAAAACTGAATTACATAAACACAATGAGTTCTTACAACAAAGAGATACGATCCAATAGATTTATCATTCATTAGCTCCCAAAATCCACTTACAGACCCAATTCCCAGCCCGTGCACATAGCTAGCGGGGTCCACACATAGCAGGACTGAGGATCTCCACACACACAGCTAGCCAGAGTCCTTACCCAGAGACAACCCAAAACAGATCTCGTCAGTTCACAAGGTGCATAAATCGATATTAGACTACCTCTAGACTCGATCTATCCATCTACTTATATAATTTTAGTATGCGTTATTCTATGGTCCACAAACCGTGGTTTGCGAACTCTTGGCCTACGCTTTGACCCATTAAAATATATTGGGGGCTTTGACATGCCCCAAAGCCCCTTCTCCAAACCAAATATTACAAAAATAGTACAAAAATAGACAAAATTAGGGTTAGGAACCCTCGCTCCAACACTCTATGTATCGAAACTTCAAAATAATAACCCAATGTAATATCATAATGCAGGTGGTAATATATATATAACAGATGATATATATTATTATAAAATCATAATAGTACTCACACTTTTGACTTCAAAGAAGTAATTTGAATTGAGTCTAATGATTAAGTGTTGGTAGAATATAGAACTCGTTGGATAGAAGGAATCCACGATGCTTATACACCACTCAAATGGTTAAGGGTAAATAAATTATCCGTGGACTAAGGGTTATGTCTGCAATTGGAGAAAAACCCTCATTAACATATATATTAGAATAAGAGTGTGGGGTATAATATTAGAATATAAAACATGTATATTCTCATATTTTAATAGATAAATTTAGAATGAGGCTTATTAATGTTATTATCTTAATAAAAATTCTAGTAAAGGCAGAACATTATTAAGATATAAAGGAATAGAAAAATAAGTTACTATTATGACAGAAAGTGTGCAATGAAGAAATGTCACAAAGGACCGTCCAGACGAAAAGAGAAATTGTGAAATTGTTTAATATGGTCTAAGGATTATTAACAACATATTTTTATCTTGTTCACAAACCATGATGTATTTAGAGAAACTATAATGACATAAAGTACACATGGGTTGAAACATCGCAATATGACAAAAGGTAATAAAGTGAAATGACGATAAAGTAGCATAAATTGTATAAATAGAAAAAAAATTGGGTAATTATAGTTGTTACAAATGGTATCAGAGCCCATGTTGAAAACATTGGGCCTATTTTTCCACACACAGAAAAGAAAAGAAAAGAAAAACCCAAATTATGCTACTGTAAACGATCTACAATTTTTTTTTATGCACTAATTTATTTCTGTATATATTGATTAAGTGCATAAAATTACAATATTTCTTAGGAGTGACGGAGGAGGGTTGTACGTGGATCTAGGGGTGAGGGAAATCGACCAGATCAAAATGATCAATTGTTGGATATGGTCAAGTATATGCAACGAGAATTGATTCAACTGAGAACCAACAATACACGATTTTTGTAAGCCAGAGAAGAGAAAGAGAGGTTTATCAAGGAATTAACCTCAAGATCTAGTCACGAAAGTGAATACCATAGAAAAAAAAGGAAAGAATATGAAACCAAATCAAAAGGATCCGAGGATGGTGAAGCATCTGGACAATAGTCTAGAAATAAAAAGGTATTGCAAGGATAATTCCAGAAAATCAAATCTCCCACTTATGATGGCGAAAAGGATGAGGATATAGAAGCTTGGATTCTGAACATGGTTAAATATTTTCAATTCTATGAATATGGAAGTAAATTGAAAGCTAGATTGGCCATTTACCAACTGCAGGGTAAAGCTACCCTGTGGTGGGAAGAAACCAAAATGGTACATGTGTTGGATGAGAAAAATGTTTCCTGGGAAGACTTTCAAACAAAATTTAAGTCTAGATATCTGAATAAGAGATATTATGATGATAAAGCCAAATAATTTCATGAGCTGAGATTGGGACAACTCACCATTGATGCATTTGTTACCAAATTTACTAACTAGCTTCGCTATGTGCCTTATATCAGAGAGGACAAGGCCAAAGTATAATGATTTTTAAATTTCCTACTTACTATATATGAAAAGAGAATAGAAATTGAAAATCACAAGATGATGGATGAAGCTGTTCGAAAAGAAAGACTGTGTTATCAGCAGTTCAAAGGCAGAAACAATCATCTGAAAATTTGGAAAAAAAAAGAAATAGGGAAAAGTGACTCTGATATTAAAAGAGTAAAACTAGCACACCTGATTTTTTTTGGGAAAAACCATCAAAGGAATAAGTTTAACAAAATTGGAGAGAACCAACCAACAAAATCACAGACTGGGTCTAAACAGATGGATGCAAACAACAAAAAGGAAGGTGCTGTAAAAATGAAGAAACTATTAAAGTGCTGGGGATGTGGAGAATCTCACCTGTTATGTGATTGTACTCATAGAATAGTTCAGAACATTCAAGTGTTACGAGAGGCGACTACTATAAATGACATTGCTAGAAACATTCCTAGGATCAATGATGCACTTGAGGATCGCCAAGATGAACTCCAATCAACCATGATAGAAATTGAAGGTATGATTGTTGAATGACCTACTTCTGTTTTGATAGATCCATGAGAAAATTTAAGCTATATAATTCCTCATATGGTGGAAAAGTGCAAGTTAAAATCAGAAAAATTTCAACAAGCATGGTTAGTTCAGTTAGCTACTGGAAAAAAAAGAAAAGTTACCCATAAACTTCCAAAAACTACTGTAAATTTAAATGGGTATGAAACTGAAATGAATTTAAACATTTTTCCTCTAGGATCATATGATGTGTTAGTTGGAATGGAATGGTTAGAGAAGTAGAAAGAAATGGTTAATTTTTTAGATAAAACAATTCACTATATATATGGTGAGGGAAGACCTATGACAGTGAAAGGAAAACCAAGACCCATATCCATTAGGAAAATTTCTGCACTACAGTTAAAAAGGATAGCAAAAAAAGGTTGTCAAGTGTATGCTGTACAAGTGGAGGATTTTGAACAACAAACTGAAAAAGAAGTTGTAGAAAATTTACCAGTAATCAGAGAGTTCAAAGATGTATTTCTAGAGGAAATCCCCCATCTACCCCCTAAAAGAGAAATTGATTTCTCAATTGAATTGGTACCAGGAGCTACACCTATCTCCAGAGAACCCTATAGAATGAGTACTCATGAATTGTTAGAGATAAAAATACAACTATAGGAGTTATTAGATAGGATACATCAGACCAATTGTGTCTCCTTGGGGAGCACCAATACTGTTTGTTAAAAAATAAAGATGGCACATTCAGGATGTGCATAGAATACACACAACTGAATAAATTGACCATAAAGAACATATATCCTCTACCAAGGATAGATGACTTACTTGATCAAGTGAGAGGAGCCACTATCTTCTCAAAGATTGATCTAAGAACATGATATCATCAACTTAGAATAAAATATGAGGTCATCAATAAAACAACATTATGGACTAGATATGGACACTATGAAATTGTAGTCCTACCTTTTGGACTTACTAATGCACTTGCTACATTCATGTTTTTAATGAATAGTATACTGCACAAGTATCTAGACAAGTTTGTATTAGTGTTAATTGATGACATTTTGGTATATTCCAAAAATGAAGAAGAACACAAAGAACATATCAGAATTGTCCTACAAACAATTAGAGAACATAAGTTATATGCCAAACTCAGCAAGTGTGAATTTTACAAGGATTAAATTCAATATTTGCGTCATGTGATTTCAGAGGATGGCTTAGCAGTAGACCTAGAGAAAATACAAGCCATTATGGATTGGCATATACCTACTGATGTCCCAGTTATAAAATCCTTCATGGGTATTGCTGGACACTACTGTAGGTTTGTGGAAGGATTTTCAACCTTAGCCTATCCTATTACTTCTTTACAGAAAAAGGGAGTAAAGTTTGAATGGACAGCAAAGTGTCAAAATAGTTTTGAATAGTTAGAACTTAAATTCACAACTACCCCCATATTGAAGATTTTTGATCCAAACAAAGAATTCATAATATGTACATATGCATGTGCAGAAGGATTAGGAGGAGTATTACTACAAGAAAACTCAGTCATAGCATATGAGTCAAGAAAATTAAAGAAACATGAACATAATTATATTGTATATGACTTAGAAATAGCTGCTATGATACATGCGTTGAAGATGTGGAAGCATTATCTATTAGGAAAGAAGTTCATACTAATGACAGATCACATAAGTTTGAAATACTTCTTCACTCAACCTGATTTAAGTGCTGGACAAGCTAGATGGTTATCTTTCCTTAGTGAGTTCGATATGGAAATCAAACATATTAAAGGAAAGGAAAATAATATTGCAGATGCTTTGAGTAGGAATGCTCATCAAATTTTGAACAATGCTAGAAGTAGTGTGAAATTTGACATAGAATAATTGATACAAGAAGTGATGAGGTAAGATCTAAACTATGTGAAATTACAAGAAAAATTGCAGAAAACTGAAATAGTGGGATATAGAAAATTAGAAGGGGTTGATTTATTACAAACAAAGATTGTATATTCCAAATGTGACATTCTTAAAATGGGAAATTTCAAATGAGTATCATAAAATACCTTATGAAGGACATCCTGGTTATCAAAAAATGATTTTAGCATTAAGGAAGAACATGTTTTGGCTAGATACGAAGAAATATGTGGCTGGTTATCTAGATAGATATTTAGAATGTCAAAAAGTAAAAGTGGAACATCAACATCCAACATGATTGCTGAACCCTTTACCTATTCTAGAATGGAAATGGGAAGTGGTTTCCATATATTTCATTACTGGATTTCCTAGAACTAAATATCAACATGACTCTATAATGGTGGTTGTAGAAACATTGACTAAAAGCTTCACACTTTTTACCACTGCAATCTACTTTTTGCACAACTCAAGTAGCTAATGTATTCATGAAATAAATTTTGAAGCCACATGGTATTCCAAAAATTATTATATCAGACAGAGATGAAAAATTTACTTCATCCTTTTGGAAGACTTTGTTTGGAGGAATGGGTACCAAATTGAACTTTAGTACCGCATACCATCCTCAAACATATGGAAAAACTGAAAGGAAAAACCATATTTTATAGGATATGCTACGCATGTATGTTATGGACAGAGCTACAAGATGGGAATATTTTTTGTATTTAACAAAATTTTCATATAAATTTTATAAAGTATCAAACCATTTCTTGAATTAATAAAATACGTTTTTTGTAACTTCCCTAGAAAGCTGATAATGGAAATACCAATTCGATATGAAGAGGAGTTCATATTGAGTTTAAGGCCAGAAAGAGAAAACAAAATTGTATTCCCTTCCTGGGAATTAAAATGAAAATAAATATTTGTGGAATAAAACAAATAAATTGGGGAAAATCGATTTCATAACTCCAACAGTAAATGATTATAATAAAACAAATACTATCTTTGTATAAAAGATGGAATTCAATAATCAGAATGAAACGAAAATCGTTCAATGAAGGAACTGTGTCAAACCACAAAGAAATGTTCACAGAACAGAATTCGTAGGATGAATGATTGTCTCTCTTATAACTGAAATCATAATTCCAAGAATTTCCTCCTTGAAATAATGAAACAAAATGTAAAAAAGTATTGAGAAAAAATGGGTTTGGAAAACTAAGCCATGGTCATATTGACAAAATAACCAGAGACACAACCTACCTTCATAAAATGATGGGTCCATGAAATTCTTACCTGGAAAATGTTAAAACGACATTACCTCAATATGGTGATGAATAGAACGAATCCCTGTAATCACAACCATAAAACGAATTAGTTTTAGCAGAAGAAAACCAAAAATTTGACAACTGAAAACGTAGCAAAATTTCATGAGTAAGTTTAACACAGAACAATTACTTACCTGAGGTGAGTAGGTCTTTGTAAGCCAAGAGAAGAGGGTTTCAGAAAGGAAAAAGGGTCTAGGTGGAGAACTAGAGCCGAAGCCTAAACCGACGTTACCAAATGCAAATGAAAATTGAAAACCTAACATGCCATCGAAAAGCCAAATGCATCGGTTGAAAGGAAGGTATACGACGTAATCCCCTCTGTAAATGTGGTAGACATCCATGGAGAAAGAATTCAAAATATCACTCAAGCCATGTGACTGGTTTAATTAATGAAGTACTGTTCATTAAGAAGTGATAGCCTTGAACAAAGGAATGAAATAAAGGATCTGTCAACAATTTATGAAAGGGATACGATCTAATCCCAATACAAATTTGCAAAAAATCAAAACGTTGAAACTTTAGCTTAGTATACTATGTCAATTAGTTTATGTATCGAAACTTCAAAATAATAACCCAACATAATATTCTAAAAGGGAATCGACGGTATCCGATATGTTATATGGTATTAAATTTGATTAAGGTCATAATGAAGGTGGGAGTATATATGTAACAATTGATATATATTATTAGAACATCATAATAGTACTCATGTTTATGACTTCAAAGAAGTAATTCGAATTGAGTCGAATGATTAATTGTTGGTAGAATATAGAACTCGTTGAATAGAAGGTATCCACAATGCTTATACACCATTTATATGTTTAAGGGTAAATAAATTATCTGTGGACTAAGGGTTATGTCTACAATTGGATAAAAACCCTCATTAACATATATATCAGAATAAGAGTGTGGGGTATAATATCAGAATATAAAACATGTATATTCTCATATTTCAATATATAACTTTAGAATGAGGATTATTAAAGTTATTATCTTAATAAAAATTCTAGTAAAGGAAGAACATTATTAAGATGTAAAGGAATAGAAAAATAAGTTACTATTATAACAGAGAGTGTAATAAAAGGACAATCCAGATGAAAAGAGAAATTAGGGAATCGTTTAATATGGTCTAAGGATCATTAACAACATATTTTTATTCTGTTCTCAAACCATGATGTCATTAGAGAAATTATAACGATAGAAGGTACACATGGGTTGAAACATTGCAATATGACAAAAGGTAATAAAGTCAAATGAAGATAAAGTAGCATAAAGTGTATAAATAGAAAATAAAATTGGGTAAGTAGATTTGTTACAACATGCCAATTCATTATTGCTTGTATTTTTTCTAGATCTATTGATAATCCATCTTTTGAAATCACATGACCCAGATATTGAATTTTATCCTTGTAAAATTCACATTTGCTGAGTTTTGCATATAATTGATGTTCTCTAAATGTTTTTAGTACTATCCTAAGATGTTATCTCTGTTCTTATTCATTTTTGGAGTACACTAAAATATCATCAATGAACACTAGTACAAACTTGTTTAGATATGTATGCAGAACACTATTCATTAAACACATGAACGTAGCAGGTGCATTCATAAGTCCAAAGGGTAGGAGTACAAATTCATAGTGTTCATATATAATCCTAAATTTTGTTTTGTTGATGTCCTCATCTTTAATTCTGAGTTGGTGATATCCTGTTCTTAATTTTTTTTTAGAGAAGATAGTATCTCCTCTCAATTTATCAAATAAATCATCTATCCTTGGCAAAGGATATCTATTCCTAATAGTTAACTTATTCAGGTGTCTGTAATCTATACACATTCTGAATGTGCCATATTTATTTTTAACAAACAATACTTGTGCTCACCAAGGAGACACACTTGGTCTAATGTACCCTATGTATAACAATTCTTGCAATTGAAGTTTCTATTCTAGTAGTTCAGGAGTACTCATTCTATAGGGTTCTCTAGAAACAGGTGTAGCTCTTGGTACTAGTTCAATTGAAAAATAAATGTGTCTTTTAGGGGGTAAATGGGGGATTTATTCTAGAAATACATCCTTGAACTCTCTAATCACTAGTAAGTTTTCTACAACCTCTTTTTCTGGTTGCTATCCCAACTCTTCCACTTGTACAACATATACTTGACAGCCTTTTCTTGTTATCCTATTTAGCTGTAATATAGAAAGTTGTCTCATAGATATTGGTTTTGGTTTTCCTTTTACTATCACAACTTTTCCTTCATCATCTATACAATGTATTGTTTTGTCTAATAAATTTACTATTTCTTTCTGCTTCTCTAACCAGTCCATTCATACTTACAGATCATAGGATACTAGAGGTAAAATATTTAAATGAATTTTAGTTTCATATCAATTTAAATTAACAAAAGTTTTTGGAAGTTCATGGGTTACTTTTCTCTTTGTTCCTGTAGCTAACTGCACTAACCATGCTTGCTGAAATTTTTCTAATTTTAGCTTACACATCTCCACTATATGTAGACTGACATAACTTAAATTTTCTCATGGATCTACTAAAAAAGAAATAGGTTGTTCAACAATCATACCTTCGATTTCTATCATGGTTTATTGATGTTCAGCCTGTCGATCTTCAAGTGTAGCACTGATCCTAGGAATGTTTTGAGGAATGTCGTTTACTATTTACTATAGTTGCGTCTCGTACTGCTTGAATGTTCTAGATTATTATGTGTAGGAAGTCATGTAACAAGTGAGGTTCTCCACATCCCCAACACTTTAATGGTTCTTTCATTTTACAACACTTCCCTTTTTGTTGTTTGTATCGATTTGTTTAGACCTAGTATGTGATTGTGTTGGTTGGTTTTCCCCACTCTTATTAAATTTATTCCTTTGGTTGTTTTTTCCAATTTTTTTTAGAAATGATGGTTTTACTCTTTTCATGTTTGAGTCACCCTTCCCTTTCTCTTTATTTTGCCAAATTTTTAGCTGATCATTTCTTCCTTTAAACTATTGATAACATAATCTTGCTTTACGAACAACTTCATCCATTATTTTTGGATTATCAAATTCAATTATTTCTTTATAGATAGTAGGTAGGCAGTTTAAAGATCGGTGTACTTTGGCCTTTTCTTCTTTTATATAAGGTACATAGCGAAGCAAGTTCGTAAATTTGGTAACAAACTCATCAATTGTGAGTTTTCCCAATCTCAGATCATGAAATTAATTCTCTTTATCATCATAATACCTTTCATTCAGGTATCTAGACTTAAATTTGGATTGAAAGTCTTCCTAGGTAATAGTTTTTTCATCCAGCACATGGACCATTTTGTTTCTTCCCAGCAAAGTGTGGCTTTACCATGCAATTGGTAAATTCTTGCTCCCAGCTTTAGTTGTTCAATACATTCATATACACGGAAGTATTTATCTGCCATTTGAGCCAAGATTTCAAGATTCCACATCCTCCTCATTTTCATCATCAAAAGATGGAGGTTTGATTTTTCAAAATTCTCCTTGCAACTCTTTTTTATTTCTGGAATTATGTCCAGATGCTTCCCCACTCTAAGACCCTTCTCAATTGGTTTTAACTTCTTTCCTCTTTTTTCCATGGTCTTCACTTTCATGACTAGACCGCGAGGTTAATTCTCGAATCAACCTCTCTTTCTCTTGACTGGCTTGCAACAATCACTCATTTCTAGTCCTTATCTGAACCATTTCACGTTGCATATTTCTTCTCATGTCGAGAAATTGAGAATTTTGATCTGGTGGGTTTCCTTCACCCCCCCAGATCCACGTACATCACTCATTTGTCATTCATAATAGCAGATTTAATGTTTCTGTACTTCAATCACTATACACAACATTTAATTAGTACACCAAATTCTGAAAGGAAAAAAATATTTTAATTTCTTATTTTTCACAGTAGCATATAATTTTTGGTTTTTCTGTGTGGGGACACATAGGCACAATGTTTACAACATGGGATCTAATACAATTTGTAACAACTCTACTTAGCCCAATTTTTTTTTCTATTTATCGAAATAACATTGCTTTTCTGTCCTTTACTTATTTTATGTGTATCACATGAGTAATACCTTTCAGATTATTAGTACAAAATTTCACCTCAGTTCATATCTTGTCTAAGAAATCTATAATTTTTTTCCATGAATTCTCTACATATATTTAATCCTTATACTGTCCTCGGGAATTATCCTTAACTGATACTACATGTGTTAAAGTTACCCTTAAGGAATGTAGATAATTTCAAATATTAATGATCACATTATAATTAACGTATAGTATAATATATATTTACCTCACCATATATATGTAACTATACTTTTGAATATAATGTACCTTTGGTATTATTAACACTATATATTATATCTGACTTTCCTACTGGGGATGAACCATACCTTTAATAGTTTTCGAATATATATATATATATATATATATATATATATATATATATAATGCCTTATCCTTATAACCCTATTGTTATACTTTTAATTCCATTATATGCACAATCTGCCTAGTAGATTAAAATCGACTTATAACCATATCGATTATGAATAAGGTTTGGGGAATACACGTTTACTTGTCCCCATTCCAACTAACACTATGATTAATTTGTACGTAAATGAGATATCCTACTCATTGTCATAATCATATAATTTTTCAAGCCTCGAAATATCTTTGAATATTGACATAATATTTAGTTTATTGTTGTGGTGGATGAATGAATTTAATTTCACTCTCAGTTTGATTAACTCAACAACCATACCTACAATTATTATCGTTTAGTTTTTAACACCCAAATTTTTTCGTACATATGGTGATGATCTTCACATGAGATTCCTTACATTAGGCTAGCTATATGATTGATTACTCATAAATTTGGTGGTTTAGATTTACTTGTTCCTCCCTCCCAGTTCAACATTCGAGGGTTAGGGTTTATGATTTGGAATTTGTCACATTTTAGATTTTTTCACTTTCACTTGTAACCTTTTTGTTAACTAAAACTAGCTCCATGGTGGTTTTCCGTCTCTCTGTTTTTTCATAAGGATTACTCCTCAGAGCCGAAGGAATTAGTTCAATTAACATTACATTTACGCTGAGTCTCTACGCAGGTAAGCTCTAGTTTACCACATCCTTCATTTTTTTTACCCTTGGACATTTTTCTTTTATTTTTTACTCTTCCTACTCACGGAAATTAAACTTGGCATTGTGTTATTTATTTTATTTTATTCAATCTTTCTCCTTATTCTAAATTAATATACTTAAATAATTTGGTTGTTGCAAGTTATGAGGTTCGTAACCCTTCCTATGAATTCCCCTTCCAGCAACATAAGTATTATTCAGTCTTGAAACTATTGGTATTCATTTGAAATTATTTCCACCACAATTTTTGTTTGGAGGGTTTATTATTCACCAAATCGCTTTATCCCAATCTGCCTTTTACTTATCCTCGGTAGAACGAAGATTTGGATTAAATTTGGTATATGTTTTTGGTTTGAGCGTGAACTAGATTTTCCCCCAAATCCACTTTCTAATTTCCTGATTTGTCATTTAATTTTAACATTAATTTGGATTAACTGCGATATCAATTTATTGTAGAACTCCAGTGAATTTCCATCTTCCCTTCAAAATTGATTTGCTGGAAATCAGTTAGTTCATATTTTCTAAGTTTGATAAACTATTTACGCTATATATTTCTTATATATGAATGGTTAATACCACTCCTCCTCTGTACAATATTTGAAAAAAATTCGATTTGGTTGACATGTAATGGGTTTTAAGGTTTTTACTGCCATTGATTTCACCTTATGGTGCAAAGTCGATATGCACTCCCACTGTGCCATTGTAGTTTTTGTATAAATGATGGTTTAATTAATTAGAGATTTTTTTATTTTTGTTTGATACAGAGTCACCTCATTTTTCATTTATGGCCTCATTTCCCCGATTTCTTCCTTGTATACTTATATTCAATTTCAGGCTTGTTCCCTAATTCTCCTTCTTCACTTAATTAACGTTTTCTCTACCAAGTTAATTCTGAATGATACACATCTTTTTCAACTTCTCTGGATAAGATATTTAGCAACACATAACACATCTTTATCTCAAGGATTATCATTTTTCCCTTCAACGATACAAGGTTTAACTTTTTCCGAAAATTACTTTATCGTTCCAGAAATTAGACTTTTTTCAATTCTCTGCTAAGAATTTAATTTCTCGTTACCCTAACAGGATTAAATTAATTACATTTCAAATAGATTAAGAAATGTTCTCATATTATCATTTATGAAATTTTTTTATATAGATTTTTTTCTTACCCTATTTACTTCCGTTGATTTTTATATATTATATCATTCCATAAGTTACATATACAGTGCAGAGAGAAAACCATTGGTTCATGGACTTCAATTTGGTTTGTGATAGTTCATGATTCCCTTATTTATGCTTATAGGGTAATAATATTCCCTCTTTCAGATCTAATAATTTATTATTTAATCAAATATTCTATGTCACTTAAATGGTAATTTCTCACAATAAAATAGAATTATCACATTTATCTTTTCTCAGAATAATTTTTGTTTTTCCAATTCAGGAACAAACCGCTTGTTCCACATTTGTTTCCAAAAAATAATCAACCACATTATGCTATGTTTTGGAACCTAACATAGGTACTGTACATATTCAGTCCTGTAACTAAATTATAATATTTTCATATGTAATTTAATTACTTTCAGGTATCACTCTTATTTTATGTACTTCCTAAAATTAATATCTTGCTATTTTATTGTACAGGAATAATCTCTTCTAGTATTTTAACCAGGTAGAGTTTGACATTTTTCTTATTATAGTAATTTAATTTCATCATTACTTTATCATAGTTGATGTTAGTATAACACCATGTTATGTATTCACTTCTAGGTAAATTTTGTCTCTCAATATTTCCTCACAATTACTTCACATTATTATCAAAAGCTCGTAGGACAAGTTTTCCCTGCTTCCAGGTCGGTCGTTACAATGTACATATTTCATCCATCTAACTTTAATGATATTTATCAATGTATATGTACATTCTGTAATTAATTTTAGTAAAAGATGACTTTTACTCAATACGACTTAGACTGTTGTAAATGATACTTTACTCGAATTTTATTATATTTTTCCATTTGCCTCTATCAGAGGAATTTCACATACTCTGAACAATTATATAAATGATTTATGCTTCCCTTTCGATATACATGTTGCATATATATGTATGAATATTTCATGGTTGCTTTTTAATACACATATTACCTCTATATGTATGCATGTTTCCTAAATCAAGAAATTGTATAGTTTAAATCTGAAGTATGTGCCTTCTACATATATATAATTTCTTGATTTCCTTGTAATAAATCATTCAACTGTATAGATATTTGCTTCAATATTAGTTTACAAAAATAACTATGTAATTCTACTATCACTTTCTATGTTTATCTTAGTACTGTTAGAATTATGTTTGATCCCAATGATGTATTTTATATCCGTAATAAAAGAATTAACATAGCCCTAACAACAGATTTAAACCCTTCTCTTTGAGTTTAGAGATTCTGTGTGTTGGTCAGCTATTTATTCAAGTCTATGTAACTATACCGAGAAATTAACTATACCTATTACAATTATACTTCTGTTAAATACATATGACACTTTATTCCAAGGAACACAACAACTTATCACACAGATTTGTAATTCAAGATATAAAGTTTTCAACTAAACTCATAACTAAACCATATTTAATATTAATCAAATATCATCATGATAAAAGAATCATAAAACAAAATTTAACAACTATGCATACCAATTCTGGTAAATACTATTTGCCACCCAACCTTGAGCTTTCATCCACAACTCCCCCCGAGCAGAGACAAATCCCTCCAAAATGTAGACAACCTCTTGTCTACCTAGGAATGGTTTATTTAAGCTTTCTTTCCCTTAGCATGTTTCCATAACTGCGTCCACTTAATTTAGGATGTTGTTTTCCTTTATCTTAGGCTTTTCTTTTATTTTTTCCATAAAATATCTTTAAAACTAGATTTTTCCTCTTTTTAGTTTTATTTCACCTCTTCTGAGTAACTTTCCACTTTATCGAGGTATGTATTAGATCCTTATCTCCCATCTAAGATTTTTTATTTTATTTTATTTTTTTTGCAAGGATTTTTGGATATTTTGGGAAAGTATTTGAATTTTATTCCATCCTCATGGACTTGAAATACTGGTCTCCAATTTACTCTAGTCTTTGAACAATAATTAAATTCCATATTTACTAAATTAAAAAATAATATTTCCAAATATAGTTTTCATTTAGGTCCATTTAACCTTTAGGATTTTCAACTGTCTAAATAAAAGAAGGAAAATAGGAATATTACACATGTAATTGGCTACCACCTATGGATTGGCCACCAGGAGAATGTGTACCACCACCACTCTCACATGACAAGAGGGAAGCTTCATAGAAAAATATGAATTTATAACCAATTCAAAAATATGTACATACATATAAATACATGTATGTATGATTGATTATATTGTGTGAACTATACCACGATTGCATGAACCATGGCTAGGCGCCATTGATGGAGTAGATACTCTTGCCCTCCGAACTCCTAAAAAATTAAAATAAAAAATTATTGAAAACTAATTTAACTAACAACATTGATAAAAAATCAATTCCATATGTATACATGTATGTACATGGTGATAAAATTATATATATTGAACAAAAAAGTCAGTTCCACATGTATACATGTATGTTTGGAGATAAGATTATATATTCAAATATCCTTTAAAAACATGCACATTTAATATAAATACCATGAACATCCCTCAATCCATGATCCCCCTCTCTTGTAGAGGCATGGGATTATACAGATGTTCACCTTTCATCCTCCATGATATATATATGGATATCTACAGTGGACATTTACAATTATTTTTAAAATTACTATTTAAAATAAATTCAAAAGAATGCAAAAAATTAATGTAATTTAATACATAAATGTTGATCACAAACACAAATTATGTTAAAAAAAAAAAATCAAAGCACAAATTAATGTGGAAAACTCATTTTAAATAAACATTTGTTGAAGTCATGCACATTTTAATTTTATAAAACATGAAATTCACCAAGTTGCACTTACATGGTGGGAGCACACTTGGTATATAATTGAAAAAAACATATCGTCATTAAAAATGATGCATTTATAAGTAAAAAACACACACATATTAAAGATATGTTACAAATTTCCATTAATAAATTTTGAAGGAGAGCGTCTCAACACTAATTAATATTTGAGAGATTAATCTTGAATTGACATTTCCTCATACAATACTAATTCATCTACTAAATCACCTTTGACACATGAATATTGAATTGTCATTTCCCCACATAATAGATTACCAGACATCTTATTAACATTTGCACAATGTCTTATACTAAAAAATTGAAATTTTCTAACATTATTGTTTTCTTTTCCATGTAGTTGTTTTAGCCTCTCCTTCTTAACTTGGTACACGCCTTTCATCTGGTTGCACACAAGTTCAAAATTGATGAAAACTACAATTCCATTTGATCCATACTCCCTAGATGTTCCCAAGCCTTTTATTAATGCAATATAATATGCTTCATTGTTTTTTGTTCTTCCTGGTATATTCATTTTCCTTTGGAGGACCTTGTTATTCGCAATATTTCAAAGCACATATGTAATCCCTGATTTCCATAGATTGCGATAGAAAGAAACATCTATGCATAACGTCCATTTTTCTACCATGTTTACTGGGCTTTTTGATCTTAAAAAAAAAAACAAATTCAATAAAATATATTAAATGAAAATTTATTGCAAATGGCTTAAATTTTATTGCAAATTCCTTAAATTTTATGGGAGAAATCACATGTACATGGTTCCCAAAAACACTAGCAAATGCCATAAAGTTTATGGGAAAAATGGCATGTACATGGTTTCCAAAAACACTAGCATTTTCCTTAAAAATATATTAAATGAACATTTATTGCAAATGCCTTAAATTTTATTGCAAATGACTTAAAGTTTATGGGAGAAATGACATGTACATAGTTGCAATTAAAGTTTATGGGAGAAATGACATGCACATGGTTTGCCTTAAAGTTTATGGGAGAAATGACATGTACATGGTTTTCCTTAAAGTTTATGGGAGAAATGACATGTACATGGTTCCCAAAAACACTAGAAAATGCCTTAAATTTTATGGGACAAATGGCATGTACATGGTTTCCAAAAACACTAGCATTTTCCTTAAAAGTATATTAAATGAACATTTATTGCAAATGCCTTAAATTTGATTGCGAATGCCTTAAATTTTATGGGAGAAATGACATGTACATGGTTTCAATTAAATTTTATGGGAGAAATGAAATGTACATGGTTTGCCTTAAAGTTTATGGGAGAAATGACATGTACATGGTTCCCAAAAACACTAGAAAATTCCTTAACATTTATGGGAGAAATGACATGTATATGGCTCCCAAAAAAACTAGCAAATGCCTTAAAGTTTATGGGATAAATGACATGTACATGGTTTCCAAAAACACTAGCATTTTTCTTAAAAATATATCAAATTAAAGTTTATGGGAGAAATGACATATACATTGTTTTCCTTAAATTTTATGGGAGAAATGACATGTATATGGTTTCCCTTAATTTTATGGGAGAAATGACATGTACATGGTTTTTCCGTAAATTTTATGGGAGAAATGACATATACATGGTTCCCCAAAACACTAGAAAATGCCTTAAAGTTTAAGGGGAAAATGGCATGTACATGGTTTCCAAAAACACTAGCATTTTTCTTAAAAATATATTAAATAATTTATTGAAAATGCCTTATATTTTATTGCAAAGGCCTTAAAGTTTATGGATGAAATGACATGTACATGGCTCCCAAAAACAATAGAAAATGCCTTAAAGTTTATGGGAGAAATGACATGTATATGTTTTCCAGAAACACTAGCATTTTCCCTAAAGTTGAAGTTTAAGGGAGAAATGACACGTACATGGTTTCCAAAAACACTAGCATTTTCATTTTCCTTAAAGTGTAAGTTTATGGGAAAAATGACATGTACATGGTTTCCAAAAACACTAGGATTTTTTGTAAAGTTTATATGAGAAATGACATGTACATTGTACATGGTTTCCAAATACAACAGCATTTTACTTAAAATTTATGGGAGAAATGACACATGTACATGGTTAAAGTTTATGGGAGAAATTACATGTACATGGTTTCCAAAAACACTACCGAATGCCTTAAAGTTTATGGGAGAAATGACACATGGACATGGTTAAGTTTATGGGAGAAATGACATGTGCATGGTTTCCAAAAACACTGGAAAATGTATATGGGAGAAATGATATGTCCTTTCATTTAGCTATAAGTTTTATAAAGATGATAGACATGTATAAAGGTGATAGACATGTGATTTTTAAATAATCCTTGAATTTAGCTATAATTTTTATAAAGGTTATTGACATGTGTGACTTTGAAAGCAACCTTGTTGCTAAATGACTAAAAACACATCCTAGCCATTATGGCTGGTTGGTTCGGTAGCAAATTCCTTAAAGCTTATGTGCTAAATGACATGTCCTTGCATTTAGCTATAAGTTTTATAAAGGTGATAGACATGTTATCTTGAAATAATCCTTGCATTTAGCTATTTAGCTATAAGTTTTATAAAAGTGATAGACATGTGAGTTTGAAAGCATCCTTGTTGTTAAATGAGTAACAACACATCCTAGCCATAATGGTTGGTTGGTTAGGTGATAGTGGACCCCTATGAGGTGAGGTGATAGACACATTTAGCTCAAAGTTTTATAAAGGTGATAGACATGTGATTTTGAATCAACCTTGCTATTAAAACGGTCAGGGGCTAAATGAGTAACAACACATCCTATCCATTATGGTTGGTTAGGTGATAGTGGACCCCTATTAGGTGATAGACACATTTAGTTAAGACTTTTATAAAGGTGATAGACATGTGATTTTTAAAGCATCCTTGCTATTAAAAAGGTTAGGGGCTAAATTAGTAACAATACACCCTAGCCATTATGGTTGATTAGATGATAATGGACCCCTATGAGGTGATAGATACATTTTATAAAGGTGATAGATGTGTGATTTTGAAAGCATCCTTGTTAAAAAGGACACGGGCTAAATGAGTAAGAACACATCCTAGCCATTATGTAGTTGGTCTAATTGTTAGGTGGAGAGGTTTAGTCTCCATAGGTCTCACTCTTATTGTCACTTATGAAGTACACTCTTCTTGTCACTTATGAAACATATCCAATATAATTTGGTGTCAATATCAAGATCATGTAGCCTCTCAAATGGTTTTTTAGTTGGTACCTAAAATCATGTTATCTAGTTTACTTTTAGAGATGGTTAAAATTTAGAGGTCCATGAGTGAGCATGAAAAATTAGATTAAGTAGAGAGCACATTCAACTCTGTAAAATATAAAAGGATATCATTTCATTTCTTAAATATAAAAAGATAGCATTTCATTTCTTAAATATAGAAATATATCATTTCATTTCTTGACCAAGTATTAGCTCTCTTATGCATATTACACTTTGGCTCAATCCAAAAAATTAGAAAATTATATAGACTTGAGAGCTACTCCAAATGCATTTCTTTAATTGAAAAAAAAATCATTATTTCTGATACAAAATTATGTAAATACAGATAGACAGACAAATTAGAAAAAATATATAGACTTAAGAATCACAGAGATTAAATAACAACACTATATACCCAACCTTAAATAATAGAGATGAAATTTCTTTGCAAGAATTAATCTTACAATCAGGCCTAATGAAATGAAACAATAAAAGAAGCTTATGAAAGTATGATAAAGATGTAAAGGACCTTAAGACAGAACAGAGAAATAAATTGTGAGGGCATGAAAACACTAATGAAATGAAGCAATAAAAGAAGCCTATGAAAGTAAGATAAAGTTGTAAATAACCTTAAGACAGAACAAAGAAAGCAATTGTGACGGCATGAAAACTCTGTAGATTAAACAACAGGACTATACACCTAGTCTTATATAATATAGAGAATATAAATAATATAAGAATCACAGAGATTAAATAGTAGGACTATAGACCCAGCCTTAAATAACTGAGATGAAATTTTTTTGCAAGAATTAATCTTACAATGAGGCCTAATGAAATGAAACAAAAAAAGAAGCCTATATGAAAGTAAGATAAAGCTGCAAAGGACTTTAAGACAGGACAAATAAAGCAATTGTGAGTGCATGAAACTCTAATGAAATGAAACAATACAAGCAACCTATGAAAGTAAGATAAATTTGTAAAGAACCTTAACACAGAACAGAGAAAGCAATTGTGAGGGCATGAAAAATCTGTAGATTAAATAAGAGGACTATACACCCAACCTTATACAATATAGAACATATAAATAAGATAAGAATCACAAATATTAAATAACATGACCATAGACCCATCCTTAAATAACAGAGATGAATTTTTTTTGCAAGAATTAATATTACAATCAGGACTAATGAAATGAAACAATAAAACCAACCTATGAAAGTAAGATAAAGTTGTAAAGGACCTTAAGACAGAACATAGAAAGAAATTGTGAGGGCATTAAAACTCTAATGAAATTAAATAATAAAAGCAACCTGTGAAAGTAAGATAAAGCTGTAAAGAACCTTAAGACAAAATAGAGAAAGCAATTGTGAGGGCATGAAAACTCTAAAGATTAAATAACAGGACTATACACCCAACCTTATACAATATAGAGCACATAAATAAGATAAGAATCACATATATTAAATAACAGGACTATACACCAAGCCTTAAATAACATAGATGAAATTTGTTTGAAATTATGTAGATTAAATAACAAGACTATACACCAAGCCTTATACAATATAGGGCATATAAATAAGATAAGAATCACAGAGATTAAAAAACAAGACTATACACTCAACCTTAAATAACAGAGATGAAATTTGTTTGCAGGAGATTAAATAACAGAGATGAAATTTGTTTGCAGGAGATTAAATAACAGAGATGAAATTTGTTTAAAGGAGATTAAATAACAGAGAAGAATTACAAAGGGTAGCATTAAGGCTAATTTTTTTTTTGGATGAACCCGAATATAAAAAACTTCAATGGGAAATGTTTATACAAGCTATAAAGGGGCAGGAAAATGAAGAGAATCTAGAAGAAGAAAATAAAGGGTTTCATTTTAGCTCGCAAGAAAGATATATAGTGCCCATTGTAAGCTCAAAGTGGCCCCTAGAGCTTCAAAAAGTGTATCCACACTATAATTTCATTGGGATTTTATTGCAACAATCGAGACTCTTATAAAGAATAAGATTTTGGTGGTTTTTGAAACCTACGCTTAACAACATCCGAACTAGTTCCAATGGTTGGTGACGCGGTATAAGAACTAGGGCCAAGGTAGCAAAACCAATAATATAAGTCTATGGGCAAGAATCTGAACCAACCCCAGTATATTCTGTAGATGAAGCAGAAGTTGGGTGTCGGGCATACCATACTACATACACACTTCTGGGTCATTTCTAGGTAGAGTGTTTGGTTCTAAGTGATAATAATAGTGTACATGGAACAACAACAAAAAAGAGCCCTCCCCACTAGACTATATTTCCTAGACCCAAATACTTATGAATTTGTTTTCAATAGCCCAGCTCTAACTTTGACCAAGTGATGGCTAGGAGCCTTATGAAAAGAGTCAACACATTCAATTTTATATGCTTGCCTCATAACTGATGGTAAGGACTATAGAGTGCATGGTTTTATTGTTCAAATATGTAGTCTGGAAGGAGTTACGCTTGTTAATATTGGTTTGGAAATGGTACATATAATACCATGGATAATGGGACGCTAAGATTCGATAATGTTTAGATACCATGCAAGCACATTCTAATGCGGATTTCTAAAGTTACTAGAGAAGAAAAATATCTGCAACTACATCTAACAGGAAAATAACAGGTAAATACTAGAGCAACAAAATTTCAGGAAAATAAAAAGAGAAGGAAAATATCTGCATTTACATATAACAGGAAAATAGCAGGAAAATTCTAAGCCCATGAAAGATCTGAAGTCTATAACATTTCTAGGTGATTTAAATTCCATGATTTCTCTAATCTTGTCAGGATCCACTGATATACCTTCTTCTGAAATGATATGCCCCAAATAGTGAATTATGATTTTACAAAAATGTTTATAAACAGGAAATTGACATCGCATCAATCTATCATATCATCCATCAGTCTACTATAAAAAATAAAAAATCCCATAACTAACACCCTAAGATATAACTTAAAAGATAGGCACCCAGATCTAACTCAAACTAGACCCATATATAAAACTAAAAGAGCACCCAAATGAAGAGCCCCATATCAAAGGTGACGAGCGTGGCCTTTAAATGGTCATTTTAATATAAAGACAACCTTTCAAATTGTACCTCTCCTCCACTGCTATTCAATATCAAGATCGAGAACTAGATCCAGATATGGTTGAAGTAGTGGATCCAACAACACCACCAAAAACAACTGGGAAGGAAAGGAATGGATATCTAAATTAGCAGGAATAGAGGTTATGATAATTTGGCAACCCAACTAGAGAGGTCATTAGAAATAGAGAATGAGGTGCCCTTTGCACAACAAAAGTAAACTACCCAAACAAAAAGTTTGGTCATTATGGGGTGATTTGGCTCGATAAAAAAGATTCGCCAAACGCGTTTTATATAAAGCTAAGACTAGATTGACAGGTTTATAGGTGCATAAATATCCACTGGGGTATTGACCTCGCAATTATATTAAGGAAAATAGCAGGAAAATACTAGAGCAACAAAATTTTAGGAAAATAATAGAAAAATACTAGAGCAGCAGAATTTTAAATTGGACTCAAATAACTTAAATTTGTTTGCAGGAGATTAAATAACAAAGAAATTTGTTTCCAATAGATTAAATAACAGAGATGAATTTGTTTGCAGGATTGTGCACCTAGAAATAGACAACGCACGTAGGAGGCAGATGAGGAGACAACGAGATAGTGCACGCCAAGGATGCAGAGCAGAACCTACACAAAACCTACAAACACAGCAAACTGAAAAATAGATTTCAACAACAAAAACAACCATAAACAAAAAATAAAAAATTTATGTAACCTCTAACTTACCCTCGCTTCCTCCCGTGCTCACCCTAGCAACATTGCAACACACTAGAGCTCTCCAAACAGATCAAACAAACTAATCTAAAATAACGCAACACACAGAGCTCTCCAACTGGCTGGCCCCTACAACATCGAAACACACCAGAGCTATCCAAACATATTGAAAACACTAATCGGAAACAACGCAACACACATAGCTCTCCAACGGGCTGGCCCCTGAAACAGGGAAATACACCACAGCTCTCCAAGCAGATCGAACAGACTAATCGAGAACAACGCAACACACAGAGCTCTCCAACGGGCTGGCCCCTACAACAACGCAACACACCAGAGCTTTCCAGATAGATCAGACAGACTAATCAAAAACAACACAACACAAAGCTCTCCAGCGGTAACTAACAAACAGATCGAAAACTTGTTGCGGTCTAGGGACCGATATATTTATAACAAAAAATTCGGCCGAACTAATAGTTTAGCCAAACTTTTTTTGTTGGTTTTCCTATCTCTGACAAACAAATTGTTTAACTACGATGTCAATGTTAAGGGGAGAAATAGTCTGGCTGAGTTAATTCAAAACTTTGGCTGAACTTTCTAAAAGTTCAGTCGAACTTCTTGAAAGTTCGGCCGAACTGTTGGGAAAATGAAATTTTTGAACACGTTTCTCACGGAAGTGTAACCCAGCTTCGCATATTTACCCTCATATTAGCAACTTTTCACATATTATGGTTCATTCATCACATAGGTTTTTAAAGGTGCAAACACTATAATATGAGTTATAACTGGAATATTTTCTATTGTATTTGAGAGTCTTACTTATATTACCACTGTATCGGCTTAAATATATAAAACCTTTAGTGGTTATTAAGATAAATGTAATAAGAAGAAAAAGCGTGATGAACTATTTTCTTTGTTACGGGTTTTATGAATGACCTGTTGGGTATTTATTAACATATTGACTTATTTTTCTAATATTTTATATTTTTCTCATAAATTTTTATAAAGATGCACCTTAAAAATGAGTAATGAATGTATTTTAAAAACAACTAAACGAATAAAGACCTTATTAAATACTTAATAATCCATACCTTATTAATCTAGCAACTATCTTACATAAGTCATGTGATACTTCATTCTTCTAAAAAAATTAATACTACATCAAACTTATACTGGACACCTTCTATAGGTATCAAATTTACTATGGAACAATGTTACTTTCACAAAGAAATATAAAAAAATATCTTACATGAATCATGTCATACTTCGTTCTTCTAAAAGATTAATACTACATCAAACCTATATTGGATACCTTCTATAAACCTATATTGGACACCTTCTATAGTTATCAAATTTACTATGGAACAATGTTACTTTCACCAAAAAAAAATATAAAAAAATATCTAAAATATATTGGTTCATATTAGAAACAAATATATAACTAGATTTTCAATAAAATGTTAATTAACATGACCAAGTAATTTATAAAAGAAAAAACATCGATATTTTGTAGAGATGATCTACATCTAGTAAATGAAGTGATTTGTAAAATTAAAATACTAATAAGAAACATTGACTATTCATGGTATCAATAATCCACTATAGATGGTTACATAATAGGTATTAAGTCATGTGATCACCATAATTTTTTTAGTCATTTCTTTGTTAGGGATTATAGCATTCACTTTAAGCTTGATTTTTAATATATATATATTTTAAATTTCTAATATTTTTAATTTTTGGTAATTTTATTTTTAATTTTAAATTGGCTAGTAAATTTTAACCAGACATAGTTTTTTAAAGTGAAAAATGTTTTATTTTAGTTATTTATCAACCTTCATGATTCATTTAAAAATAAAAATAAAATTAATTTTATGAATAGCCATTCCATTCGTAAGTGCTTTGATCACTAACATTGTTATTCTATTACACTACACTGCACCATTGTAGTAGTTTGGGAGCTAAACAAAAAACACATCAAAATATTATTTTCAAACTGCTATGTGTTTCATTCTCTACAAAATGGTTCAGCTTGTGCAGAGCGTTCAAGTGTGCAGAAATATCCCCACAAGAAAAGATGTACACACTAATAAACATGATAATAATCAAGGGACGAACTCTCGACGGTGATTCATAACTGAGAATGGCTTGTTCTAGATCCAAAACATAGTAGTCTGATAACGTTCATTGCTCAAACATATGTTTTGAAGGTAAGCATGGATTTAGTGTCTTCTCCTTTCCACTTTGTTTTTATTTAGGAAAAGTAGTCTATATGTAAACATAAACAAAGACTCACGTTACCAGAGATGAGGAAGGGAAATGAGGTTTCCAAAACGACCGTGCTTCTCTATTCAAATTTAATTACGTCAACCAAATTTGATACTTCTAAATTCATATACAAAAATAGTAACGAAAAGTACATTACTTACAAGTCCTCTTGTTCTCTAGTAACGAGATTTATCAATGATTTTTTTAATTTTTTTTTAAATAGTATGTGAGCACTCAAGCGTAATATTCCAATTTTCACTTCAAAGATATAATTAAAAAATTACATGTTATAACTTCATATTACAACAAGCATTATCATTTGGCTTCCTTCGAATTGGATTATTGGATCCATATACTGTTTTCCTACCAAATATATCGAGCGGAACAAACCACTCAGATCATTACGTAACTTGACAACACTATAATTCGTAAGTCTAATCGTTTCCTCACAGAACTTGTAGATTTGTCAAAGTAACATTTGACTCGTAACACTCTTTATTTCTTTCACCATGAAACTCTAATAAAGCTAATGTTGAAATATTACTTTCAACTGCAGCCCTGTACAATGATTAGCTTTCCATTTTAATTTTCATGTTTTCGATGCAGAGCCGCTTTCTATTTTGATGCAGAGTCAAGATCAGTGGTTCTTTTTTCCAGTCCTTTGTAGTTTTGAAAGAACAAAGGATTTCCTCTTATACACAAGATAGAGTTTAATGTTTGAACGCGGGAAGACAGGTTAGTTTAAAGTTTTTGTGGTCCCACAGACCACGTCAACAATTCACGAGAGCAGCGGTCCTCGCAGTCAACAGGCGGACACATGGTAACAGATCATAGGAGTGGAATTTTGTTTGGGCCATTCACATCGCATAGAACCAGACCCGAAATAGTTATGAGGCCGATTTAAATGGATTTCGGGTCACACTCAGCCCTCCGTACCCCGAGCCCAAAACAGACCCGATACAACTATTAGGGCGGAGTTTATAAGGATTTCGGGTCATAATTGGGCTGATGTCAGCGCCAAGAATTGTAACCCGAAATAGTTATGCAGACGGGTTTAATTTATTGTTTGAAGTCCGAGGTAGAGTTTGATTAAGGTTTGTGCTGTATTGTCTTACATAACGCGCGAGAGGTTTTGACTTTGTCATATTTGCATGTGCGCAAATATTAGGTGGGTCCGAGAGGCTCTTACCATTTTTTTTTTATGTTAAGGTTCAGTTTTAGTTTTTAGTTTTTTTTTTTTTTGTTAATGCTACAACATATAAAGTAAAAGGCCAGTGAGGCATACAATGTAATGTGATATTTTTTTTGTATATGCACAACAATGCATTTTTCTCAGTAGAGAAAGAGTGTGTTTGTTTTGCACAGACAGTGAGTTTGTTCTATGCACTGTGTTTGTAGCAGTCATATTTTGTAATCCCTCTCAGTGAGGAAGCATTGTAATAGTTTTTTTTTTCAGAATAGAAGTTTGTATTTCAGTTTGGAAAACTCTGTCTCTTGTCAAGGAATTTTTAATTTTCTCTGTGTTAAAGAGGAGAGTATTACTCTCTCCATTGTTGTTCTGGAATTATCAGAAATTCCAACATGGTATCAGAGCTAGTCCAGGCTCTTTGAAGATCAAAGAAGCTGAAGGAAAGGAGTTCTTTGTTGCAGCAGCTTCTCTAGAAGTGTGAAGACTCAACAAAAAAGAATTCAAGGTATTTATCTATATAGTTTATTGTGTTACTGTTGCAGAGCAGTCAACTATTTTAAATACACAGTCAAGTGTTTTTTGAATCATAGTTAAGAGTGTAGAATGGCTGGAGCCAGCACTAGCATGGGTATTGGAAATATCCACCTCCCACTATTTAATGGGAAAAATTATGACTACTGGTCAATAACTATGAGAGATTTATTTGTTTCCCAAGACTTATGGGAATTTGTTGAGGATGGCTTTGAAGAGCCAGCAGATGAAGAAGAGTTTGAAGATTTAGCTCACGCAGAGAAAGAGTTGCTGAAGAGCAATAGGAAGAAATACTCCAAAGCTCTCTTCTTATTGTATCAAGCAGTGCATGAGAGTGTGTTTTCGAGGATAGCAGTAGCCAAGAGATCCAGAGAAGCATGGGAAACTCCTAAGACAACCTATCAAGGCATGGAAAAAGTGAAGATAGCAAAAATTCAGTTGCTGAGGAGAGACTTTGAGACTCTCTGTATGTAAGAGCCAGATAATATTGACTCATTCTTCACTCATGTGATTGGAATGGTCACACAAATAAGATCTCATGGAGAGACTCTTGAAGACAAGAGGATTGTGGAAAAACTCTTGAGGAGTCTACCCTCAAGATTTGATGTGATTGTTACCACCATAGAAGAGACCAAGGATCTCTCAAAGTTCACAGTGGATGAGCTACATGCATCACTGATGGCTCATGAGAAAATATTGGGTAGGAGTGAAAACTCATCTTTGGAGCATGCCTTTAAGACCCAGATGTCTTTCGGAAGAGGAAGAGGGAAAATCAGAGGAAACAAGAGAGGAAGAGGCAAAATCCAAAACAGAGGTGGAAGGAACAGTCTAGCAAATGCTCAAGGAAGGGGCAGCAATCCAAATCAGCATCAAGGCCAAGGCAGCAGCCAACAAAGTGGTCAGCAGAATGCTCAAGGAAAAAGGTATGATAAGTCCAATGTCCAAAGTCACTATTGTAAAAAATATGGTCATTATGCTAATGAATGTAGAAAGAAACATCATGATATGGGAAATAGAACTAGTTCAAATTTCACTAGAGAAAATATCAGCCAAGATAATTTGTTTTTAGCTTGTAATATGGCTGAAGAAAAAAGTGAGGATTTATGGTTTCTAGACTCCAGTTGCAGTAACCATATGACAGGAAACATAGCCATGTTTTCTATGTTAGATGAGAGTGTGAAGTCACAAGTCACACCAGGAACTGATAGCAAAGTTTCTGTTATGGGAAAAAGAAATGTAAATGTATTAACAAGGAAATGTGAAAAGAAATCCATAGCAGATGTGTATTATGTTCCAGGAATAAAGTGTAACCTCCTAAGTATTGGAAAACTTGTTCAAAAGGGGTATAATGTATTTTTTGAGGATGATGTTTGTACCATCATGGACAAACCACCCAGCAAACAATGTATTGCTGAAGTAAAGATGACAAGGAATAGGATATTCCCTCTTAGAATGATAGCAGATTTGAAGAATGGTGAGGAGAAAGCAGCAGTGGCACAAGAGGCTATCCAAATCAAACCAAAAGATGAAAATTGGTTGTGGCATTTGAGATTTGGACAGCTCAACTTTGGAGGTCTTAACTTGTTGAATAGAAAAGGAATGGTAAGAGGTTTACCATTGACAGAGAAACCATACAGCCTTTGTGAAGGTTGTATCTTAGGGAAAAAACACAGAGAAAGTTTTCCTTCTGGGAAAAGCATAAGGGCAAAGGCACCCTTAGAGATTGTCCACTCAGATTTGTGTGGACCGATGAAAACTCCATCGCTTGCTAGTAGCCACTACATGTTAACATTCATAGATGATTTTACAAGAAAAACTTGGGTTTACTTTTTGAAAAACAAAAGTGAAGTGTTTGAAAGATTTTGCAATTTCAAAGCACTTGTGGAAAACCAAAGTGGGCTGCACATCAAAGTCCTAAGGACTGATAGAGGAGGTGAGTATATCTCTAAATATTTTCTACGTTTTTGCAGAGAAAATGGTATTCATAAGCAATTTACAACTAGATATACTTTGCAGCAAAATGGAGTAGCTGAAAGGAAGAATAGAACCATAATGGACATGGTAAGGAGTATGTTAAAGGCAAAGCATTTGCCTAATGATTATTGAGCTGAAGCTTTACATTGTGCAACGTACATTTTGAATAGGTGCCCTACAAAAGAAGTTATGAACAAAGTGTCGGAAGAGACATGGAGTGGCACAAAGCAAGGTGTCACACACATGAAGGTTTTTGGATGTGTGGCTTATGCACACATTTTGAATCAGCTAAGGAAGAAGTTGGACAGCAAGGGGGAGAAATGTATTTTCATTGGATACAGTAAGGAATCCAAAGTTTATAGGTTGTACAACCCACCCACCAAGAAGTTTATTGTGAGCAGAGATGTTCAGTTTATTGAAGAGGAAGCTTGAGATGGAAGCATAGAGAAAACAGTGAATGTTAAACACTGTTTATCTCAAGATGAAAATGATGATGAATTGGCTGAAATACATCCCCAAACAACAGCTCCAACACAAGAGCAGCAAATCACACCCTTGAGGAGAAATGAAGGTGCTTCTCCAAGCACACCACAAGGAGGAAATTCAAGTGCTTCTTCAAGCATTTGTACACCTAATGAAAGAGGTAAGAAGTTCAGAAATTTGAATGACATTTATGCACAAGAGGTAGCAAATGAAGGTATCAATTATTTGTTTGCTTTATATTGTCATGTTGAATACCCTATCCACTTTGAAGAAGTTATTAAGGATAAGAAATGGATAGAAGCTATGGATGAGGAGATTAATGACATAGAAAGAAACAAAAAATGGGATTTGGTTGAACTCCCAAAAGGTAAAGATGTCATTGGAGTTAAATGGGTCTACAAGACCAAGAGTAATGCTGAAGGCAAAATAGAGAGACATAAGGCCAGACTTGTTGTTAAGGGATACAAGCAGAAGCATGGAATAGATTATGAGGAAAATTTCGCACCGGTTGCTAGAATGGAAACCAAGAGAGAAGTGCTATCCATAGCAGCACAAAACAAGTGGAAAGTTTATCAAATAGACGTGAAGTCAGCATTCCTAAACGGAGTGTTAATGGAAGAGGTTTACATTGAACAACCTCTCGGCTATGAAAAGAAAGGCCAAGAGCACAAAGTATGCAAGTTGAAGAAAGCTCTTTATGGGTTGAAGCAAGCGCCAAGAGTGTGGTACAGTAGGATAGACTCCTATCTAGTGGAAAATGGATTTGAAAAGTGTGAGGGAGAACCCACCCTCTACATCAAAGAAAAAGATGGTAAAATGTTGATTGTAGTTTTATATGTTGATGATGTTATTTTCATAGGTAATGATGATTACCTTATTGAAAATTCTAAAACAGTCATGAAAGAAGAATTTGAAATGACTGACATGGGTTTGTTGAAATACTTCTTAGGAATAGAAGTAGAACAAGATGAAAATGAGATTTTTATCTCACAAGAGAAATATGTTAATGAAGTGCTTGAAAGATTTAATATGCAGGAGAGCAAAGCAGTAATCACTCCCATAGTGATGGGATTAAAAATTAGCAGAGAGGATAGCAGCAAGGATTTTGATCCTAGCTTGTATAAGAGCATAGTTGGCAGCCTCATGTATTTGACTGCAACTAGGCCCGACACAATGCATGATGTTAGTTTGATTTCCAGATTCATGGAGAAGCCATAAGGATGCACATTGGCAGGCAACGAAGATAATTCTGAGGCATGTTAAAGGTACTAAAAGGTTTGGTATTTTATATACTGCTTCAGAAAATTCAGATTTAGTTGGATGCACTGACAGTGATTGGGGTGGAAGTGTAGATGATCGGAAGAGCACTTCCGGTTATGTTTTTCACATGGGTTCAGGAGCCATTTCATGGGCTTCTAAAAAGTAGCCTATTGTAGCATTGTCTATAGCAGAGGCAGAATATGTGGCAGCTACAGCAGCAACTTTTCAAGAAATTTGGATGAGGAGGATGCTAAGGAGTTTATGTCGAGAGCAGACAAGAGGAACAATGATTTATTGTGACAATAGCTCAGCTATTGCATTATCGAAGAATTTTGTGTTTCATAAGAGAACGAAACACATATACACAAAGTTTCATTACATTAGAGAATTGGTAAACAATGGAGAAATTGTTTTAGAACACTGCAGAACTCAGGAGCAGTTTGCAGACATTCTGACCAAACCATTGGGGCAGAAGAGTTTCGAATTTTTGAGGAAATGTCTGGGTATGACTGCTAACCCAGCAACTGAAAGTAAGGGGGAGTGTTGAAATATTACTTTCAACTGCAGCCCTGTACAATGAGCCGCTTTCCATTTTAATTTTCATGTCTTCGATGCAGAGCCGCTTTCTATTTTGATGCAGAGCCAAGATCAGTCATTTTTTTTCCAGTCCTTTGCAGTTTTGAAAGAACATAGGATTTCCTCTTATATACAAGACAAAGTTTAATGTTTGAACGTGGGAAGACAAGTTAGTTTAAAGTTTTTGTGGTCCCACAGAACACGTCAACAATCCACGGGAGCAGTGGTCCTCACAGTCAACAAGTGGACACATGGCAGCAGATCATTGGAGCGGAATTTTGTTTGGGCCGCTCGCATCGCATAGAACCGGACCCGAAATAGTTATGAGGCAGATTTAAATGGATTTCGGGTCACACTCAGCGCTCCATACGACGAGCCCAAAACGGACCCGATACAACTATTAGGGCAGAGTTTATAAGGATTTCGGGTCACAATTGGGCTGACGTTAGTGCCCAGAATTGTAACCCGAATTGGTTATGCAGACGGGTTTAATTTGTTGTTTGAAGTCCGAGGTGGAGTTTGATTAAGGTTTGCACTGTAATGTTTTACATAGTGTGCGAGAGGTTTTGACTTTGTCATATTTGCATGTGTGCAAATATTAGGTGGGCCCGAGAGGCTCTTACCATTTTAAGTTAAGGTTCAGTTTTAGTTTTTAGTTTTTTGTTGTTGTTGTTAATGCTACGACATATAAAGTAAAAGGCCCGTGAGGCATACAATGTAATGTGATATTTTTTTTGTATATGCACAACAGTGCATTTTTCTCGGCAGAGACAGAGTGTGTTTGTTTTGCACAGACAGTGAGTTTGTTCTATGCACTGCGTTTGTAGCAGTCATATTTTGTAATCCCTCTCAGTGAGTAAGCATTGTAATAGTTTTTTTTTAAGAATAGAAGTTTGTTTTTTAGTGTGGAAAACTCTGTCTCCTGTCAAGGAGTTTTTAATTTCTATGTGTTAAAGAGGAGAGTATTACTCTCTCCATTGTTGTTATGGAATTATTAGAAATTCCAACATAACGCGTGAGTTCTCTCGAAAATGATTTAGTGATTATGAGAATCGATGTTAAAATAAGTTAATTAATTTCATATAAGGCATTGGTTAAATTTAGGAGTGAGTCAAGTTTAGTTAAGGCATAGTTGAATTTAGTGTGTGGTTGCAGTCAAAGTATTTTAGGTGAGTCGGTAGTTGGAAAAGATTAAATACGAATTCATTATAATCAAGTCATCTCAAATCAAATTTTCGTGATTAATTCAAGAACAACAACTCTTATGGTTTTGTGTTTCTCTTATCCTTTTTCCGTCAATTGGTATTAGAGCTTAGGTGATAGAGATCAGAGCGAAATTACAAAGTGCTAGGGACTTGCAGTGGTACAAAGGGCTTTATAATAACAAAGGCTCAGCAGCGTGTCCCGTTAGCGGGTTCCTTTTGACGTGGGAAGCGTTAGAGCACTAACGTAGGTCCTATTATTGTGGGAAACGGTAGCATGCAGGACGCAAGTAGATAAGGCCGCATTAATAGAGCGAAAAGGATCTTTTAAAAGGTTCGAAGTCGTTGGTTTATTTGGTATGATAAAGGTTTAAAAAAAAATAGGATTTATAAAGTTGAAAGATGTGCCAAAAATAGAAGACATGCTAATCCATATGTTTTACAAGGAGGTTTACATTATGATGTATGTGTGATATAAAAGGATATTAAGGGCGCTTGTTATGAAAGGTTGGCTTTAAAGAGTTTTATTCGAGTGTTTTTAATTGTATGACATAAAATAAAGGATTATTGAGGGTATTTTGAAAAAGAGGCTTTAAAAGGCTTATAGAAGGAGGTCTTGGAACCTAAAGGATTTTTGAAAAAGCGTTTTTATTTGAAAAAGTTGTATGATATGAAAATTGATTCACATTTCATAAAAATAGAAATTAAAAAAAATATGTATATGAGTTTAGGGCTTTGCAAAGTTTGTTTTACAAAAAAAAGGTTTTTTGTTAAGCATGACAGTATTTTTTTGGTGAAGATTATGTTTTATGGGGGTGCAAATTAAAAATCATATTTTTTTCACGGGAGATATGGAAGATAGCCTCATGCAATCAAGCAAGTAGATATAAGAAAGAGGAATGACAACAGTCGTGGGTCGTAAATCGCGACTGAAGAAAACTAAGAAAAGGGATTAAAAAGAAGAGGCAAATCTTGTTGACATGTTTAGAGAGGTTCATGCCAGAGTTGATGAATAGACAAGTCTAGCACAAGACAAAGAATAAATTAAGTTTGATTGGTGTAGCGTGGATCTGCTACCACCTCCTATGTTTACTAATGCAATAGTTTTGAGTTTCATTCAGCAAGAAATGGATGAAACAATTATGTGCAAGGTAGCAAAAGCTACAACTTCGAAGGAAGCATGGAAGATATTTAAAGAAGAATTTCGTGCAAGGGGGAGGGACGTGCAACACCAAGATGTATCACACTCTATTAAGTTAGCCACAGATATGAAAGTAGATGAGCAACATTCTGAGAGGAAAACAAAGCTTGGAGAATCTCACTCAAATGTGGAAGATGGTTGTCCAGACCATAAAATTGAAACTCGTTATGTAAGCATGCATATGGATGAAGAAGATGCAACAAATATTGCAGAGAGAGAAGTAGAAGCCTCTGCATGCCAAGTAGAGGAAGAACATATAAATGCTCAAGGACTCCATTGTAATGTGGATGGTGCAGATGATCATGAATCCCACTATGACTATACACATGTGGATGATGAATGCGAAGTGAGATGTGCATCGCTGAATCCAGCCACATCTGATGAATTTGGTGAAGTTGAAATTTTCAATGAAATTGACAATGAGCATATGTATGCTCAAATATCCCACCATAGTGTGGATGAACATTATGTTGATGTTATGCGTGATTTATTTTTTGAAACAAGAATTGATTGTGATAATATTGTAAGTTCCATGTTTGATGAATAATTCAAGGTTGAATTTCCCACTGTAGCAGCAAGTTATGAAGCAGTTGGAACTGCTCATGGAGCAGTTTGCAAATAAGAAGCAGTTGAGTTTGGCTAAGATAAAGCTATCAATAGAGCAGAAAGTGGTTTAGTGGATCCAACAATTGGAATTGTTGAAGTTAAATTTGATGAAAAACCATTAACTGGCGATGAGTGGTTGCACATGATGCAACAGAGAGAAAATATTGATATGTTGTTATTTGGCGAGAGAAACCCACTTGTGTTTGGAAGCCAAGTGGAAGACAACATATTTATAGCAGTAGAGGTTTGTAAAATAGTGGAAATGAAGGCAGTGAAGGAAGAGGTAGAGTAGGAATATCTCACTGAAGTGAATAATAAAGATGTTTTTAATTTTTTTTTGAATATGCAGGTGCTCAAAATAGCATGGGAGAAGAAGTTCAAAGAATGGTTGTTAATACATTTGATTCATATTTGAATCTCATTGAAGAATGGATTCATAAACCAATTGAACAAATTGATGTGAGTCTTAAAGAAACAACTCAAATAAAATAATTGAATGAAATGGTGAATAATGACATTGAGTGTGGAAATTACAGGAAAAAAACAACAACACTTGATGATGAAAGTGAAGAGAATGATATGGAGGTTTATGAAAACAAGGAAGAATGCATTAAAACCATTTTTCCACAATGGAATCAAGAAGATATAATATTTTTATAAAGAAATATGGCAGAAAGAAAGCTGGAGATATGAAGTGCAAGAAGCAGCGCGAAGAAGACAGTTTGAAGATGGAGAGTTGTGGCAGGAGTCCATAGTTGAACAATTTTTTGAAGAGGAAGCTATAGAAGACCAACAGATAAAATTAAAGACAAGTCAAAGAAAAATTACAACTGCTACAAGGAAAGAAATATAGAGCCTACAGTCAGAATGTAGAAGAAGGAAAGAAACAATTTTGAAGATATAGAATATTTAAGAAAAAAAAAGAAAAATGTAAAATTGTAAAAATTTTGAGTCATTGTAAGCCTAGCTGAGACATAGACTAGTAGGCATGTTTGAATGATAATTGAGTCAATTTTTATTGTAAGTCTAGGAGACATAGTTAAGTCATAATTGAGCTATGTTGAGTCATATGGTCGTAATTAAGGGGGAGTGTTAAAATAAGCTAATGACCATCGCATGAGGAGTTGGTTAAATTTAGAGAGTCACTCAAGTTGAGTTCAATCATTGTCGAACTTAGTGTATGGTTGCATGTCCTGAGGAATTTTAGGCGAGTTGCTAGTCGGAAATGGTCAAATACCCTTCACCTGATTCATTGTAATCAAGTCATCTCAAATCAAGTTTCTGTGATCAATTGAAGAGAAAGAACTCCTATTGTTTTTTGTGTTAAATTTGTGTTTCTCCTCTCCTTTTTTCCATCAATCACATCTATTATCATTTAATAGAAATAAAATATATTTCTGCTCACAAGACTAAAAGTTTATAACCCTGAAAAAAATCATCAAAGAGATTTGTACAATGTTTGAAGAGAAGAATATATTATTTATTTATTTTTCTTGAACAAAAATATTTTGTGCAGAGTTTCAGTGTATGGAAATCTTCGCACAATCAAAGTTCTGCACACTGCTTGTCCCTCTTCCACAACAAACTTGATAAACATCTTAACTTTTGTATTGAACCTAGAAGAATAGAAAGTTAACCACAAATACTTTTGTACCAAACCGAGAGGAATGGACAGTTAAACACGAAACAAATGAGAATACTCCCACCAATCGAATATGAAGTGTAGTATTGCATCTTTCAATTCAAAGTCAATAGTGGGGTAAGCGCTCATAACTCAAGTGTAATATTGCATCTTTCAATTCAAAGACATAATAAAAAAAATTGCATTTCATAAATCCATACTACCCTAAACATTATCATTTGGGTAAAAAAAGTTACGTTTCATAACTCATTACCCTAAACATTATCATTTGGGTAAAAAAATTACGTTTCATAACTCCTTATTACCCTAAACATTATCATTTGGCTTCCTTATAATTAGATTATTAGATCAATATACTGTTTTCCTTACCAAATATATGAGCGGAACAAACCACTCAGTAGTTTTTTCAAAGTAACAATTGACTTATGACACTTTGCATTTTTTCCACCATGAAAATATGATAATGCCTCAGTTCTTTAGCGAAGGATTTAATGATTATTCAAAATTAAAAATGAAGCTAACACCTCGTGGTGATGGCGTGCTTTCAGAGATACACTTCCACCAAAATCTCCACAGACTTTTGTTGAGTCTTCCTAATTTTTTATTACAATTTTTTTTACGAGGTGGAATCGGCAATTAGGTAGGGTTAATACAAAGTCACATGAAATCTATTTGGACATTTTTCACTGTAACATGCAATCATTCAAAATGTCTTTTGACTACACATAGGATCATTGAGGAATTTGAACCAATAACATTTGCAGTAATAATATTGCATTGACATCGTATGAATTATCTTGACAGTAGCAAAAAATAGTGACAATTTTATTATTTCAAAACTGTAATCCAAAACTAAATAGTGGCATTTTTATTATTTCAGAACTATCATAAAGAAATCTGCCACCCAGCAGCAGACCTTGTAAAGGGCCATACCGGCCTTGGGCCCCATTCGTTTGGCGATTCCACCATCGTAGCACAACATTCTCTCTTTATAAACCTATCTCCCAAGAGTTCTTTTAACTTTAGCAGCCAGAATAGAGCCCAACACCTTCGCTATCCCCAAATGTTTGTTTGGGGGGCACGTAGCAGTGTGCGGAAGTATGCTATGTGTGTGTGCGAAGGTTTCTTTTGTACAGAGCTTTCCGCATAGTGAAAAATCCTTACAAGTCCCGATGGAATCTGATTCCAAAAGAATTGTATGCGAATTGAGACAAGATCTTTAGTCAAATCCTAGGTTTGGTTTTTATTTATTTGTATCAATTAACTATATTCAATTCCTTTTTCCAATAAGGATTATTATTATAATATATATATGGTGATTATTATCATTAATATATATATAAGAATTATTATTATTTTGTCTATGCTATTTTAATTGGTGACTTAGGATTCATATAATTTTTTTTGCAAGTGAGTAATTGGACACCAGTTGTGTGGTAGAAGCTTGCCGAGGTGGCTTTGCAGAAGAAGAAGTATGTGCGAAGGTGGTTGTAGTGCAAATGTTCAAAGGAAGTGTGTTGAAGCGGAAATAACGACAAATTTATGGAAATGATTCTCATTTTGCAAAGTGTGAATATGTGGAAGAAACATGTACGAAAGTGGAAATAACGACATATTCCATAAATCATTCTGAATAACAACGATGAAATGCAGACCCCTCATTTATTTAATCAATTAATTAGTGCTAGAAGCAGATATTGCGCTGTGTTTCAGTTATTACCTTTGTTAAAGATATATTTGTTAATCCTAACGTGATTGTGATATTATTGTGAATAAAATAATTAATTTTTAATCTTCCTCGATAATATAAGGGCACACTAACATTTGGTAGGATGGATATATTTTGCAAATATATCTTAAAGCAATAATTGAATGAATAATCTCACATCATATTTAGATAAAGACTTGTAATGATTATCTTAGATGGTGAGATATTTATTAATTCATTGATTATCTCTTAATATTTATAAAAATTCAATATCAGTTATAATTATTATAGACATGTTTAACATTTAGTTTTTATCTTTTCTTTGAAGTTAGGAGGATTTCCTTCAAAGAAATGCATGTTATGCACATTGTATGTTGGTATAATGACTTAATGGAAATTATGTGTATTTTTTAAAGGGTATTTTCAACTAATATTATAGATATTCGAGTTCAATTGTTCGTCCACTTCATTGAATATATGAAATTAGATAGTATGACGAGTTGTAGATTGATGCTTTTCCTACAATGGTAATGAAAATGCAAATGATTTCTAGGGAAATGTTCATACCTAGAAGACCTTGTTGACAAGGGTATATTGTTGTAGAATATTTTTTTATGTCTAATTTACTTAAAACACAAATGTAGGCTTTCTAATCAATTGGGAATGTGAATATGATGAATACCAACTAGAGGGAATGAATAAAAAAATAAGTTTAAAGTTTCTTCAATATGGATGAAACCAAAAAAATGGGTGGGTGTTTATGATGTGTTAAGAAAAACATAAGTTGAAACGAATTCTCTAGTAGTGCCAAAAACAAAGGATCATATGGCTCAAGGGAGGTATGAAAAATACAAAAATATTCCATATACTTAACGTTATTTACTTAAATAAGAATAGAATATACTTTCTCAATGCAACCAATAATATTAGAATCATAGAACATGTGGAAACTAAAAGGGAGATAATTTATTACTACAAAAACATTCTCACAGAGCCTCATCGAGATTGTGAAAAGGGAATTGATGACATCACCCAACATAATCCCCCTGATTAACCCAAAGCATAATGAGGCCCTCATGAAATTGATCACTATGGAAAAGGTTGAATAAAAAATCCTAGGAATACCCAAAAGTAAATCTCAAGACCTAGAAATAAGGGAAATATTGAGGTAAGAAATGGTCCTAAAAAAATATACAAACAAAAATAACTTTAAAAGAACAAATAAGATTCAAGATAATGATTCCATGCGCAACATAAATTCTTTTGGAGGGAAAAGAAGAGAGCCTATTTTTTAAATTTATTTTTGAATTATCTCCTTATTTGTTTACTTAAATGTCAAGTGTAGATATTCGTTGCATGTGGAATTCAATTTGACATCCAGAAAGTGTCCACTCTGCACATTTATGGGTATGCCCACATTGAAAAAAATACATGAAAATATCATATTCAATGCACGTTTTTCATGTATTTTCAATTCTTTCGATGTGGGCATGCTCAAAATTATTGAATGTGGGTACTCATTAGATGTGGAATTTAATTAGGTATTGATCGAAAATATTTTTCTTGATATTTATTAAATAATTACATGTAAAAATGTAGCTTAAACAATAAAATTTAAAGGCATAAACATAAGAAGAGGGAAGAAGTTAACATCATGCAAGAAGACAAAGAATTGATATCAGAGTTCATCAAGGAGGGAATATGTCTTCAGGCCCTGCTCAAATAGTGGGGAGGCCCTCTTTCATTAAGTGGAAAAAAATGAATGTACAAGTATAAAATACAAAATCACACTCTTATACTTCCATAGCTGAAAGTGCCCAAAAATTGGAGATATTTGATGAACAAATGGACAACACCGTTGGATTTGTGGCACCGAGAGGTGCAGAATCCATATAAAATTTCCTTGAATATGACAAAGTGAAAATCTCGACCCTCTGGAAAATGGCTCAGATCATGGTTCCGCCACCCTCTTGCACAACGCTCATGGTTCTGCCTGTCTCAAACTTCATGTCCGCTCCTGACCTACTTGGGTGCACTTATGAACTGAAGGTTTATATATAAACATGTTGGGCGGAATCCCCAAGGAGTCCACTAGCAAAAGTGGTTTGGATCCGAATTTGGAGGGAGGGTGGTAGGTTGATCAAACCCCGCCCCCTGCTTTTTAAGGTGGATTTTATTTTTAAATCCCAACGACAAAACCTATTTTAAAAACCCACCACATTAAATTAATGCCAAGTGGGGTTCATTGGGGGACCGGTCTCGCATTGGTCGGCTCGCCCCTTAATCTCCACCGACACCATTTGTTTGTTTATGGTGGAGGGTTGGGGCCGCTAGGTCACGACCGTTGGCTCCACCTGTATTTAAATGTGGTTCCTCTGTAAGGTGTGGGAGGGGTCCGACGGGGACATGGCCGTCGGCCCCAAAATTTAATATGTTTTTATGTTAGGTTTGATGGAGGTGGAAAGGGTTATGGCCTGCCACCCAACTTTAATATTTTTATTTTTTATTTTTTTTATAACCAAAACAAATTTTTAAAAATCCTGAAAATAGGCCATAGGAGTCATTTTAAGGAGGCCACAAATTCAATCGGAATCTGGTCGGAGCTGGCTAGAATCTGGTGGCCATAAAAAGTCAAAATTGTGCCTTCCTTAAGCCTACCAAGTCACCAAGTCAACCCTCAAACTTTGACTGCTCCTAACTCCTTCATACAGAATCAAAATTGAGTTTTGTTTGCGTCGTTGGAATAAAAAAGACGAGATATTTAACTTGGCACTAAGTTTTCCAATTCATGACACTTTGGTTTTTGATCCTTTTTACTCATGCCACTTGTACTTGGACCCGTCCAATCCAACTGGATCATTCCTCCCCACTGAAGAACTTTTGGACCCCAAAAACATTAACACACTCAAAACCACTCTTTCAATCTCCTACATGAAAAATTGGTACATCATTTGCAATCATGCATACCACACATGACTCAACAACCCCTCCCTACCAAGAGTTTATAGAACAAACTCATTGGTTAAGGATTACATAAAAATAACAATCAATACCTCAAATACTCATAAGGAAAGGTCACAAAATCATTGTTTTGTTTCAAAGTGATGGGAAACACGCCATCACGTTTACATTTACTTGCAACATATGATTTAAAAATGTGGCCATCACACTAAGACCCCTAAAAGAACCATATTTTACTTAATAAGGTAAATGGGTCACCCTCCTGTGGAGGATTTTCCCATGGAATAGTTTCGAGGACCAGACTCTGTATGGATGCTCTTTTGTCCTGACGTGTTTGACATGAAGGCTTTTGGTATTCACTCTGGTTGTGATTATTATTCCTCCTTTATACCTTTTGTATCATCCTGGAATTCATTCTCCCGATGTGCCTCTGAGAAGTGCCCATGAATCCCTCATTGTCACTAAGGTGTGAGGAGGTGCTCTCACCATCAATTGTTGGTGGGTCGCTAGCTGTTTTGGAGCTTTCTCCCACTTCCTTCCTGGTGTATCTGAGTCCTGCATGATGCGGCAATTCGTTGACTTCGACGGGGTTTATGATGCCTTGGCCATTGATGTCGAGGCCCTTTCCTTGATACCCCATATTCTTTAGCAATTTGGACCCAATCCCTATAGTATGTTTTTCAAAAGCGGCGAATTCATCATCATGAAAAGCACATGAAATTGAAGTGTTTCTTTTTACCTAGAGTTGGTTATGTTGTAACTTTTCTAAGGCTTCATCCTTAGCTTGTAGCTAGCGTAGTAACCTTTTTTTTCTCCCCTTGCTTCCTATAGGATCCTTCTTAGCTTAGTATTTTATTCTTGGATGCCTTGGTTAATATCTTCAAGTTCTTAGGACTTTGTTGCAGTAAGTGTCGTTTTCATCTTTGGTACAATATCTGTTGATAATTTTGTTTCATCGCCTGAATCAGAATGCACGTCTATGGGTCCTTATACTGTGATACCAAAGGCTGCAAGCTTCATTTCATCACCGAAATCGGACCCCAGGTCAATTGGTCTACCTCGTGCAAATCCTGCAGTTGTGAAGTTTTCATCTTCCTTGATCCAAAATATTTTACTTGAGATGTGTTAAATAATTACATGTAAAAATTGTAGATTAAACAAGAAAATTTAAAGGCATAAACATAAGAAGAGGGAAGCAATTAAGATCATGCAAGAAGAAACATAATTGATATTGGATTTCCCCCAGGAGGGACTACGTCTTTGGGCCCTGCTCAAATAGTGGGGAGGACCTCTTCCATTAAGTGGCAAAAAATCAAAGTATAAGTATAAAATGCAAAATTACACCCTTATACCTCCATAGCAGAAAGGGCCTGAAAATTGGAGATATTTGATGAACAAATGGACAACACCATTAGATTCGTGGCCCTGAGAGGTGCAGAATCCATATAAAATTTTCCTGAATCTGATAAAGTGAAAATATGGACCCTCTAGAAAATGGCTCAAATCATGGTTCCGCCCCCCTCTTGCACATCGCTCATGGTTCTGCCTGTCTCTAACTTCATGCCCGATCATGACCTGCTTGGGAGCACTTATGAACTGAAGGTTTATATATAAAAATGCTGGGTAGAATCCCTAAGGAGTCCACTAGCTAAAGTGGTTTGGATCTGAATTTGGAGGGAGGGGGTCAGGTGGTTGAACCCTGCCCCCTCCTTTTTAAGTTAGATTTTGTTTTTAAATCCCAAAGACAAACCCCTTTTTAAAAACCTGCCACATTTTATTAATTCCAAGAGGGGTTCGTTAAGGGGACAGGCCCGCATTGGGTGGCCTGCCCCTGAATCTTTGTCGACACCATTTGTTTGTTTATGGTGGAGGGTTGGGGCCACGGGGTCACGACTGTTGGCCCCAGCCGTATTTAAATGTGGTGTCGATGTAAGGTTTTGGCGGGGTCCCACAGGGTCATGGCTGCTGGCCCCAAAATTTAATATGTTGTTATGTCAAGTCTAATGGGGGTGGTGATGGTTATGACCCACCACCCAACTTTAATTTTTTTTTAAAATTTTTTTATAACCAAAATACATTTTCAAAAATCCTGAAAATAGGCTGTAGGAGTCATTTTAAGAAGGCCACAAATTCACCCAGAATTTGGTTGGAGCTAGCCGGAATTTGGTGGCCAAAAAAAGTCAAAATTGCGCCTTCCTTAAGCCTGCCAAGTCATCAAGTCAACTCTCAAACTTTGACTGCTCCTAAATCCTTCATACAAACTCAAAATTGAGTGTCATCTACACCACTGGAATCTGAAAGACGAGATATTTAACTTGACACTAAGTTTTCCACATTCCTGACACTTTGATTTTTGAGCCTTTCTGCTCAAGCCACTTGTACTTGGACCTATTCGATCCACTTGGATAATGTATCCAACAAGTGTCTATACTTGAAACTTGGGTAAACTTATAAGGAGATAGGTCTAGAATACAATAAAAAAAGTAGTTTCATTTCTTTTTCTTTAAAATCTCACAAATTTTATTTTATTATTTTATTTAGAATGTCTATCTTAAACCTCAAAATTCACCTAATTTTGATTCACCACATATTTAAGCTATGCATGTTAGTATTTCCTTGGAAATGAGATATAGGAGGATGTGGAGGAATCACAATGTTCCACCTTGGTATCACCTTCTCTTAATCAAACCTTCATGGATATAGTTACTAAGTAAGTAAAGTAGGTGACCGCAATGGTTTTCATAAAATATCCTCATGCAAAAAAATTTAGAATATCATCTCCAAGGTAATATCCTACATGCTAAAACCAATATTATAAGCCATGGTCTTAGAGGAATAGTCAAGATATGTAGAGGGAGCGAAAATATTAGATTTCATAATAGTGGTCCATGAGGTTATCCACTCTCTACGAAAATAATAAAAGGAGGGAATGATTATTAAACTAGATTTATCTAGGGATTTTGACAAACATAGTGGGTATCCATAAAATGTTTACTTTCTGGTCCTCCTGGATCCACTCCCTAATTGCTTCTATTCTCTTTTCTATTATAATCCATGGTTCCCCTGAAGCAACTTTTAAACCATATAGTGTGATAAGGAAAGTTGATCCCCTATCTCCCTTTCTCTTTATTATGGCACCACAATGCATATGGCATGATATCAAGGCTACAGTAGGTAATATAAATGCCATAGGCTTATTATTGTTTGTGGAGTAGGACCCCACCTCCCATAAAAAATTTATCAATGAAACAATCGCTATGGATTTTCACTCTATAAAAAAAGTGAACAATTTCAGATAGGTTTTAAAGGCCTTCATGGCCTCTACCAAAACATAGATCAAATTACACAAATCTGATTTTTTTTCTTGAACATTCCACTAGCTATTTACAGTCAAATTATATGGCTTCTAGGATATACACAATGTATTCTCCCATCCAAACACCTGGATACACTACTCACTTCCAATTTTCTTAACACTAAACCCTGGAGAGAGCTCAGTCATAATATAACCAAGTTCAATGAGAGATGGACCTTCCATTCTCTCGATCTTCTAGGTCGACTCATGTTTCTCAAAGTAGTTCTTCA
Organism: Pinus albicaulis; assembly: GCA_034641835.2. Lineage (NCBI taxonomy): Eukaryota > Viridiplantae > Streptophyta > Pinopsida > Pinales > Pinaceae > Pinus > Pinus albicaulis. The sequence goes on from CM076580.1 coordinate 617,850,211, forward strand.
AGCTCTAGCTAATTAGCTATTTTCATAACTAGTGGCTTTGAAATTCATCTTGAACTAGATTTGAACACTTTAACACTCCTTTTTATGGGGGGAAATATGAAGAGAAATGTATTTGGAATGAGTGTCTTGGGGGAAATTTTTCCTTCCTAAAGTTAGAGGAGGACTAGGCTGTTGCAACCATAAAACATTAAGAATTGTCTTGGGCCCTAGAATTTGGTGGAGATGGATCTGAGAAGGCTAGGGGATTTAGAATATAAATTGGAATAAAATGTACAATAATGAGATTCCAACTTATTAATGAGTTAGGATATAATGATTCCCTTTAATTTCTTCCATTTGTAATCTTTCCTACAAAGTCAAGAACTTTATTGAAAACCACTTCTGTTGGGAATTCTATAATGGGAAGGTAGCTCGATTTTGGGATGATTTCTAACATCAATGTCCTCACCTTAATTCCTAAATAAATATCTAGGAGCTTAGCCACACAATGAAGTCCCATCAACTACTCTCGGTAGCAGAGTATTGGAGTGGCTCATCCCAAGAAACACATTGGAATATTTTGAGATAGAAATAATCTTGGTACTTTAAGCCTTCAACTCATGCTGGGAGGAAACTAGAAGAAATACTTTAGCAAAGATACATATCACTATTGAAGACCTAGAAAAATTGATTTGGGAATACAATTTTCAAGGAATATTCATAGTCAAATAATATTATCATTTTGAAGCTAATCATGATCAAACCTTTCGCGTTCAAATCTAGTCTCGAATATGGGATAAAAAACTCTAGCCAAAATTAATGGCCTTATTTATCTAACTCCTTTCATACTAGAAAATTTTGAGTTGGGGATGGCATGTGGCTTTGAGGGTGCTTAAATATGCTACCTATGCAACTACAGTAAGGAAGATAATGAGATTTAGTTTAATATCCACCCTGTTATCAAAGATATTTGGTATAGAGAAACATCCCTCTTACTCTAAATGACTCAGAATGATGTGAGAGAATTAGTGCTAGCCAACCAACATTTTTTTCTAGGATGAAGGTGGTCACAAAATCTACAAAGAGAAAAACATTTCTTCAATTTTGTATTAAAATTATGTAAATTTATGTCAACTTTGGTGTACGGATTCTCGAAGAATCTAGGTGGTTAGTTTGTTTCACTGAGCTATTTTATTGACTAAATGAGTCTTTCTAATAATGGCAAGTGCTAGCTTGAGGTGTTAAGTAGTTTTAAATTGTTAGGATAGGTGTCCATTTGTCTTGGTTTGTTAGGATATTTTCCTCACTAGCATAAAAAATACATGGATATTATAATATACTACATGTATGTAAGAATTCAATAGTTATAATCTCTCTCGTGAATAAAAGGGTTGAAGGCAGAGAGTTCGACAATTTTCGATTGTAATTTATTTATAATTTGTTGGGTATGTGTTATATTCTTTCCACAACTAGTCCCACACGTTGTACGTTGCGCCGGGCGCAGCAGGGGGGTCATAGGGGGGCGGCGGTCCGGGGCAGCGCCCCGAAAAAAATGTTTTTTGGTATGTGGTCCCACTCATAGGCAGACCCACCCATGTTTTGTGCATGAGTTTGCACATGGTTTTGGGGTACGATGGTTTTTAGCCTATGGTATTTTGTAGATCTGGTCAAGGGAACTACGGTTATGTTCTAATCCAGGGTTAATGGATTGGGGTTTATGTATGCTTCGGGATTTATATATATGTGTTGTAACTCTAAAAGGAATATAATGAAATATCGAGTTGGTCGTCCCAATTTGGGATCCAAGGGAAAATATCTGTGTTTATTTGTTTTATGTTTTATGCTCTCGCTATTGTTTATTTTCTGTTATAAGATTCGTGTGTAGATAATTTATGTTCAGGGTTAAAACCTACATTTGGTATCGAAGTTGTTTCAGCTTCAAGGGGACGCCTTTACTACTGAGGGTTTTTTGCTTGGGCCTCAGGTAGACCCTGTTCAGTGGGAGATCTACGGGATCGATTCTTGCGGTGAAAGAAGATGGCGAGCGGTGGAAAGATAGAGATCAAGAAATTTAATGGTCAGAGTTTTGAGTTGTGGAAGCTCAAGATGGAGGATCTGTTGGTGGATAAAGATCAGTGGATTGCGGTAGATCCAGGTACTAAACCAATGGCAATGTCAGATGAAGACTGGAAGAAACTGGATCGGAAAGCTAAGAGCACAATACGGTTGTGTGTCTCAGATTCAGTATTGTTGAATGTATCTGGGGAATCTACGACGAAGAATTTGTGGAAAAAACTTGGGACTTTGTACCAATCTAAGTCTTTGGTGAATAATTTGTTCCTACGGAAAAAGCTGTATAACCTGAGGATGAAGGATGGAGACTTGGTGACAGAGCATCTGAACGCCTTTAATACTGTGGTAAGTCAGTTTTCATCTGTTGATATTAAAATCTTAGATGAAGATAAGTGCATCAGTTTGTTGTGTTCTCTACCAGACTCGTGGGATATTCTGGTTATTGCAATAGGTAGCAATACAACTACCTTGAATTTTGATGACATTGTCTCAACCTTGCTGTCGAAGGAAATGAGACGAAGAAATATGGAGGGTCAAAATGGAGATGCCTTATCTGTACGAGGAAGGTCCCAAAATAGAAACAAGAATAAGGTTTTGAGTGGGATATCCAAATCTAAAGGGAGATCTAAATCTCCTGGAAAGTTTGTAAAGGTATGCTGGAAATGCGGAAAGGAAGGACACTACAAAAAAGAATGCAGATATAAAGCTCCTGAGAAAGGAAAGGGATTTGATGATGCTCCTTCTGCAGAGGCAAAAACCACCTCGGATGAAGGTGGGGATGTGTATTTGGCTTCCTCTTAAAATACACATGTAGATAAATAGTCATGGTTGATTGACTCAGGTGCATCCTTTCACTTCACTCCCCATTGGGAATCGTTCTGCGAGTATGAGAAATATGATGGCAACGATGTATTCCTAGGGGATTATAGGAAGGCCAGAATCGTCGAACGTGGAAAAGTCAAGCTGAAGCTGCAAGGTGGAAGGATTATAACACTTCCTGGTGTTTTGCATATTCTTGCATTGGCTAGAAATCTGATTTCTGTAAGCAAGATGGATGATGCATGTGTAAAAACAGTGTTCGTGAAAGATGCCTACAAGATGGTTCGGGGAGCACTGGTATTAATGCGGGGAGTTCGGATTGGAACTCTGTACAAGCTACAAGGTAGCACTGTTATTGATGGGTGTAACAGTTCTGTGGTTCCTGAAAGTGGAGCGGAAAACCTAGCCTTCTCTGGAGAAAAGACCATGCTATGGCATCAAAGGCTTGGACATATTGGAGAGAAGGGCCTTTGGATATTGCATAGAAATGGTATGGTAGAAGGTATGTCTAATTTCTCTCTGGATTTCGATTTCTGTGAACATTGTGTATATGGGAAGCAGAATCGGGTGAGTTTTCCTTCTGGTGCTAAGAGGGCGAACAAGATATTAGATCTTGTGCACAGTGATGTGTTTGGACCTGTGTCAGTTCCATCACTGGGAAAGTCTGTGTACTATGTTTCATTCATAGATGACTTCTCAAGGAATACATGGATATATTTCTCGAGGAAGAAATCTGAAGTCTTTGACAAATTTAAAGAATTTAAGGCTCTGGTGGAAAACCAGACAGAGAAGAAGATAAAGGCGTTGAGGACAGATAATGGTGGGGAGTTCTGCAAGAAGGAATTTGAAGAGTTTTGTAAGAAGTGTGGTATAGAATGACAGAATACTACTCCATCCACACCTCAGCAAAACGGAGTTGCAGAAAGAATGAACAGAACACTAATGGAAAATGCAAGAAGCATGCTTAGTGGTACTGGGTTAGGACAAGAATTCTGGGCAGAGGCAGTGGAAACTGCATGTTACTTAGTTAATAGATAACCTTCATCAGCGTTGGAGGATAAGACTCCACATGAGGTATGGACTGGTAAGAAACCCTCTCTTTCACATCTAAGGGTATTTGGATGTGATGCATATGTATATGTTCCAAAGGAGAAAAGGACCAAGTTGGATAATAAATCTGAAAGGTGCATCTTTATTGGATATAAGGATGGTTTAAAGGGTTACAAGCTTTGGAACCCAGAAACAAGGAAGGTTGTGTACAGCCGAGATGTGGTGTTTAGAGAAGTGAAAGATGTTGTTAAATATGAAGTCCTACCAAAGGAACCTGAGAAGATAGAGTTTGAGCTAAAGGAGGATGAATCAGACTCTACAACAGAAGAAGACTCAGAAGATGAAGAGCCACAAACTCCAGCTTTGAGAAGATCAGTTCGGGAAAGAAGGCAACCAAAAAGGTATAGTCCATCTGCTTTTTGTTCAGGTTTTGCCTTAACTATAACTGATGATGATCCCAGAACTGTCAGGGAGGCAGTAGATTCAGAGGATGGAAAACTCTGGAAGGAGGCCATGGTTGATGAAATGGCATCCTTGCATAAAAATGAGGCATGGGATTTGGTGGAGTTTCCGGCTGGAAGGAAGCCCATCGGGAGCAAATGGGTGTTTAAGAAGAAGAAGAATGTAGAAGGCAAGGTGGAGAAATACAAAGCTCGGTTGGTAGCAAAAGGTTATTCCCAGGTGCCGGGAATTGATTTTGGTGATATTTTTTCTCCCGTTGCCAAAGTTACTTCTATTAGATTACTTTTATCTGTTGCTGCTGCATTTGATTTTGAGATAGAACAGATGGATGTGAAGATAGCATTTCTTCACGGGGATCTAGAAGAGGAGATCTACATGAAGCAACCTGAAGGCTTCATGGTGAAGGGTAAGAAAGAACTGGTATGCAGGTTGAAAAAGTCTCTGTATGGGTTAAAATAGTCACAAAGGATGTGGTATCAGAAATTTGATACCTATATACGGGGAATTGGCTTCACCAGAAGCAAGGAGGATCACTGTGTTTATTTTAAATTAATTGGTGACCGTGTTATGTATTTGGTCTTGTATGTGGATGATATGTTGTTAATTGGAAATGACAAAGAAATTATCCAAGATTTGAAGACCCAATTGTTCTCCAAATTCGACATGAAGGATCTTGGTGCTGCAAACTATATTTTGGGAATGGAAATTAAGAGAGATCGGGCAAAGAGGAAGCTCTGGTTAAACCAGAGGAAGTATGTCGAGACTATATTGCAGAGGTTCAATATGCAGGATAGTAAACCGGTGAATGTTCCTATTCCCGTAGGTGTAAAGCTGTCTGCTGAACAGTGTCCCAAGACACAAGAAGAAGAGGAGTATATGTCTCGTGTTCCATATGCAAGTGCAGTGGGTAGCCTGATGTATGCAATGGTCTGTACTAGACCAGACATTGCACATGCAGTGGGAGTATTGAGCAAGTTTATGTCAAACCCAGGGAAGGAGCATTGGACAGTAGTGAAGCAGGTTTTCAGATATTTACGTGGCACTAGTGATTATGGCTTGTGCTACCAGGGAAGACCAGGATTGGAAAGAATGTTGGACATTCGTGGTTTTGTTGATGCAGACTGGGCTGGAGATTTGGACCAAAGAAGATCTACAAGTGGGTATGTGTTTAGCCTATTTGGAGGCGCAGTCAGTTGGATGAGTAAAAGACAGTCTGTAGTGGCTCTTTCAACTACAGAGGCAGAATACATGGCAGCTACTCATGCAAGCAAGGAAGCAGTTTGGTTGCAGAGATTGTGTTCAAGTATGGGGTTGGTACAACAAGCTATAAGGATAGACTGTGATAGCCAAAGTGCAATTTTCTTGGCTAAGAACCCTGTTTATCATTCAAAGACAAAGCACATTGATGTTCAATATCACTTTGTTAGAGATATGGTTGAAGCTAAAAGGGTGTTGCTGGTAAAGGTGGACACTTTGAAGAATGTTGCAGATGCATTGACGAAGTTTGTGAGCACTCAGAAGTTCTCTTGGTGTAGAGAAACAATGGGTGTTGAAGAATTGGCCCAATGACTAAGCTCTCCTGTGGCCCCCTGTGGAAAGAAAACAACAAGTGGGAGAATGTTGGGTATGTGTTATATTCTTTCCACGACTAGTCCTACGCGCTGTACGTTGTGCCGGGCACAGCAGGGGGGTCACAGGGAGGGCGACAGCGCTCCGGCAAAATTTTTTTTGGTATGCGGTCCCTCTCATAGGCGAACCCACCCATGTTTTGTGCATGAGTTTGCACATGGTTTTGGGGTACAATGGTTTTCGTCCCTTGGTATTTTGTAGATCCGGTCAAGGGAACTACGATTATGTTCTAATCCAGGGTTAATGGATTAGGGTTTATGTATGCTTCAGCATGTATATATATGTGTTGTAACACCAAAAGGAATATAATGAAATATCAAGCTGGTCGTCCCGATTTGGGATCCAGGGGAAAATCTCTGTGTTTATCTGTTTTATTTTTTATGCTCTCTCTATTGTTTATTTTCTATTATAAGATTCGTGTGTAGATAATTTCTGTTCAGGGTTAAAACCTACATAATTATTGTGATTATGTGTTGAAATAGAATTTGGTTTTAAGTTAATTTCATATCCCTTTTCTCCACCTGAGGACACATACTGATTCATGAGTAAAGGCCTGAGTAGACGAGGGTGAACATATTTGTATTCTCACAATTGAAAATTTTGCGTTGGTTATGGTTTCACATCGAGTTCTTTGTAGACATAACACATCCCTAGGTGGAAAAGATTTATATTTGCCCAATTGGTAGAGACAATGTAGTTCATGAACTATCAAATTAGATGTGGGTGTTAATCCCTCCACAGAGTGTAAACATGTTGGTCACCTTCATTGAAATGAGTGTTCAGAAGAGGGTTGTTGCATATGGCTAAAAATAATAGATGTAAATATCTACATATCGTGGACAAGTGTATCTCTTTGAGTCGTTAAAAATCCTCAACAATGTGGAGAATGGTGCACGATGTTTATGGGTGATTCCGCAGCAAACAATGAGTGTGAAGGCGTGGGGATTGGATAGCCCCATCTAGGTCTAGTCTTTAATATTTAATGAAAGCAGTGTATCAAAAGAATTCGAGGCTGCGTAAAATATCGAGTTGTCTTTAGTGTGACTTTTTGGAAGATTTTTTGGTGGAGTTTTCTAGTTTAATTTCTCTAAAATCCAGCAGGAATTTATTTAAATCACAAGTTTTATTGGTAACCTTACATAATCGAAGTTCCTTAAGGGTTTTTTAGGGTGTTGAATCAATACATATAGTAAAAAAACCAGTTTAAATAGAACAATACAAGATTTCACCTCAAAATTTTCTGCCAGATTCCGACACTGGAAAACCCAAAAAGTCGCACTAAATATAACTCCCATTAATATTGGGTTGGTACCTATATTAAATCAAGCCTTTAAGTAGTTGGGGTGACGAATTTTTGGGATAAACTAGTCAAGGTATTGACCCCGACCTAGGTCGGGAACCATTCTATAGGTCAAGTGAGGAGGAGTGTATTGGAGAGTATTTGTTACAACCAAACCACTGACCTTAGGGTGGGACCTAAAACCTTTCGGCAGTTAAAGCACTTTTTTCATGTTTGTGGTTGGGGCGGGAATCGTGGATAAGATCAATACCCTGAAGTTTTTCAGGAATTGAGCGGAGGCTATGAGTATTTTGGATCTTGTTTCCTGCGAGTTTTAGAAACAATAAGTTGAATCAATAGAGAGAAATGAACACACAAAGGTACTGAGAACTATTTCACATCCCATTTACAATAGATGAGTATTGCCAAGAAGGTGAATTTGCTCGATATTGTGAAAAAAAAACCAATTTGAGTGTAGGACTATGAAAAGCAAGAGAACGTAAGGAAGTAGACAACACTGTGTTGTGAACGAAATATTCTCAGTTGTTAAGACCAAGATTTTTCAAGAGAAGTCAACCCAGTCTATCAAGAGAGGTGTAAATTTGATAAAGCAACCAGGTGGGCTGTGTCAATAGTGGTATCAAAGTGATAGTAGCACTCTTTGGTAATTATAGAGGATGCTGATAAAATTGGGAAAGAGCATGTGAAAATTGTAAAGTTGCTAACATTAATTTTATTGCAACAAAAGAGATAGCATAGAAGGGTGCACTAATTAGGGATAGTTGATGAGGCTGCAAAGAACATAAGTTCTGTTTGAATAAATATTAGCGAATAAAAATGGAAATTTGTGTGTACTGAGTGTTGAAGAAACTAGCAGGTAAATTTTGTCTTTTAGAATTTTATTTCAAATAACTTACATTTTGGTAGCAACCATCATCACAAGAAAGAGGAGCTATGTTATAAGAAGAAGAGTGTTCAGAGCTCCTATAGGACAAAGTGAAGCTGATAAAAGAGGAACCCTCACAATAGGAGAAGCTATGATCATTTTTGAAGGAAAGAGGACCAACAATGTTCTCAAGGGTTGTGGTAGAAGGAACCCTTGGAACAAAGAGACGCATTTGAAAAATTCCAACTGAGGTTAGGAAGAAGTAAGGGGCAGATGAATTCCTAAAGAAGTAGAGAACCAAAGGAGTTCTCAAGAAGTGAGCAAGGTGCAACAACCAGAAAGGAACAAGGAGTGCTCAAGAGTTTTTAGAGGAAGGAGCTGGAAGAATACTAATAGTCGAGTGAGGTGGGGTATTCAAGTAGTAAGTAAGGTCAGGCTTGTTACAGGCTAGGTTGCACGACACGATGAGAAAGGAGAATCTCATGAGGAAGGTAGAATAAATCACCATTGTTGGTCATGATCAATGTTTAAGTAGACGCCATAGCAGAAGGGAAAAAAATGCCAAAGAAAATTTCATGAAGAGAAAATTGAGCCAAGGAAATTCAGGCTATCAGACTCATAGCTATAATACTCATGCACTTTAGGACATTCAGGTTGAGACTCACGAGGTAGAGGAATATGTTCAGTAGGAAGGATAGGGCACTCTCTACCTACAAGAAATGGACAACTTGAAAGCTTGGATGCTAGACACGAGAAACAAAAAGTGCCCCCAAAATCATTACTAATACATTCTTTATTTATAATAGCATATCAAGCTCCTCATGGCTAATCCCTTGGTTGATAGGCAAGAGTCCATGGACAATATTATGCAAAATTTGGATGAGATGAAGGATATTTTTCTTAACATGTAAGGAATGTTGAAACGCCTTGAATTGGGAATTCCTGCTAGCCCATTAGTTCCACCCTTATGCAAGCAAGATGACCATCCTATCCACTTAAATAATTATGTGTCTACATGATCCTTGTGTTTTCATTTGATAGATTCACAATGATGTTTGGCATGTTAGCTTTTAAACTCATTTATATCATTATATATTTCATTAGTTTTACTCTATTATGTGATAGCTATGCTTATTTTATTATAGAGATATCATACCATTATCAATACTTAAAACTATAAACTCATTATCCCACTTATGGGGAAACCTATAGTCGTCTTTGATTTTAGGTACTTTAATGGATAGTCTCTTATTCTATCTCTAGTTTGATTTCCCGAGTGACATGCAAGAGACAAATAACCTCTTATGGATTTTTTACTCTCTCTAATTTCTAAATGAATTCTAAACTTACAAGAAATGGGAAGAAAACAAAATATCATATATTAACATTAAAATGTTGAGATTTGATATTTTTGCAATCCTTAGAATGCTCAAATTGGTTTTCCAGATCCATCACATTAATGTTGATTTGAGATTTGACGTTTCTATCCTCTTCCACCCCTCTCTCTCACACACATCCTTTCTCACTTTTCCCCTTACACCCTTGTTCACACGCTTCCACTCTCTCCTTATTACTCTCACTTCCACACTCTACCGCTATTTTGAATTCTTCCTCTCTCTCCCTTCCAAATTATCACACTCTCCCTCTTTATGTGTTTCTCGTCCTCCCTCACTCTCTCTCTCTCATTCATTCTATCTATATTAATTACTCTCTCTATCTATGTTTCTCTCTTACTCTCTCTCCTCCCCACCTCTGTATCTCCACCTTCTTCTCTCTTCTTTATTTTCTTTTTCTGTCCCTCCCTCAACAAGCTCTATCTTTCCCTCCCTCTCAAAAAGTGTAACCATAAAAACATAAATATGTTTTTAAAATCATACACACATTAACTATGTGTGCACTTTTAAAAATGTGCACATGCTTTAAATATTACACATGCTTTTAGGAATGCATATACATTCTTATAATTTGGAAGACACCATGCATGTAAGCATGTACAAAATTAATGCTATTGGAAGGAATGCATTTTATTTTCTAAAACACATGCATGTTCCTATATTAATGGAATCTGAATGGAATCGTACACATCCCATTGCCAAATCCCATTACCACTTAATATGAGGACTTATCGTTTAAGTTTTTTTATTTCAAAATGCAAATGAATATGTTTCCTAGGACAAAGATAGTAACATATGTGATTTTAATAGATATATATCATGTCTTTTTGCTTTGTGATTTTAATAGATATATATCATGTTTTTTTTTTTCTTTTTTTAATACTAAAGGAATAGGTAACTAGGCCAATTCAATTTTCACATGAAACGTATTGATTATGACCTATGCCACCATATTTTTGGATGCATATGAATGTCACTTTTATGAATATGGGTTAAATTGGAGGATTTGAACATTGAATCTTATTCTTTACATAACACATATTATTGTGTTCCCTAATTGAGCTCCCCTAAGAGATAAATATAGATATTTCTTATAACAAATGCAAAACTATATATTTTGCCATGTCATTGTAAGAAAGTTTTCTTTCATCCTAATGTGTCAAATTAAAATTAGTGGCATGTTCCTAGTATTCCATTACTGAGAACATATTTTTTGGAAAGGTTTCACCAAGCCAACAAAAAGATAATAACAAATTTAACAACTTAACAAGAACTCTCCAAAGTTATTGTTTCTTTATAGGTTGCATTTAATGACCATTTTACTCCAAATAAAAGGGTGATGTTATTGGTAGCACCCTTTTCTAGTGTTGCCTGAAATTTTGACCTATTATTTTGATAAAATCCTTAAAATTGACACTTGAATCTAAAAATGGTGATATTAGGAACACCTATCTTTTTAGAGAGTTAAAATTATGTTTTAATTTAAATTGTCGCATTGACAATTGTTGAGAAAATTTTCTAATCATTATTTTTTAAAGTTTGGTGAAACAATATCTTCATCATATGTTCAATATATCACCTTAATCCAAACAAAAAATTGAACAAATAACTTCACATCAAAAAATACCTTAACATAACACCAATAATATATCGATTTATAAAATAAAATAATTAAAAAAATATTAAATACAACATCAAATTTAAAATAAAAATAAATAAAACAGAAAAATAATAACAAGAGAATTTTGAAAAGATTCTCAAAATCATGCCCCGCACTTGCACACCCTTACATACTACAATCTACGCGGTCAGCTTCCGTCACCTTCCTTCTCCTTGCCTACCTCCCCATCCCCGTGGCCTTCAATGCCACCAACTAAAAATATTTTTACATTTTCCATTATTCAAATGTTCATTCGTTATTTAAAAATAAATAAATAATAATAATATTGAATTTCACCTCGAACTCCATTATCTTTCCATCAGTTCATGGTTATCATCTTTAGTTTATCGAAGGATGCACATGGTTATTATCCTTAGTTAAAAGTTAAAAGTTTATCCAAATATTCACACACATTAATCAATGTATTTATCAATGTAAAAATACATTAGGTTATATTTTATATTTTAAATGTAGGGTATCTGAGCAATTTATCTTTATACCTAAGGGAGGTAGGTTATATTCTTTGTTTAAAATATTTTTATTTCTATTTAAATCAAAATATATTATAAAATTTGTATAAATTTATAATAATAATAATAATAAATATAAAAATATATATTATAAAATTTATATAAATTTATAATAATAATAATAATAATAAATATAATATTTTTATAAATGTAAATTTTATTTTTGATTGGTTGTTGAAAATTTTTATATAGTTAAAAAAAAATTGACGACACCAGGAAGTTAGCCGGCGGTGAGTAATTTTGCTGCTTGAAATTTGAATCCAATGAACGAGTGTCGCGTGCTGTAAAATGCCTGCGAACCTGTTAGTAGACCAGGGTTCGAGTCACCACCTTTGTTTAGGAGCTTATTTTAGACTATTGCATGGAGGTGCTCGCTCATTCTACGAAGCTAAGGTTTTTCATTTAGACGTTATCGAAACGATTACCGAACTCGTTTATTGTTCGAGTAGGAAACGATAATAAGGCCGTTGTGGGAAATTATTCTTATTTTATTTTGAGTTGGAAGTAAGGTTCATTTAAAAAAAATAATATATGTAAATATTTTTAATAAATAATAATAGTTTAATTTCGTTCTAATGTAATAATGAAATAATTGTTTTCATAGGAATTCATCAAAATTTTGCAATAAAATTTCAAGATCTATAAGTTAGATTAGGTCTTTTTCTATTATTTTAAATGTAAACTAACTTATATAATTAAAATTAAAATTTTTTCTTAAAATTATATTTTATTGGTATATTATTTAGCTTTTTCTCTTTTGTTTTAATGGTTTTTATTTGTTGTTCGACATATTTTCTTTTTTTATTTGGTTGGTTCCACAAGAAAAATCTAATTTAAAACCAAAATAATAATATTATAATGTAAAGATGAGTTTGTTTTAAAAAAATATTTAATTATATTTACTAATACAACCATATATATGGATGGTAAATGTTGATAGACATCAATTTACGATAAACATGAAAATGCTTACTTCAGATACATTTCAATGTTGCTAAAATTTTAAAAACCATAAAAATGATTTAAATAATAATTTTATTTTAAATTATTATTATTAAAATATTTAGTATATAAGTTAAACTTATCAACATTAAAAAAAAAACATGTAACAATATTCATAACCATAGAGACTTACCCCAACATACCATGTGATTTTTGATTTGTATATAGACTTTCTATATATTTTGTTCATATGACATTTTTATTATATATGTCTTTTGATTTTAGTAAAAAATATTTCACTTCTAATTAATTTTGAAATTTAAAAAATAAAGTTTTCACTTTTAATTAATTTTGAAATCTAAAAAATATTTTTTATTGGTTGATAAATATTTTTTTTTGTGTAATTTTAAATTATTGTGAGATATAAAATTTATATTAAAAAATAAAAAATCTAAAAAAAATTATATTCGTCAAATGCCATAATAATTTTCGCTTTGTTACAATACCATGAGGCAATACCATGACTTATCAATACCACATGCCCAAAAACTATAACTCATTTCAAATCAAAATATTTTATAGATATTTTGGTTTTATTTAACTTCATAACATTTTTTAAATTACATTGAATACTTACCATGGTTATTTACTCCATTTTACTATGGCTATTATTAACTTTTAAAAAAGCCTTGTTACAATACCATATACCATGGCTTATCAATACTACTTGCCAAAAAACCATAACTCATTCAAAATCAAAGTATATATATATATACATAGATATACATATATATATATATATATATATATATATATATATATATATATATATATATATATATGTACGTGTATATATATATATATATATATATATGTGTGTGTATATGTTATTAATTTAGAATTATATTAAAGTATATATATAATTTAAATTATGAATAAATTTATTATTATTATTTAAAATTATCAATTTCTTTTTGCATAAAAAGAATGTACTAAGCAACAATGTTGCATTAAGATAGATTGGTTCCTCTAAAAGTGGCTTCCATCCTCAATCCCTTTTCATGAAATTTGAAACTCAAATTTAGTGGAGAGAAAACCCCACTTAAAGCAACTGACCTACACCTCATGATTTATAAATGAACATATTTATTATATAAATGATCAATTTCATTACATATAATTTTTTAACCCTAATGAATTGGGTATGAGTTGGAGTAATTTGAAACAAGACCACCATGGTGAATAAGTTATGCATTGAAAAGTTACAAGATCAAATCTTCCAATTTCCACTATAAAACCAAAAACCAAAAATATATCTAATAAACCATGAGCTAAATATATCAGTAACATATTGCATAACATAAATCATAACTCAAATGACTAAAATAAAATTATTATAGTAAATATATAAACCAATAATTATACCATATCAACCAAACCTACCACTAATTAAGAAAAATAAATTTATATCTATAGGCTTGGAAGAGCGTCCGAAAGTGCTCATTATGAAAATATAAAATTGTTAAAACATTGGCATTAAAAATAAAATACAATTTCTGAAAATATAAAATCTTAAAAACATTGACATTGAAGAAATCACATGGAACTCAAGAGCAGGATCACATGGCTTAAGGAGGGAGATTTGAACACAATTTTTTTTCATAAAACTACAAATGGGAGAAGGAACAAAAATGCTATCTGGTATATTCAGGAAAATAATGGAACCTGTGTATATTCCAAGGAAGAGATTATGGGGGAAGCTTACAGACATTTCTCGACCTTTTACCATGCTGATGCAGACATTTCCTTAGACTGCCAGAAATGGATCCTCCAGTTCATGCCACATATGTTTGATGAGGAGGATATTTTGCGCCTAGATGCTACCATTACAAAAGAGGAAGTTGAATCAACATTAAAATAATTTGCCCATGATAAGTGCCCTGGTCCAGACGGCTGGCCAGCGGAAGTTTACATACATTTTTTTGACATTACGGCTGATGAGATTACGACTGTAGTGGAAAATGGGAGGATTTTGGGACATATTTTGGCAAGCATGAACTCCACCTTCCTGGCGCTCATTCCTAAGTCTTCGGACCCTAAGACTTTTTTTGATTTCAGGCTGATTACCTTATGTAATCTTATATATAAGGTATCGTCTAAAATCATTGCAAATAGGATGAAAATGACTCTGTTTAAGCATATCTCGGAGGAGCAGTATGGTTTTCTGAAGGGACGGTCAATTCATGACGCTATCGCCATAGCGTAGGAAGCTATGCATTCCATGCATGTGGGTAAGAAGGAGGCTCTCATATTGAAAATTGACTTGTATAAGGCATATGACACTGTTGATTAGTCATACATTCATGTGGTACTCTTTAAGATTGGGTTTCCGATTCATATTATAAGATGGATTATGGCCTGTATAACTTCTGCTGTTTTTGTTGTTATTATAAATGGTATGCCAATGGATTTCTTTGGTGCTGAATGGGGAATTAGAGAAGGATGTGCCCTATCCCCCCTCATATTTATATTGGTTATGGATGGATTTAGTAGGCTCATGAAGATGGCTGTGACTTCAAGATTTATATCGGGGCTCACTTTCTCAAAGGATATAAGTATCACTCATTCAATTTTTGTGGATGATCTTCTTATTTTTTGCAAAATCATTAAAAATCATTGGTTTTATATACATTACTTGCTCACTCGCTTTGGAAGGGCAACTAGAGTAAACATTAACAAGGATAAATCTTTCCTTATTTCTGAACATGGAAATGAGGGAGAGATTAACTTCATTGCAAATTTCCTTGGAGTTCATATCAAGAGGGCAGTCGAAGGCTTTTTATACTTGGGATGCAGAATCAAATCATGTGGGTATCAGATAAAAGAATGGATGTGGCTGGTGGAGAAGTTTAAAGTAAAAATATGCAAATGGTCACATAGGTGGCTCTCATTGGGGGGCAGGTTGATCATGATCCAAGCGGTACTTACACAGCTAATAGTATACTGGGGCCATTTATCTTACCTTTCGGAGCATACAACACATTGTATAAATCAAATTTTGGCAAAATTTCTATGGGGTGGGGCATGGATGAGTAACAAGATGCATATTTGTAAACTTGAACTTTTATGTGTGCCGAAAAAGCTTGGGGGATGGGGTATTCTGAATATCCGGGCTTTCAACTCTACTTTGCTCATGAAGTCTCTATGGTGGGCTATCAAGGGGGACATAATTTGGAATAATATCATTTATGTCAAGTACTTAGATGGCGATTCTCTTGACAAAATGTACTATGGGAAATTCATTCTGCCCAGGTGCATATTGGCTATATGGCTGGGGTTTAAAAAAATCCTTCCAATATTTGCTGAGCGTCTGGTATGGCGATTTGGAAATGGGTTGAAGATCACACTTGGTTATGATATAATATATGACATGAGTTCTAATTCTCTCCCCTCCCAGCGGATTGTTCACAGACTTTCTCATCATGGAATCTTTCACTTTTACCAAGTCATCCACTATTGGGTCCATGGTGCCCCCATCTTGAAAACAAATGCTCTTCTTGGTCTCACTGGTGGGGATGCTACAGATTGGATGGATTATGTGAAGGGTATTCAGGCCGTAGGATTATTCTACTGGAGTGACAGGGATATCATCACATGGGAAGGGGACATTAAACAAGGATTAGTGGTTGCACAAGATGCGTATGCTTATATAAATTCTCGTTATGCTCTGGAGGAATCATTCAAGGATTTTTTGCCTTTCTGGCAGAGACACATACCTACCAAGATTCTATTATTCGGTTGGTTGGTATGGAGAGAAAAAATCCTCACTTGGGACTCCCTCTTGCGTAGAGGTTTCCAGGGACCTGATAGGTGTGCCTTGTGTGTTAATGATGAAGAATATATTGTACATATTTTCTTTACATGTCTTAAGGTGATTGTAATCTGGAAGCTCTTCAACCATCATTTCATGGACCCATCGTGGTGCCCAAGGGGCTTCATGGAGGCCACCCATAGTAAGGACAGATCCCATGGGATTTTTCGAGCCTTGCCCTTCTTTCTCAGATGGGAAGTGTGGTTGGCTCGGAATCAGATTATTTTTGATGGTATGTGTTTCTCCACCACGAAATTTAACTTTGAAATTATGAAATGGATTGAGCATAGAGTGCCTGTGGTGGCCAACATTGTTGATGACTCTTTTAGGAATAGACCTCATCCCACTGGTCTCCCTACGATTTTCTTTGATGGAGCTTGTCAGGACGAGATGATGGGATGTGGGGCTTAGATTAAGATTTAGTAGGTTGAACGTATACATATATGCTGGAATGGTGGACAGGGCACTAAAATTATGGCAGAACTTATGGCTCTTTGGGGTGGTCTTCTTACTGGCTATAACATGGGCATTAAGGAGGCCTGTATTTTTGGCGACTCTCATATTATCATTGATGCAGTGGTCGGAAAGGATACACTTTCTTCTCCAGGTGCACAGGGTTGGCTATTGAGGACACATCAGTTATGGGCTAAGATGAACAAGCCACCTATGAACCACATCTACAGAGAAATGAATACTAGAGTTGATAGCTTGTCAAAAAAGGGCCTATGTATGACATTCGGTATAATGCAGGTCAAAAAATTCAGGGATGAACAATGGATATGGACAAATGATATCCCCATTCCTTAGCCATGGATGCGTAGTTTGCAAGCGAGCTGGTCTTATTCGGGTTCATTGGCGGTTTTTCTTCAATTATGCCTGCTGTTTTTGTGTTTTAATGTAGGAATATTCGTGGAAGGTGTCGACTAGCAAGCGAGCCGGTTTAATATGGTTACTTCTTTTTATATGTCTGATCCCAGTCTTATGGGGATATGCAGATAGGCTTTATCTACCTACTAATTATGATGCATATTTTCGTTGTTTTCTTAGTTTTATATGGATGCTTTATATGGACAGATATGTTCTTTTGATATCTGATAATTATGTTCATGATCTGCAATTTCTTGTATGAGGATTTCAATCTGAAGATTCAGACAATGTTTTCAATTTATATATTGTTTATACTGATAATAGACAGTGGTTTTTTTCTTCTGATGAAAAAAAAAAACGATTTATGTGCCTAAATTTTTTCATTGAACTTAGAGTTTTTTGGCATTCAAATCATGATTTTGGTGAAATCAAATTAAATTTTAACAGATCTACAATATTTTACATCAAAATTATCATATTGATATGATAAAATCAAATTATTGGTTTTAATTATTTTTTTACAATATATAAAGATGATAAAATTAAAATTAAATGTCACACATGTTGCTTAGAATTGTTTTGCATTTGAACCATGAAATTGACACAAAAAATCAAGTTAAATATAGCACACATGTACCATCTTTTGGATTTTTAGGTCCAATATAGACCATGAGCTAAGAGCACACGGATACCCTTACCGCTTGCATGTCCATAAGTTGCATTGCCATAATTGTTTCACATTCCTCCAACTTAGCCATTAAATAATAAATTATTGAAACTTCGTCTAATGAATTTATATGAGTTTGCAACATAATTATCGAATCGGGTGATAAGGGAAAATTTGACCGTCTAAAATTTAATACTAAAAAAATGCGAGAGTATTCATCATACAAACATTTTAAAAATTCAAAAGGACAATCATTATATTCAAATTCGTAAAAAGATGTTATTAAATATTTTCTCGATAGAATAGTCATGTTTATTTATCTCTAATAATGACCTTTTTTGTTTAAGATGTTTCAACCTCTCCGATTTAGGATGATTAAAAACAAATGTGGGATAAACTTCAAAAATTTGCAAACTAAAATCTAGGAATAAGAATTCAAAATTAGAATTTTATGTAAAAAATGAAATAGTAAATATTAAAAATAGGTTTTAAGTAATTTCCACATATTAGGAAATTTATGTCTTTCTTTTTAGGCAAATTTATATAAACATTTAAAATGTAAAAAACATTCTCATTTCTGAAAACATAATGCATGGATCAGTTCAAAATTGGAAATGGCCTTGAGTTTAATAGATGGAGGATAAATTATCGACTAATAAATAACTAATATAAACATTTAAATGTAAAAAACATCCTCATTTTTTAAAACAAAATGCATGGATTAGTAAAACATCCTCATTTTTTAAAACAAAATGCATGGATTAGTTCAAAATTTGAAATGGCCTCGAGTTTAATAGATGGAGGATAAATTATCAACTATTGAAATATCAAATTATTAAATTCAAAGTTTAGATAATTATTTAAAGATTTGATATTAGAGTTATCACTTTTTCTAAACAAATTTAAAACTTCAACGTCATTTAACCAATATTTATCTAAACCAAATTTAATCAACATGTTAGGGTCCTATATTATAGGAATCTCAGTCATTTTTGTCTTACTATTAATTTGAGGTCATTTTTTTAAATATCAGTCTCGATTTCATGAGTGATATGGTCTAGAGGGGTCTATTTGTGATAATTCAAAGTTTAATGTCCTAAAGGATCATGATTTGAAAGAGTAATCATGAGGGGTCATAATTTCATCATGGAAAAGCCTAGTGGTCATGTCACGAAAAAATATGGTCATCATGAGTTAGTTATGATGATTTCATGTGAGTTATCAGAATCATTTTTGAAGGTCACTTATGGTTAGTTATGTCATGTCACGGTCATCATTGCAAAAACACCCCTATTCATTTATTCACATCAACCAAGTGGGTTATCATGATTCCAAATAAGGCACTATATGTATGAAGAGTTTAAAATTTTTTCTTGGCTCTTCATTCCCCTCATTTGAAACATATGTTCACTCTGGAGTGGTTTTGGAGGTCGAAGAAGAGTGTTACAAGGTTATAAAGTGGAGTTGCTCCATAGAAAAAATACTTCCTCGTAAAATCAGAGACTTGCTGCGAAAGTCAAGTTGATGCTACCAAAGTTAGAGTGTTGCTGCGTATTTGGAAAAAAAGTCATCACGACTTTGAGTAAGGTTTTCTTCATATCATGTGGGGTTTAGTACGTTGTATGTGATATTTATTTTATCCCTCAAATGGTTTGAGAGTCTCAAAGAATCTCGAGCTATTCAAACCTACGAATGCTCTGACATCTGTTGGGCAAGTTGCTACACAAAGGCCTCATTAGGGGAATTTTGAGGTCTAAAATGGGCCTCCTAAGGAAAACATGCAATGAAAATTTACTTTATGAGAACCAATCATATTTTAGGGGATGACATCATCCCTAATGGTTGAGGTGGCATTGCTTGAGTTAAAGGTACTTACTTGTCACATTCTCAATGGATAAAAGCTCATGGTTAACCATGGTAGTGCTCTAAGTACTTTTAAAGTCAAAGTAAAGTACTCATAATAAATGTCATTTCACACTTTTTGAATAAAAATATATTATTTCCATTTCATATTTCTTGAAAGAAACAATGCATATCCCTATACATTATATTATTTTTATCTAGTATATTAATTACATGCCATTAAACAATTTAAATAATATAAATTTTAATTAATAATATATAATATAATTAAAAATTTATAGATTTATATTTATATTTTATTTTAAGTTATTTAAGTACAAAGGACAAATACATTAGTTGTTCAATGATAATGACTTTTTCTTGAAAAACTCATTCTTATTTATAGTCACATCAATACAATTTTTTTATTAAGTTTATTCTCGTACAGATTTTGAATTGAATTTAACTATGGTTACTTGGATTGTTGTGCAAAAAGTTAATAGAAAATTCATAAATATTATTTTATTGGTTTAGCTATTATTTTATTATTTCCTTAGGAAACCCATTTTAGACCTCAAAATTCCCCTGATGGGCCTTTTTCACCTCTCTCGTTACATAAAGCTCATTTTCACCGTGTACCAATTTGTTTTGAGTTCTAAACACATCCTTTTGTAAACCTTAATTGAACATATTTTATCAAATTTGTGTTTCATCTTCCACTTCAAAGAGTCTGGGTTGCAATTTCTACGAAACTCACCTATTTATTACAAAAAACCTTGCCTCTAACGTGCTTCATATTCCACTTTTCAACAACATCATATCTTGTTTTCAATAGATTATAGAACTTCTATATTTGATGATGGAGACCCAAGAAGGAAATAACCAAGTAAAAGGAGGAGATATTGTGCGATATGAACCCTAAAACCTAAGTCTAGTTAACTATGACCATGCCATTAGGGTATCATTTGAACAACCTGGTTGTATTGGATTTTGTGAGAAGATTCAGTGCGAGGGTCACCACTTGCAACTCACTAAACAATTTTCACTAAATTTCAAAGGGAAGAAAGTAAAAGTTGGAAATTTGGAGTTTCTTTTTGCATAGCAATCATCGTTACTTCCACTGAGATCCCTTTACATGGTGAAGAATGGTTTAAAGGTATGGAGTTGAA
The DNA here is from genome assembly GCA_034641835.2 of Pinus albicaulis. NCBI lineage: Eukaryota > Viridiplantae > Streptophyta > Pinopsida > Pinales > Pinaceae > Pinus > Pinus albicaulis. The sequence continues at coordinate 617,871,330 of CM076580.1, forward strand.
TTTAGCTCATTTCAAAGAAATTTTGGAGCTTCAATACTAGGAGGGGTATGGGTCTCTTATCTTGAGGAGTTATCTGCAGGACCACCATAGCAAGCTGCCAAAGGTGATTCAAAGCTACTTTACATGTGAAGGGAGGTTCAAAAAATTCTATTAGTACCACATTATACTTCTAATGCATTTTACAGGCAAGAAACCCTTGAATATCCCTTACTATTTTTTTAGGAGTCTCAGCAAAATGGCTGAGAGAGTTCAAGAAAAGGGGAGTCAGATTGAACCTAGTTTATTCCATTTTTGATTGATTAAATTGTTGGTGATAAAATAACTTGAAAAGAGGGAGTAGTCATGGCAAGACTTTTTTATTTCTTCATGGTGGATGGCACAGTCCTCTAACAACCAAAAAAGTAAGAGAGGTACCCCATCAGTTGCAGTGAAAGAGGCCTCATATGAAACATTTGGCTCAATGAAAAAACCTTTGATTAATCAGAAATCAATGGAAAAAATAAGTGCCAAGAAACCTCACTTCTCACATGAGGTAGAAGAAGTGGCTAGGAGACCAAGAACAAGAGCTTTAGCCAAGAGATTTCCTGCAGACCTTACACATGTTCAAGTTGTTGAGATATCAAAGAGTGCACATGAAGAAGTGGAAAATGATGAAAAGTAAGAGAGAATTAAGTACCTACAAGATCAGTTGGACAAGGCTAATATAACAGTAGCATACTTGAAACAAGAAAATAGAGAACTCAGGAAGAAAATTTCACAAGAAGCTACCCAACCTAGTGAGCGAGAACCATCAAGGTAAGCATTGGTACATTTTGTTAAAGAAAAAATGAAAAAGGATCATAGATGCTGAATATTTGAAGGTGATAGTTGAGCAATCAAGGAAACCTAGTGGTGCCGGGGTAAGCCCACAGTCCCTATTTACTCAAAATTTTATCCTCAATCAGTGTATAGAATGCATTAAAATTTTGTGCCCGATCAAATCCACACTCTGGTAAATTAAATAAACTCTGTCTGAATTCTTTAATATCTCAAATTGGAGATTTGAGATATTAAATTAATACTCTCCCTCTATCTATGTGCATATAGTAATGCACCTTCTCTTTATCATTCAAATCAACGCCCTTTTATTAAACCCCCAATATCCAAAGTTCATATGCGGAGCTTCTTCCCTCAATGGTTTAAACCCATATAATGGAATTCTCACACTACCATTTAATATTTCATTAACATAACATTCGGCCCCATTTATATGCAATCCACACGATGGCAAATATTACTTTGCAATAGACCTTCGCTCGCACTTACATTAAAGGGCTTGGGTTAACGCTCTTGTCGAATTAACATTCAAACATTTCAACTAAACCTATATTAGAGCTTAGTATTTAATCTTCATACGAGGAGGTTCTTCTACATACTATACTTAGACCTTCGTTAATTAAATATCACAGTATTGCACTCGCTTCTCATATGGTTGGCCAAATAATGCTAAAGCTTCCGACATGAAACCATTAAACAATGCCTTATCAACCATTAGTAGGGTTATTCGACCCTGTGTTAATAACTTTCCTTGGGCCCACCTTCTAGGTTCAAACTTTATATATTAAATAAACCTTAATAATGTAATATCAATGGCCACACCTTTTTTAAATCTGCACGCCCATCCAACAGCTGTGATGACGTCGGATCGATTTGGATGATCCGACGAATGAAACCCAATATCACATTTTATTTTCTCTCAAACTTTAACGCGCCCAAATCGTGCAATAAAAATGGTTTTACCAAACCACTTGAGGCCACGTGTCGATCAATGGACTATATCGCATTTTTAATTTCGATACCACTAACCGCCTTCCAACGACGCGAATACCACGGTTTCTGGTACTCCGGTTTCACTATTCCTGCAAGGCTCTGTTTCTCCTTGCTCGAGGTTCCGTCAGCGCTTCAACAACATATTATAAAGTATTCACCTTCGCCTTCGTTATCTATGAATTTCAATCCTTTTGTATCACTTCTATGCTCTCGATACATACCAACCATTACGTCCAATATTGTATATCAGTGATAAATACTCACACATAAAATCACCGGGAATTCATAAGAACCGAGCCTCCTTCATACAGCAGGTGCATAATAAAATTAATTGTCACGCTCTCTCTGAAATATACCGAAACCCTCAAGTGCTTTAATTAACATAAATTTTCCCCAACATATTTAGGATCATGCTACAGCCCAATTATAGAGTTTTGTTACTTACAATTTCCATTCAACCTTAACCATGATATCGGTATTATTAACACCGACCCTTCCACTAAATGCAGAGCCTTAATTTAGAGCTCTATGATAGAGTTCCATCCACATAGTTAATCATAGGGATTCAACTATTCCCATACAGAAATTGATTCGACCAATGCACATGTAAAACTGGATAGATTCATTCATATATAAAATCTAGAATTTACTTACAAAGCTTTGGCCAGATCTTCAAAGTTAATGGCCTTCTATTCTCCTATTTTCCCTCTCTGGCTTTCTAACACTATGCAGCTCGGTGCAGGTCTCCCTGAATCTGCCACAGAGGTTTTTTTTATACATATTGGGAATCAATCGATTTAGCTTCCTACAATCATTCGACAGACTCTTCAACTCCTAATTTTAGCATAACCCTCTGATGGACTGAAACGAACTATCTCTTCCTATGCCCACTAATCATTCGGGCAGTTACATTTTCTTTACAATTAACTAAAAATACCTCAAATATGAATAAATTCATAGGGAAACAAAAACATGAGACCCCCCTTATGTTTATTATGTACACATATTGTCTTGAGCCTAATGCCCCTACATCAGACTCCCCAGGTTAAATTAATTCATGATCTCCTGATCATGTGTTTTCATCTTTGTATGCCTGGATCCCACACTTTGTTCTGCAACTGGTCATCTGTTGCAGTGTTCTTCTTTTTCATTCCTCCAGACTTCCATATCTTGGTCTGCATCTTTGCACTTGCTATGCCCTCACAGTCTGTGACTGTCTTCTTCTTGCTACTGCTGTTTCTCTACTTCCTTGCTGTTGTCCTTTTTTGAGGCATCTTCTACATCAGTTTTCTTATCAATGCTATTTATCTGTCTAATATTTCCTCTGACTGTTGGACTCTTACTTCTGTTTGCTGCACTCTTATTTCTTCAGTTCTTACTCTTGCTGTCAATTGCTGATCTCCTGCTGTAGCTCTAGCTTTTACTTGCTGAGCTTTTGCTTGCTGAACTTTTATTTTTTCAGTTTTTACTACTGCCCTATTCACCACCCAATCATCCATACCCTCTTTCTCTCTGCAACAGTAAAAATTTTCTTGATTTTCACTCATGACAATTTCTACATTTTTCGGCTTCAACAATTCTTCAGACTGGTATTTAATTCGCCAGTCATCATCCTCATCTCTTGTATTATTCCGAACTAAACATCCTTTAGTCCTCCCATCAGTATCTGCAATCAGGAAACAAAAATCAAAAGTATAAACTCTTTGTTTTCCTTTCTCCTCTTTTGGCAACACTTCAGCTTGTTGCTTCAACATTTTCTGCAACAACACTCCAAGCTGCTGTTCTGGCATTCCACACTCTTTTCTGGATGTTTTCTGCAAACATTTCAGCCATCTATTTTGTGCTTGTTTCTCATTGTCAACATGCTATAATTTGAACTCAGCATGTTCTTCTTCTTCTTCCTGGGCAATCCTCAGCAATTGCCTTCCTTCTTCTTGAATTACTTCAAGCTCTTCCAACTTTTCATTTTCATATTTTTTTAGAGTAAAACTCTGATTCTCCACTGCCATAGCAACCCAAAAATTCTGCCATATAGCCTTCTCTTCAACCTTCTCTTGGCCATTCGAACAAGCCAGTTCTTCTCTGCTACCAACAACAACAAAATTTTGCACATGAGACATGACTGTCTCATCTTCATTCTTCAGCTACTCATCTTCATTCTGCAATAGTTCTTCTTCTTTTAAGACAACTCCAAGTGATGGAATGTCTTATGTCATTCCTGTAAACACATCCAATTCATCATTTCCAAAACCCCAAGACCCAATGGTCTCAATTGATGATTCAATCACCAATTCTTCTCTATGTTTATCCCATTGTGTCTTTACATTCTGCAATCCCCAATTCTGAAATTGAGGTTTCCTCTCTTGCATAGGATCCTGTTGGTCCAACATATTCTCCAGCAGCTCAATTTCTCCATTCCATGGTTTAAAATCTCTCACAGAATTCTTTTCCTCTTTCAATTGACTGCCCAATGCTGTCAACTTATCTCCATCATCAACAGGATCTACATACACAAAAAATTTGTTAAAACAAAATTCACAAGGCCTCAGTGCCTTTCTCTGCTCTGCCAACATCTCAGTATGATGTCCTACAATTATCTTCTTTTCCATCAGCACATTAGTATGCTGATTTCAATTATTCAAACAATCTTCAATATTATTAGTCAGTCTCTCCTCTGCATCATCCTCTTCAAGGATGTCTCTCTACTCTAGTTCATAAGTATGAACTTTCTCCTTCTTACTCATCTCTATCATTACAATCTAAACAACTTCTCTCTGTGCTTCTGTCCTCTGCTCATGCCACAATCCTAACATCTCTTCTGAGGAAACATTTTCACCACCTTCACAATTCCAGTTTCCTACTGTCACTGTCTCTTCAGCCTTCATCAGAATAGAATTCCGATTTCCCATCTCTGCAAAACATTCAGCTATCTGTCCATCACTCTTCATTTGGCCATTTAACAAAATTAGTCTATCATTATCATCATTAATGAAAAATTCATCATCATCGAACACAACTGTCATGTCTTCATTGAAGCAATCCCTTTTATAAAACAAGGAATTAATGAATTCCTTTTGCTACAATAACAGAATTTGATCTTCATCTAAAAGATACTCATCATATCTTGCTTGGCAACAGTCAGCTTCATTTTTCACAGTTCCATCATATGAACTGCCTTCATTAACACCTGCATTCACACACAACTTGTCAGTTGTAAAAACATAAGACCCAATGGTCTCATTCGATTATTTAATTATCAAATCTCCCTGCTGTTCTAAGCCTTCTATGCTCTTCTGAGATTCTTCAATGGTCCTCTCTTCAAATTCCTCAAGCTGTCCCATTTTCAGCTTTTGGCCATCATCATAAGCTAAATCTCCTCTACTTCCAATATGTTGGAAAGCAGAACCTTCCTCCAATTGTGCATGGACATCTTCAAAACATGTAGCTGCTCCATTTTCTTCCTTAGTGACAACATCAACAGTTTGTTCATCTCCACATGGCTTTCCTGCAAACATACAAAATATGTTAGATGTAAGGCTCTTTAACCCTCTGGTCTCAGTTGAAGCTTCAGTCTTCAAGTCTTTCTCCAGATACTCAATCATTCTGAGTAATCTCTCTTCCTGCTGGGCATTTATCATCTGCTCTTTCTTCATTTGTAGCCTCTGCCACTTTACCTGCTTCTTCATGAGCCACCCTAATCTCTGGTTTTCCTCTATCATCCTCTCCAGTTCATAAAGCTACTTACTGATCTTAGCTATATCTTTCCAGTATTCTTCATCAGTGAGTCTCTTCCTTATGCCATTTGCTTTGGCATCTTCCCTCACTCTTCTGTTGTGGCCTCTCTCAGAACCTCTGCAATCTTTTTTGTGGCTATCAGTAGCCATCCTCTCTTCTAGGAGTTATTTACTCATAAGTTTCACTAGGCCTCTACAACAGCAAGCTCTCTTGCTACAACTTACCTCACCAATCCCTTCCTCCAGATCCGGCTTTCGGCAAGTACTGGTCCCCTATCTGCTGGAACCTTCTGAGCACTCTCTTCTTCTCTCTTTAGGCTTCACTCTGCAACTTTCTCTCAAGAAAACCTCTGTTCTTCTTTCCTCCAACCTCTATTGGGAATCCTCCAGGTTCTGCCACACTTCTTCTTCACTCAAAATCCTCTGCTGGATTCTTTTATCACTGCTCTCAAGCTGTGATCTACCTTCTGCTGAGATTTCTTCCTCAATTGTTTGCACTCTGCATTCTGCAAACAATACCTTCAAACCAAAGTTCAAATAAGGCTCATCACTCACCTCTCAAGATCCCTGAATGATCTTGCTTCCTTTCTTACCTGCACTGCATCTCTATCTGCTGCAATATTCAAGACTCTGTGTCATCAACTCCAGATTCTGCACATCTGGAGACCTTCACTGCATACTCAATCAAATTTGAAATTTTTTTAAACATATTTAACACCCAACTTTCTCACTATTCAGTACATGTGCATTTCAAAATAAAATTTTCAAAGAGTTAATTCAATTCAAGCTCTGATACCACTATGGTGCCAGGGTAAAAACCACAGTCCCTGTTTACTCAAAATTTTATCCTCAATCAGTGTATAGAATGCATTCACATTTTGTGCCCGATCAAATCCACACTCTGGTAAATTAAATAAACTCTGTCTAAATTCTTTAATATCTCAAATTGAAGATTTGAGATATTAAATTAATACTCTCCCTCTATCTATGTGCATATAGTAATGCACCTTCTCTTTATCATTAAAATCAATGCCCTTTTATTAAACCCCCAATATCCAAAGTTCATATGCGGAGCTTCTTCCCTCAAAGGTTTAAACCCATACAATGGAATTCTCACACTACCATTTAATATTTCATTAACATAACTTTCGGCCCCATTTATATGCAATCCACACGATAGAAAATATTACTTTGCAATAGACCTTCGCTCGCACTTACATTAAAGGGATTGGGTTAACGCTCTTGTCGAATTAACATTCAAACATTTCAACTAAACCTATATTAGAGATTAATCTTTAATCTTCATACGAGGAGGTTCTTCTACATACTATACTTAGACCTTGGTTAATTAAATATCATGATATTGCGCTCGCTTCTCATATGGTTGGCCAAATAATGCTAAAGATTCCAACATGAAACCATTAACCAATGCCTTATCAACCCTTAGTGGGGTTATTCGACCCTGCGTTAATAACTTTCCTCGGGCCCACCTTCTAGGTTCAAACTTTATATATTAAATAAACCTTAATAATGTAATATCAATGGTCATACCTTTGTTAAATCCACGTGCCCATCCAATGGCTGTGACGACGTCGGATTGATTTGGATGATCCGATGAATGAAACCCAATATCACATTTTATTTTCTCTCGAACTTTAATGTGCCCAAATTGCGCGATAAAAATAGTTTTGCCAAACCGCCTAAGGCCACGCGTCGATCAATGGACTATATCGCGTTTTTAATTTCGATACCACTAACCACCTTCCAACGACGCGAATACCACGGTTTCTAGTACTTTGGTTTCACTGTTCTCACAAGGTTCCATTTCTCCTTGCTCGAGGTTCTGTCAGCGCTTCAACAACATATTATAAAGGATTCGCCTCCGCCTTCATTATCTATGAATTTCGCTCCTTTTGTATCACTTCTATGCTCTCGATACATCCAACCATTACATCCAATACTGTATATTAGTGATAGATAATCACACATCAAATCACTGGGAATTCATAAGAACCGAGCCTCTTTCATACAACAGGCGCATAAATACAATGAATTGTCATGCTCTCTCTGAAATATACCGAAACCCTCAAGTGCTGTAATTAACATAAATTTTCCCCAACATATTTAGGATCACGCTACAGCCCAATTATGGAGTTTTGTTACTTACAATTTCCATTCAACCTTAACCACGATATCGGTATTATTAACACCGACCCTTCCACTAAATGCAGAGCCTTAATTTAGAGCTCTATGACAGAGTTCCATCCATATAGTTAATCATAGGGATTCAACTATTCCCATATAGAAATTGATTTGACCAATGCATATGTAAAATTGGATAGATTCATTCATATATAAAATATTGAATTTACTTACAAAGCTTTGGCCAGATCTTCAAAGTTAATGGCCTTCTATTCTCCTATTTGCCCTCTCTGGCTTTCTAACACTATGCAGCTCAGTGCAGGTCTCCCTGACTCTGCTACAGAGGTTTATTTTTATACATATTGGGAATCAATCGATTCAGCTTCCTACAATCATTCGACAGACTCTTCAACTCCTAATTTTAGCTTAACCCTCTGATGGACTGAAATAGACTATCTCTTCCTATGCTCACTAATAATTCGGGCAGTTACATTTTCTCTACAATCAACTAAAAATACCTCAAATATGAATAAATTCATCGGGAAACAAAAACATGAGACCCCCCTTATGTTTATTTATGTACAAAGATTGTCTTGAGTCTAATGCCCCTGCATCACCTAGAACTAGGTTTGTTTCTACGATGGAGATGCAAATGAAGAAGACTACTCAGCAAAAATAGAAGTTCGTATTTTATGATCAGAACGAGTTTGAAATACTATTAGAAGAGGTTGAAAGAGTTCAACATCAAGTAGATTGGCTTGTACAGAAAGATCAAAGGGATAAGTTGAGGTTATTTAATTAGTTGGAAATTGTTGAACCTGTCCTCCACAAGGCCAAACATAAGTTGAAGTGGACCTTGCCTCTCCATAGGCAAGTGAGAAATATGTATGCATAGAATTTGGTCTTAAAAAGGAGACTTACACTAGTAAAATAACAACTGACTTTGGCCACACAATTTAGAAGAAAGAGGAAGAGGAGAAAGTTAGATATACTTGCAGAAGCAACACAAAGTTAAAATTACTCATGTGGATTCCACTAAACTATAAATTTTTTTATTTTTTCTCATGAAGTCAGCAAAGATCAGTTTTGTTAAAGTTGCAGAAACGTAGCAAGGACTTGTTGCGAAAGTTGCAAAGTCCTTTATTTTGATATAGTGATGAATTTTTGAGGTTTTGAAATGGCTTTCGAGGTGAATAAAGATATCATACCAAGCATAAGATTTCCTCAGCCATTATGTATTCGTAGAAATCAATCATATGATGAGAGTTTTGAAGTTGTTGCAAAAGTGATAGTTTTGTTGTGAAAGCCTACTACATTGCCAACCAAAGGGGATCAAGTGATCAAGAGGTATGAAATCATTTTGAAGGATGTATCAGGAGTTAATTATCATCACAGGGATATTTTGAGACTACCTATGTGCTCCATTTTGTTAGAGGAAGCCTGCAAATATGAAACACTTGAAATGTTGTGAAATTTGTTGTGAAACTAGAAGATTTGTAGCAGATGTTGAGTTTTTTACAGAGTCCTCATTCCGACTTGTAAATTCAAGTTTTTGGGTTCCATAAGTTGGTTTATCATGTTTTTAGGTGTCCTTAATCCTGAGGATGGTATGGTTGATGATTTTTTATGAGTATTCCAATTTTCATGGTTTATCAAGTTAAAAATTACATTAGGTAATTAGTTCGTATTTTTCTGCAAAGTTGGTGACAGTTCAATGTAGCTAGATGTTTAATGGTTTTCCTTTCATGAATTTGAACCTACTAGGTGGGAGTGAAATATTTTGATGTATATACTATGTAAAAACTTAGAAAAAGGTTTTGTTGGTGAGTGTGAAGAAGTAAGGATGTTATTTGTATTTTGTATCAATTTTTCAAGTGAATAGATGAAGGAAAAAGGAGTTTGACAAGGATTCTTGTGTCATACCTTTGTGGGTATGTTGTCCTATGAATTATTAGTTTTATATTATGGTTCATGGTTTAAATATATGCCTTCATGCTTCAGCTTAAGAATAAATATTGCTTAATTCACTGTTGTGCTTTGTTTCATATAAGTTGAACATTTTATGTGTCTTTCCCTATTAAATAGAAATTCTAATTCATTTGTGACTTGATGCTTTGATTTTCATCCTCATGATACTACACTCAACCTCCCTACAATGAAATCAAGTTATATTATCAACAAAACTGCTTATCGTCACTCATCCTAAATCACCTTCACTATTCTTATTCACTTGAAATCATTACTTGAAATTGGTTCTATGTTGAGTGAGCCTTTCTTCTCTTACTTTCCTTCAAAACATTAAATCTAATTTTTTCTTCTGTTCCTCATAGCTAGCCTAACATAAAAACTAATTCAGTCGTGAGGTTGACTAAGAAAAACCCTAGTGGGAGAGCCCTATCCAAGGCTAGAAGGATTGGATCCTAGCCTAAAAGTGGTATGATTTTACCTCTAAATTTCTCTCCTCAAGCTAGAGAAATCAAAGAGAGTGATAACATTTTAGCGCCATTGTCGGGAACGAAAGGTTTCGCCTTCTCCAGGGAAAAGCATCAAAGTTTCAGATTTGACTGCTGATGGTGGAGAATAATTTGACACAAAAAGGTTAAACTATTCAAGTGGTGACTCCAAAAAAACTTGAAAAAGATGGAAGGACAACACATGAAAGCTAGGTACTTAAACCTGGATTTTTTTTCAAGATGTAATATTATGTTTTATAAACCGCTTCCAGACATTTCCTCAAAATTTCAAAAGGATTTTCCTCTGTCTACTATATCCAAATAAAGGCTACATATCTGGACTTGATTCGTGTTTTAAAATTGTATATCATTCCTTTGACGCTGCAAACACGTCTCTTATTGTATTGGTGATCTTGAAAAAGATCCCAATGATAATCATAGTCAAGCCAGTACAAGTCCATGTCAAAAATCACAGTCGTGGCTGCTGCAGTTCCTGATCCCAAGGCTTCAAGTTGTGTAGTATCACCAACTGCAATTTGTGAGATGTTTCTATGAGATGTAGATGGAAGCATGTCTTCACAATGAGTCATATGATGTGAAGCTCCTGAATCAAGTATCCAATTGTATGTACATTTACGTATGGCTTGGGCTGATAGAGCATGTCCATTGCCTATTGAAATATTGTGCTTCTTTGTGGAATCTTCTAAGGAATTCAACTTTATCCAACATCTCACTTCAATATGCCCTTTTTTGCCACATAAAGTACAAATTTCATCTGTTTGGGTCTTCCTCTTTTTGTTTTTTTGTTTTTCTTTGAAGATGATTCTTCATTCTTAGAAAATGGAGGAGAAGACTTAGTATTTTGCTTAGGCTTGGAGGGCGAGTAACGGGCTTGTGAAAATTTTTACTTTGGTTTAAAGCGAGCTTTTTTCTTACCTTTAGAGTTCTGAATCACCAAAGCTTGATGTGAAGAGCTAGAGAGAACATCTAGTTGCTTGAGCTTAGATTGTTATAGTATGAGATGATCACAAAAGATCTCAAAGCATATGACACAATCACAAAATATCTCAAAGTTGGGCATTTGAAATTTGTTACCAAGGACATCCCTTGATGCATAGAAGGTAGATGCAAAAACCTGAAAAAGACCCTTAAATTTTCACAAAATCAAGAAAATACATTCTGCATCTTTTATTTCCTTGCCACAAGCTTTTAATTGAGACAACAAAGACCTAGATTGAGCTAAATATTCCTCAATAGAAACATGGTCATTGTACTAAGGCTAGTAATTTAGTTTCCAATTATAATTATAACGCATAGAACTCATTTATACCTTCAAACACAACCGCTAGTTTTTCCCAACTTTCTTTGGGAGTTTCACATTCTTCAAAATGAAAAAATAATATATTGTGTGAAAATCACTCTTAACATCCATACCTTCGCATACGTAACCACATAAACAAAACAACCTACTAATCATTTCTCGGCTTTCTTCTATTGATTCTCGGATTATACATATAGCTGGTGTATTGCAGACAGCCATGAAACTTCTATTATCGATCCTATATACATAAATATATCATCTTCTACGTTACATGGGTAGCAGAAGGAAGGACTTGATACAGTAAGTATGTAATATATTTTAGTTTCTGAACACTTCAAAGCATAACAATTACATTCCCACGTGCAGAAACTAAACCTTTCAGAGCCCAGGCTGCCACTCGAGTATCAATTCCAGGAGACCGGATTCAACGCGACCAAGCTTCAATGACACGTCCTGAACAATTCGACCATCTCTTTGATCTACAATGTAGCTATCTTTAGCGAGGCAGTTATTTCTGGATTTTTCCACCGCTTTCTTTCCATTTGCCATGGGATGTAATTCTTGAAGAAGAGGCATCATGTCAATTTCAGCTACTCCCATAAAGTCATCCCATTTGAGTTTCGGGAAACTATCCTTATCCCACACTTCCTGCAAAATCCAAACAAATGATTCCTTCATATTACCGCAGATATATTTTCTTGCAATTTCTGTAGGGCAAGACAGTATAATCCCTGGAAAAATATAAATTAATTTTCAGAACCTTTAGAAATCTTCAGAGACGTGCTCCTTCTACAACTTGTATAGTTATGTAAACCACAGAACGAAGAATTAGCTTGTGATTTAAAATAAATACCGCAATGAGTGAGCAACGATCACTTGGAGAAATATTCATTATATCGAATTTCAGCTCTTCATTCCAGGTTGGATTAAGGTTCTTTTCTTTAACAGAAGTCTGCTGCTTCTGGAAACAGAAGGAAAAAAAGAACATCAACCGTTAGGGTTAGCTGATAAGGAAAGCGAAAATCATTGTCCCCATCAAAAGCCTCTGGAGTTACTATTTATGTAGCTAAGAGGAAAGTTACTGGATAGTCAGTTGAGAGATGACGGCTAATTCTTATTTAATATTAATTTAATTTAATTTAATCTAATTTCATATCAAAATAATTAAAAAAAATACTAATTCATGAAAATTGTGATGGATGCATTTTTGAAAACTAATTCTGGATAGATGCATTTCTGTTTTTAATTTTTGGTTAGATTGATTTTTTCACTTTAATCACATTGGAGGGTACCAAAGATCAACTAAATCTTAATCTTAATAATATAATTAATTGAAAAAAAAATTCCTCATCATAATTCTAAAAATAAAAATAAAAATAAAAATATAAATAGTATGATTAATCAATAAAGAAAAAAGAATTTTACTATCAATATAAATCACAAAAAAATCTATTATCAATATAAATCACAAAAATCTACAAAAATCTAACATTACATACATGTTTACCCATGGTGATGACAACGTAAGGATCGCTGCTCTGACTCCAGTCTCTGATCACTAAATTCGACGCCTTCGCCACCCGCACATTGAGAACACCAGACAGCTCCTCCATTTCTGCTCTACACGCTACACAACTTCACAAAACCTAACTGAGAACGTTCACGCAGAACTTCGAGTGAATACCTGTTATATAATGGGTACGAGCAGTCTAATAAAACCCTTCGAATTTTGCGAACAAAAGGAACATCGGAGCCGAATACAGTAACAAAGAATCAGAACTGACTAGAGTGATCAGGAATCATGAAAAGTAAAATAATTGAAAATAATTGAAAGTGAGTCGAATAAGTCTTTTCTGCAGACTTTATACAATAATTTGGGTTTATGTACGACGCCATTAATGGTATCTGAATAAAAAAAAACAAACAAATGAATCGAAAGTGACCAAAGTAACTGAGAATCATGTAAAATAGCATCATGAAATGAATCGAAAGTGACTAAAGTAACTAAGAATCGAGTAAAGTAACATCATGAAAATTTTTGGAAAAGCCGACGAATATAACTTTTCTGCATCCTTGATACATCATTTTAGTGACTACTGTATATAACGTCTTGAATGGTAGCTGAAGGCAAAACTAAAGAAAATACAGTCACTACATTCATAACCATTTGAGTGACTACTGTATATAACGTCTTGAACGATAGATGAAGGGAAAACTAAAGAAAATACAGTCACACATTCATAAAAAGATACATCGGTTATTAGGGATAGGTTGGCCATCTTTCCATTTCTGTCCTCAAGGCACATTTCTAAAAGTTACAAGGAAGGAGCAATTATGAAATGCTTCAAACAAGACGCTGCAACGCTCTTACACTTCCACGTAAAAGTTGATATGAAGCGGGTTCCCTAGACATGTTAGGAACTGTATTTGTATCCAGTTGAAATTAAAATGCTCCTTACTTCAACGGTGCTTATTGTTATGTATAGGTGATTAAAATTTCAAGTGAATGATAGAAAATGCTTCATTGTGATTGCCAGTAATGACATTTATTGCTAATAACATTATTAATATTTAAAAATTGTTTGCTCATGTGAATGGAGTTGAAAATATTATATATATATATATATAAAATTAAAATTAAAATTACTTATCATATAATATTTTATATAAATAATATTAATAAAATTGAGATATATTTACAAATGTCAATAAAGCTTTATTGATAAAATTTTAAACGTCACTTTTTATCTTTCAGTTGAAATTCACTCATGACTTAATAATATTGAATACTTAATCTAAATAGGTGGACACATGCTAAAGAGATGATTTAAAAATATAAATATATATATATATATATATATATATATATATATATATATATATATATATATATATATATATATATATATATATATTGAATCTACCTTTTTCTTTTCTTTTTTAATGAGAATCTTTCTAAATACTGAAGGCGATATCTATACATTTTTTTTTTTTTTTGGGAACATATTCATTTTTCATGATCTCACTCATCAAACATCATTAATACACTAAAGGAGTGCTTAATCATAACACTATGGATTCAGGGGGAGGCATTGGAATCATAGCCACATAACCACCTTCTAAGGAGTGGGTAGGCTAGGTAGCTAAGTCTATTTTATTGCTATTGATAATTCATATTTTTTTTTATATTGATATCCAAGTATATTTCAAATATTTATTGAAACTAGTCAAAGAGGTTGGTGGATTAGGGTATTCAGTAACTATATGGAGAATTGGGGGCTTGTGATAATCATGGTAAACTATGATTTTATGAAAACGTTATATATATATTTTTAAATCCATTTTCCATTTTCTTTCATCAAAGGGATTTATTTCATACTTAAGGCTAGTAGGGAAATTGATAAATAAATCTTTGGTGCATAATGTTACATAGTAATTTGAAGATCAATGAATGATGTGACATGTCTAATAAGTAGTGAAATGCATATCTCCATATGTAATGATAGGATATCTTCATAACTCTACACAATGAAAGAAATTGGTTGAGAGGCCTTGGGATCCAAAGGAAAAGAGGATTTTTTTTCTGAACATTGTTTACAATAATAAATAATTAAATAAATAATGGATGAACCAATTTTTGATGGGACAAATATCATGTTGGTGGGGATGGAATACCTTCCTTACACACATATAAAATAAATGAATGGAGAAAGAAGGCCTATAATCACCACCTACAATTACGGGAAAATTAAGAATGTTAATGAGTTTATATATACTAAAAGGCTACTTCACTCTAGTTTCACATCATTCTTTTGCTAGAAAAATAGAAGAAATGAAAATTCACAATCTAATTTTAATATGTATATTCCTCTAATGAGATTATGTAAGTTTTAAAATTAACTTCTAGTTGAGTAGTGAAAGGGTTCGAAGAGTGGTCCATGTCTCAGATTATACAACACATGAAACTCAACACTCATGCAAATAAGTCTTGTATGAAATATCCAAAAGAAAGATCTATATATTTATGTATGCCAATATCATTGGAGCCACTATCATAAAATATATATCAATCTCAATGTTAAGTAGACATTTGCAAGCTCCCTTGATGGAAGATACCTCCCTGTCTCTATCTTTGATGGAAACCCCTTGAATTTCTAGGGTCAAAGGATCAAAAGTTTTGATGAAGATATGCCAATAAATATTCCCCTAAGTTAAATAAACATTCTTAGAAGGTTGGAATAAAGCTATTCAGAAGAAGTCTCTACAAATATTTTGGAGATGAAAGGTGCAAGTATCCAAAATAACATGAAAGAAGTGGAAAACATTGTAAATAAGGATGCGTCTCTAGTAATTATTGCTAACAAACTAGGGATTCAAAGATAGGTTGATTGATAGTTCATATAGCGTTTACAAACAGGAATGGAATGATACAAATAGTCGAGGAAAAATCTCTAAGTTGCATGGGTGTGTTATGTTTTAGAGTTCCCAATTCATATAGAAAGGTTATATTATGTTTTTTGAGTTATTATTGTGGATTTATAAAATAATTCCACAAGCTCTCAAGCCTAAACTAATCCCCCATTCTACAGATAATTTGAAATATATCTCTTTAGTAATCGACAAGGTGTTCTCCTCTAACATATTAAGAATTGTTAAATCATTTTAGTTATTTAACCTCGTAAATAGTTCTTGAAAAAATATTTAGATAATCTTGGACATGTTGTAAAGCATCCTAAGTTATTATAGGCCTAGTTAGATACTTGCGCACCTAACTATATTTATAAATATGGGAAATTATAAAATGAGCAACCTAAGTCTCAAGGAGAAACAAAATGATAACCAAGGGTTGAAAACCAAGGGAGATACCATAATATCCTTGTCTTGAGGGAGATGCCATAAAACCAAGGGAGATACCATAAAACCAAGGGATATACCATAATATCCTCTCGTTAAAACATTTAACTCTTTCTTTGTATCCCATTTTTAGGTTCCCAAGTTATTTTAATAACATGGCGGGAGTCTTATAGTTAGAATTTTTTTCCAAAACTAAATTCTTAAACTCCCTTGAGCTATGGATTGAAATATTGTCTGAAAGACTGTGATTCCATATAGATACTCTACCTTATAAAGTGTATGGGATTTTTTTGCAAGAACCATAATAAAAATGTAACTCAAGCATTCGTAAATGTATGTAGAACTCATCCATATGGTTTTTAGCTTTGGTCTCCTTGTGGAGATCAAACTTTGACAAAAACGTTTCTAGATGTTTTGGCATCTTGTGAATATTATGCAATATAAATCTGCATCATCGATGGTCTCTTTCCTCCTCCTCCTCTTTTGAATATGAATAACATTTTCCTTCCCCATTAAGATTCGCATTGTAATTAGGATGTTCCTTGTCAAAAAATTAAAAATCACCCCTTTCATTGTTTGGATTCCCCTCAATGGGTGGAAGTTCCCTTTGATTTTATGTAGGTTAAACTAAATCCTTAAGGGTTGCAATAACCAAATATTCCACCGAATAATCCAATATACCACTAGGATACTTTTCTTTCTTTACATGCTTATGAGGAAAAATAGCAACAATAAGGAGTAAACTAAGAGATCTCGCAAAATCATGAGTGATGTGTCGAATAGTATGGAGTTGATTATAATTAATCTCAAATTCTTGTCCCATACTACACTAAATTATTTCTTCTTTTTCAGGAGCATGAATTCAAGTATAAATGGAAACATTATTGCATTGTATGAAAGTCTCCTTATTAAGATGTGGTGAGTTTCATCCATAAAAAGGTGGTTTCTCTCCTTCTGGCACCCAAATTTTGATGTTGCTATATCCTGAAATCATACAAGGGGGTCTCCGTGGTGAAAATTATCAACTAAACTTCTCACCATTTGGTGTAGGAGACCTTATGGAAAGAAGGCCTGACTACCATATTTTCTTAGCAATTTTCCCTACCTATGCTGGTCAACACAAGAGACTAATGTACATGGAATTTCAGATGAATGACTGAGTATGCCTTGTGGAATGTTAAATTTTACAGTGTGTGAAGGTTCTTATACCAAAGGGGAAATAAAGGTAAGCCTTCAAGAGCGGAGTAATAGTATTGATCTAAGAAAGACACACGAGCATATATATATGAATGAATCGTTGATAAACTAGAGAAATAGTGCACATGGAAGCAATGGTTGTTAAAACACATACAAAAAACCTTTAAACAAGATAAACACCCAAGTCACCAAAATAGTTCAATTTCTTTAGTAGCGTTACAACAGTTACAACATACCCAGGAAAGTGTGTTGGCTCAGTGAGCTTCAAGTATTAAGGAAAATTTCCAATACACATTGGTACAATGACTGCAGATATCTCCAATAGTGGAGAATTAGACCAACCACTTGCTCCTCTAAAAGAACTATCTTCCTCTCTAATTTCATGTAGGAGGAGCCAACATGAAAATTCATTTGCATGAGTTATGAGGGTGTATATATAACAAATGGGGTGGTTATTCACTTGCCTTGTAACTCTTTGACTACCCTCATGAATCTTTGACTTCATTATTCCCTTTTGACTCCATGAATTTTCACATTCTATAGATGACTCTTGGTCTTCCACTTTACATTACATTTTCATATCCATAAATGATGTGGAAAATGATGACTCATATAATACTTTGACATGACACTTTGATAAGACATGATATGGTATTGTTGACATGGACTGGTGTTGGAATTGTAGTGTTGGCATTAATGTCAAGAAGATCTTTGTGCATCTGGTCATAAGCAGGAGTGATATGTGATGAGTGTGATGGATTATTGGTGATGGTCTTGTTAGTTGGGATTGATATCAACATACTTATAACAAGACCTAGGGGAGATGATGTTATGACTTCTAACATGTATATGGATATACATGTTGTGATTGGAGATGTTTCCGTTGTAGGAGAGTTGGATTGATGCTATGGGTGTTGATTTTATGTTGCAGCTTGGAGATGTTACTCCTACACGTGGTTGGTGTGCTTCTCTAGATGTTGCATATGTATCTACATGTCTTGAAGAAATTTCATGTGTTTTTACATGTGTGAAATTTGGTTTCTTGTGTTGGAGGTGCTTATACCAGTGATTGAGGCAGTTATATGCCTTGATGTTGCTACTATAGGTGTTGAGATTGCTGCTATAGACAATATGTTGCTTCCATAGGAGTTGGAGGTGTTGATATTGGTGTTGAGGATGGAAGAATATGTCTTGCATGTCATAGAATTTTTACTTGACTATTAATCAGTTGCAGATTTGAAACAAAGACTCGGAGGAGTCCTCAAATGATAGAAAATATGGTCCATCAAATGCCAGAGTTTCTGGACTGAAAAAAATGTTTTAATTTAGTTTTAGGCATAGTTTTTTAGTTTGGTGTTTGGATAAAAGTGATAGTTTTGCATTTTATTTTATGGGGAAATGAGGATGGATCTCAAAACTATGAGAGATGGGTTCTGTACAAAATGGACCAAATTAGCTATTTAGCTAGAATTTTTTCAAAATTTGGTCTATATTGAGATAAACGAAAGGTTCTTTGAAGGTTCCTCTGCCTAGTCACATGCTTGCTAAGCCAACAAAGTGTTTTTAGGGCCATAATTGCTTAGAGACAGGCGTATAGGAGCGACTATGTCTCCAGGAGGTGAAAGGTGCATGAACGATGTGTTGTGGTAGTGACTATGGAATTTGCATGAGTTTTTCTCTGGATTTATCACGCCATTGAGATTAATTGTGTGTATTGGAGACATTCTTGATCGTAACTTCTTGGTTGATGGTAAGAAATGTTCGTGTGACCTACATAAGATTATTAAAGTTGAAAAGATAAAAAAGGATAGTGGAGTTAATGGTTTATTGGGTCAATGAAGTGAATCTGGATGAAATCAAGCATATGAACAATATTGTTGAGCTTAGTAGATCTAAGTAATTATTTAGTTGAGCATTTAAATTCATCTACATTTTGGAGATAGCTAATTGTGAGATGGTTCATTGTCTAGTTGAGTTGTGGAGTGAGTGAGAGATTGGAGAAGAGCCTGTGAAGTGCATGTGTTGTATTATGCATAATTTTTGAAGCATTTTATAGTTATAGAAATAGTGAGTTCAAGTATGATTTACTCGTGATATTGATGTAGTGATTGAGGTTTTTTGTGTGGTGTCTAGGTGGTGTGGATATTTTTTTGCGGAGTTTTCTTATGATCTTGAGCTGTAGATATAATTTGATAGATATTTGATGTAATGTTGTTGCAATGCTCATGCTAAGCAATTTTTAGGAGTCCAATTTAAAAATATATGAAAGGAGGCTCGCATGGAGGTATTGAAGGCATCGAGACTTTGAGTAGATAGTGATTTGGTGGATTCAGCAGAGGGAAGAGTTTTCTCCATCCAATTGGAGTTGGATAGTTTAATGGTAGTTAGATAAGGATCGTTGATGATGGTGACCATCAGAAGATTGTAGTTCGTAGATCTGAGAGAGAAATAAGTTATTGTCTAAAAGGACCAAAATACTGTGAAATAAGTTAAGTCTTCAAGGCTCATATGAGTGAGCTTATCCATGTATAATTTGTTCATAAGATAATAAAATATTGAGCAATGCAACAACAATAGGGTGGTATTTTTCTGAGGATGGGTTTTCCACCAGAATCACTTGTGCTCATTATGTAATTTATTTCAAGGTTTCCTGTTTATGTTTGATGCACTAATCTCTAATTATGTGTTTCAGTTTATGGATGTTAAAGATTAAGTAATTGAAGAATATTTGTATAAGTGCTCACACTACTGATTCACTCCCCCCCTCATAGTAGTGATGTAGTTTCCAATAATTGGTATCGGAGCGGGGATCTTGTCTACAACTTGATACTTATAGAGTGGATCTTGGATATTTTGGTAGAAGTTTTGCAAATTTACCGATATGGATCAACAAGGTATTCCAGTTCTTCATAAAGGTAAATTTTCAACTTGGAGAGTAATTTTGGATTTGTATTTTATATCTCGATGAAAATAATTTTCTATCGGTAGAGCATGCAGTTAGATATGAATTGATGAGATGCGTAAAATATTTTTTTGAATAGCATCTAAAAATATGATAGCATGCATGTGAAGCATTGTGAAACTGCCAAAGGTATGTTGGATAAGTTTCAAAAGTTGTATCCGGGACGAAAATTACATTTTTCAGAAATGGAGAAAAATGATAAGGATTCTACTTGTATTGCAGTAACTAATCGATCCTCCTTACAAGATGAAGATGAAGGAACAAGTGATAAAAATGAGAGACCAAGCAACAATAATGAAAAGAAATCAAAGATAATGTAACTTGAATAAGAAATTCAATGATTGAAGGATGAGTTAATTTCTACAAGAGAAGAAGCAGAGATGCTCAAAACTAGTTCTCAAGCATCTACATGCAAATTTGAATTTTTTGTAGAACCCAGTAGCAACAAAAATAATGAGATCCATGATCCATGCAAGAAGCAAAAAAATAAGAGAAGGAGGCTGAATAGCATGAATATAATTGACAAGTTTTAGAAGTGTGGAGTTCGTGGACACATAGCAACAACGTGTTGTAAGGATGAGGTCAAACTCTCTCATCAAAAGGATCATCCAAAGAAGAGGCTACATGAAGCATTCATGCAAAGAATATTTCCATCTATTAGGTATAATATTCCTTTTATGGTTATTGTTTCTCGTGTAATTATTTTGTCCATAGGACTATTGACTATAGGTCACATGCAAGGAATATAATTTGTACTAATAGAGGATATAAACCTATTTCTCATTTCCTTGGTCTCATTAGATTTTTTGCATGTGACAATATTTTCCATAAGGAAAAGGATTCCAAGCTTCCAATGTATTTTAGGAGAACGAACCAGAGAGAGAAGAATATGCAAATGCAACTACATACGAAGAAGAAGGATCAACATATGGATGTTTGGATGAGGAAAGAGTAGCAAGGTACTTCCACCAAAAACTAAGGCATCGTTGGTCTCAGTGGGAGAATATGGTTCCATTATGAGTTACATGAAATTTTTTATTTGTGCAACCATATGGGAAAGTGTATGAGAAGACAAATATGCATTTCTAGAGATGCATGTGTTCATGGGGAATATATGAGTTTTTGATGTGCACTTTCATTTTCATATTTATATCTTTTCAGTTTGGTTTTAGTTGGGGTAGTTATATGTTTTGGTATGTATTTATGATAATGGTGTTATGGTAGCCATATAGGTATTCTCATGTGCATTTTCTAGGTGTTATTGGGATCACACATCCAGGGGGAGAATTGGGGCTTCCAAATGGATTTGAAATGTGTTGGCATTATGTTCAGAAATATTTTTGTTGTTGTTGTGATACATTGCATGGAGGATGCGACAATGTTGTTTGCATGACATAGTTGGTATTTTGATGATGATCATTCTTCTAGATCATATTTATGTCATGTATTGTCATGCATGTGTAGCTTCCATGGATATCAGATGATATGATACATCTAGAGTATATGTATGATTTCTTGTTTATTCTACATCTAAATCCATGATACATCGTTTTTTTTTATGTATTTCGATGGATGAGAGGTGATGATTTACATTGCTACTGATATATGGATAAAACATGTTACTGCTCATATGTTGTTGAATGGATGAAATATGAGAAGGTTGATTGCTGCTGCTCATGATAGTTTTGATGCATAATGATGGATGAGATATTTTATACTCATGATGATTTATATTTTTCTACACATACATGGAGTATACATGATTTATTTCTCACCGATTTATTGACTATACCTCATTGATAATAATTTATTCATTTATGATAAGTCTATGAATTTGTTGTTACTCATGATGTTTGGAAAGATGGATGTCACTACTTGGTATTTGATATCATCGGGAGATATCTCATGATGATGTGGATGTATTTGTTTCTACCTATGATATATTTCTTTATTGAATCTATTAATTGACTTTCTAGTTGATGCACATATGGAGTATGGTGTCGATTTCTAGTGGATGTTATGATCTTTTTGCAGGATTTTCATTCATGAAATTGTGATGGACAAGGCGTTGAGTGGTAATGCACTAGAATATAATTTGGATAGTGCTTATATTTTGTTTATATATATGGAGAGCTTATGTCATAGATCATGAAGGCCTTGTATTTTGATGCATATGCCATGGATTGAATTTCTATCGTTGTTTCCATGTCGAACATATTAATTTCTCACTATTTGCATGTACTCATGTTGTTTAATGTATTTGGCATGTGTTGATGAGAGCACCATTGTGTGCAGATGTAAAGCCATTTACTATCATTGATTTATATTTGGTAACATTGCTCATGGAGTGACCCTTGGTGTCTAGTATGTTTTGTCATTATATATGTATGGGTCAATGGAATCCAATTCATATACGATGATGTATATATTGATGTAGCCCCATTATTTGGGTGCATGATGTAAAATTGGGTCCATAGAGTCATGGTTGGTGATAGGTGTAAGGGAGTTATATGTCCATTCTATGTACTTGTCACAACTATTTACTTTCTCCACAAAGCATTATGATGTATTGTAATGTATTGTATATCAAGTCCTAATTAAGTTTAAGTCATAGTTCATGAGTATTAGTATCATGCATTTAGAAATGAGGCTCATTGTACAAAGCATATGTGTTGGATCAAAAGGTGTAGTATTGAGTGCAACTCCATTACATGCTTAGGGGGAGCATGTTTTAGTCTTAAAAGTTGGCATGGAATTGGTTAGTGGTGTTATTTTGTGGTTTCATTGTTTTCATACTTATCATCCAAGAGATACTTCATGGGTTGCATAATTTTGGTGTTGAGTATGAGAAGGGGATCACTCTTCTCTTCTGACACATTATTGGTATTTTTCTTTAGTATTTGACAGCCCTTCTCCATTGATGTCAAAGTGGGAGAGATTTTGACTTGATAGGTGAGCCTCACATGTTGTATTGAGGTGGAAATCAATGCCAAAGGGGGTGTTTGTTGGCATTGTAGTGTTGGGATTGATGTAAACAAGCTCTTGGTGTTTTTGGTAATATGGAGGAGTGATGTGTGATGAGTGTGATGGAAAATTGGTGATTGTATTGTTATTTGTCATTGATGTTAACATACTTATTACTAGACGTAGTGGAGATGATGTTGTGGTTTTTGACTTGGAGATGGATCCACATGTTTTGATTGGAGATGTTTCTGCTGAAAGAGAATTGGATTGTTGTTATGGTCATTGATTTTGTTTTGTAGCTTGGATATATTGTTGATGCAGGTGGTTGGAGTGATGATCTAGATGTTTCATACGTCTCTACATGTCTTCCAGACATTGCATGTGTTGTTGCATGTGTGATATGTGGTTTCTTGTGTTGGAGGTGCTTCTACCAGTGATGGAGGAAGTCATATGCCTTAATGCTTCTATTGTAGGTGTTGATGTTGCTGCTACATAGGATAGTTCGTTCCTTGAGGCGATGGAGGTGTTGGCATTGGTGCTAAGGTTGGAAAAAAATGTCTTGCATGTAATAGACTTGTTCCTTTCTTATTCACTAGTTGCATAATTGACACAAAGGCTTGGAGGAGTCCTCATATAATGGAAAATATGCTCCATCATATGGAAGAGGTTCTCGAATGAAGAGCATATGTTTTACTTCATTTTTAGGCCCAGTTATTTAGTATGGTGTTTGGATAGAAGTGACAATTTTTCATTGGAGTTTCCATGCAAATGATGATGGACCTAAAAATTCTAAGACATAGGTTTTGTGCCGAATGGACCAAATTATATTTTTAAGGGGTGGTTTTTTAAATTTTTGAATAGTTTGAGAGAAAGAAAATGTTATTTGAAGGTTACTTTTCCTAGTCGCATGCTTTCTGAGTCAAGGGAGTGGTTTTGGTGCCATAATCACTTGTGTACATGGCTATGGGAGTTACTATTTCTCTAGGAGGCTAAAGTCGCATGTATGATGTGCTTTGGCTTTCTTGGGTTGTTGAGCTTATTTTTGTGTATTGGTGAAATCCTTGATCAAATTTTTTTTCTTTATGGTTAGAAAAGTTCACAGGACCTCCATAAGATGATTAAATTTGAAAAGATAAAAAATTATAGTGGATTATTGGTTGATTGGGTCATTGAATGGAATCTAGATCAAAACAAGCATATGGACAAGATTTCTGAGCTCAGTAGTTTTGAGTAATTAATGATTTCAACACTTGAGTTCATCTACATATTGGAGATATTTCATTGTGTGATGGTTGATTATTTATTTGAGTTGTGGAGTTAGTGAGATCTCGGATAAAAGTCTCTAAGTTGCATGCATTTTATTATGTAGAAATTCAGAAGCAGTTTGTAGTTGTAGCAATAATGGGATGAAGTATGATTCAACCATGATATTGGTGTAGTTATGAGGTGTGATGTGTGGTTTGAAAAAGTGAGTTGAGGAGATTGTTTTCTAGCTATTGTGGAGATTTTTGTTTGGAATTTTGATGGCAGCTTGAGATGCAAATATCATTTCATAGATATTTTATGTTATGTTGATGCACTAATCATGTTGAGAATTTTTTAGGAGTCCAATTTGAAAATAGATGAAAGGAGGCTCACATGGAGGCATAAAGGCATTGAGACTCTAAGTAGATATTTATTTGGTGGATTTAGTAGAGGGAAGAGTTTTCTCCATCCAATAGGATTTGGAGATTACAATGACAGTTGGGTGAGGACCATTGATCATGGTGTACTTTAGAATATGGTACTCCATATATCCAAGAGAGAAACAAGTTCCTATCTAAAAGGACCAAAATAATATGAAATAATTTGAGTCTTCAACACTCATAGGAGTGAGCTTATCCATGTATAATTTGTTCAGAATATAATAAAATATTGAGCAACGCAAGAACAACAAGGTGGTTTTTTTCTTGGGATGGGTTTCCTACTAGAAACAATTGTGTTCATTGTATGATTGTTTTCATGGTTTCAAATTTATGTTTGATGCACTAATATATAATTGTATGTTTCAGTTTATGCATGTTAAATATTAAGTAATTAGAGAAAAACTGTATAAGTTTTCACAATACGGATTCAACACCCTCTCTTAATACTGATCTAGTTTTCAACAACTGAATGATGATATAGAAATTTTATGCCTTTATTTATGCTACTATCTTTGTGTCTTCTTGGAATATGGTACATGTTTTCCTTATTCCTCCTCCACAAGGCTTGAAGGTAGGGGTTCTTCATTATGATCTTGATATTCAAATCTTGTTGCATTTTCATTCCCATTCATCTTCCCTTTCAATGATCAACTTTTATTTGGAGATGCATAGGTGTCTTCTAGCATGGTATGCTTCTTCTTCTCCTTAATCATAATCCTATAATGATAGGATATAATACCTACAAATGAAATCCAGTCATGATAGGACGACATGAGTTCAAAAGCTTCTAGTTAACATGCCATATGAAAATAATTAACTAAGCTATAACTGGGTGTTGGAATGATAAACTAGCTAAGGGATTGTGTAGTTGTGTAGTTCAATAGGTCATGAGAAAGGACTACACAGTGCACAATCTAGGAGGGCCAGGGTAGATTGACTGCATAGTTGAGGAGCTCAAGGAGGAATTTTTTAGGCTTGAGGTTTCCCAATGCCTAGTTATCGAGGGAGAGAGGCCTAATAATTACACTGTTCAAGGAGGGGAGATGAAAGTGTAGAAATTTGCTGAATAATAAATATTCAAGCACTGAGATTATCCCGATCATACACAAATTCGATTTTCTGCATAACACATAATCTCTTCTACAAATTAATCATCACATGCGGAAAATAAAACAAGCGGTAGAACATCAATTCACACACATAGAATGCAGCATGTATGGGGAAAGCTTATAGCTGAAAACCCCCAGCTATATGTATCATATAAATGGATGAGAACATGTAACTTTACACAATACAATACTCCTCACAAGTACTAAGTACTGTCTCCAAAAGCTACACACAAAACTAGCTCAGTTTTGAACAGGTTACGAGTTCAAAACTCCTCCACTAGCTGCCTGCCTCTACTGCGCAATCCAAAGTGTGAATGTAGCTGAACCAAGTTCGAATTCACCTTGATTGAACAGCGCAATCATCACTGGCACTCTCATCCCACTAATTGTGCAAATCTCATGCACAACTAATGTACAACTGCTGTCGATCTCACCCTTCCATCTACCTCTTCCACTGGTCTTTCACTGAACTGTCCATGCACTGAGTTAACTGATGTGTTATTTAGTTTAATAATGAGTTAATAATCAGTGAATTAAATAATATTTAATTCACCCAACTCATCTCTAGTGTAATCTCCAGTTAAACTGATCACAACTAGTTCAACTAGTCTCAACCCCGTCAACTCCTCAATCAACTCCATCAAACTCCGCCACTTGAGCTCTAACTGAATTCAACCATGCATTAGCTCACCAAACCCATGGGAATAGCGTAAATCCTCATGTCAACTGCATGCCCCACCTCTGGGGGTCAAACTGAAGTGCTCCAAGAGAGTAAAATGAAGTTTAGAGTCCAAATATTATTAAGGGTAAATAATATTTGACTGTTCTATTTTTAGACAGGCAGTCTAAAAATAGACTTCGACCTAAATGTCTAAAAATAGAAGTCCATCTATTTTTACCAACATGACCAATCCTCCAAGAATAGCATACTACAACTCCCAGTACATGATCCATATGTCTAAAAATAGACTTTGCGCCAAAAATAGCCTGTAGGCCCACCTAGTGAAGGCGAATTCATCTCACTAGGCTCCATCATCTTGCTGCATTTTCAACACTCCCTCTCAGCAAGATATGGATTATCTGCAACCCCTATCCTGCCTCTGTGGAACTCGAATTTTCTCCTGGTGAGCGCCTTCGTCAGAATGTCAGCATCCTGATCCTCCATGGGAATATATGAAAGCATCATGATCCTCCGCTGAACACAGTCTCTGATATGATGGTACCTGATGTTGATGTGTTTGGATCTATCATGAAATAGTGGATTAGCCGAGAGCTTAATGCAGTTCTTTTTATCAAAATAAATCACAGTAGGCTCCAAATGTGACCCGAACAATCCGACGAGGATCTTCCTCATCCATATAGCCTCGCATGCAGCCAAACTCACTGCCATATACTCGGCCTCTGCTGAACTGAGTGCCACGGATATCTGCTTCCTACTGTACCAGGAAACTGCTGTCGATCCAATGCTGAAGATACCTCCATATGTGCTCTTCCGGTCTATTGGGCTCCCTGCCCAATCTGCATCTGTGAAGCCATAAAGCTTCACTCCATCCTCCTATCTGTACCATAGTCCATATCCCGATGTGCTACTGAGATAACGCAATACATGCTTGCCTGCCTTCCAGAAGAGCTTGGTAGGCTTAACCATAGCTTGCAAAAGCTGGTTAACAACATAGCATATATTGGGTCGTGTATTGACCAAATACATAAGCGACCCCACCAACTGTCGATAGATAGTGGCATCCACTACCTCCGCTGAAGTAGCATCCTCCTTCCTCCAACCACCAGGAAGAGGAGTATCAACAGGCTTGCAGCCATGCATGTTGAACTTCTCCAGTATCTCCCGGGCATACTTGCCTTGAGAAACAAACAGTCCATCACTGCGCTGCCAAATTTCCAATCCCCGGAAATAATGAAGGAGGCCCAAGTCCTTCATCTCAAACTCCTTTGCAAGATCAGCCTTGCATGAGTGTATCAACAGTTCATCACCTGTCAAAATCAAATCATCTACATAAAGTACAATGATCAGCAACTTACCCTCCACCACAATCTGGTATAGGTTCGGATCCGCCTCACTCTTGGAGAATCAGCGCTTGGGGTCGTGCGCGTATCCATGTGTACCAAGCACGAGGTGCTTGCTTAGCCCGTACGATGCTCTCTTGGGTGACAAACATGCGACTCACTGCTGAAGATCTCGAAACCTTCAGGCTGTTCTATGTACACCTCCTCCTCAATGACTCCATTGAGGAACACAGTCTTCACATCCATTTGATGGATGTGCCATCCCATATGCACTGAGAGAGCTAGGATCGTCTGTATGGAAGAGTACCTTGCGACAGGTGAAAAGGTCTCCTAATAATCAATCCCCTCGATCTGCGAGAAGCTAGGGGCGACAAATCTCGCCTTGTACTCCTCCACACTCCCGTCAGCCGCCTGCTTCACTTTGTAGATCCATCGCGAACCCACCACTCATTTCCCTTCCGGTCTTGGGACAATCTCCCATGCACTATTTATGATGATCGAATCATATTCTTCGATCATGGCATCTACCCATGCGGGTTCCTCCACAGCTTCCTCGAAAGAAGATGGCTCTGTCACGACACATTTTCTCACAAGAGCCATGTATCCAGTGTACCGATCCAGTGACTTCCTCTGTCTGCGCTGTGTTGTAGGTGGTCCTACAAACTTCTTTGCATCTTGAGCCAGTAGCTCAGCCTCTGTAGTGCGCTTGCGCCCTCTGATGGTTGGCGCTGCATGAGTGGTTTCTTCCACTCCATGAACTTCTTCTTGTGGCTGATCCACATCCGGAAGCTCATCCTTAGGAGCTAAAAGCTCCTCATCTGCATGCAAGTGTGGCTCCCTCTCAAGCGAACATTGCATGGCTTTCTCCTCCTGAAATTTGATATCCCGTCGCACAAAATTCTTGCGACTGTCTGGCACATACACCCGATAGTTGTGGGGCATATCAGTGTACCCCACAAATATTCCAACCTCTGCGGTTGGATCCGGATTCTTTCTGGCATCCTTCGTCACATGCATGTAGAAAGGAGAACCAAAAATCTGCAAATGGGAAATGTTAGGCCTCTTTCCAGAATAAGCCTCCTCCAGTGTACTCATGCCAAGAATCTTGTGAGGACAACAGTTCTGCACATATACTGCTGTATTTCATGCCTCAGCCCACAAATGAAGGGGTAGGCCCTGATCATGCAACATCGCCCGTGCAGCACCCACAATAGTTCTGTTCTTCCGCTCAGCCACCCCGTTCTGCAGTGGGTTATGGGGTGCGATGAGCTCTCTATGAATCCCTTCTGTGCTGCAAAAGTCCTTGAATTCAGTCGAGATGAATTCACCACCATTGTCGCTCCTAAGAGCCTTCACCTTCTTCTCCGATTCCTTCTCAACTAGTGCTTTGAACTCACAGAACTTAGAGTATGTCTCGCTCTTCTTCTGCATGAAGAAAATCCAGCACTTTCGAGAGAAATCATCAACAAAGATCACGTAGTACTTGTGATTTTCTATCGAAGCTACTGAGAAAGGACCACACACGTCTGTGTGAACTCTCTCAAGGATCGTCGTGGCGCGACTATCCTTCTCATGAAAGCTAGCTTCCACAAACTTCCCTAAATTACACCCCTTGCATTGATCTAAATGCGCAAGGGTGCCCTTAGGAAGCTCAGTAGAAGTATGCTGTAGGATCTTCCAAGCTCCATGGTTAAGGTGGCCCAATCTCTGGTGCCACAGTTTGCCCTCATCATCTCGGCTCACCACTTCTCCCGCTTTGCATGCCATTGCTGCGCAGCCATCTACTTGCAACTGATAAAGGTTCTTGACTCGAACCTGTATCTTCCAGGTCTCTCCAGTTGTCTTATTGCGTAGGAAAGCCTTTCCTTCCCTGAAGACCACTCATACCCCTTGTCTTCCAACATCGCCATAGAGATCAGGTTCTTCATCAATCCTGGAACATGCAAAAATTCTTCAATATGAAGGGTTTACCAGACTCCCTCTCAAAGGAAATGGTACTGATACCAGTCGCACTGTATCTACCATCATCGCCCATCTCGATGTGCACTCCAAGATCCTTTTTCTCTAGATCTGAAAACAGATCTCGATCTCTGGTCATGTGAAATGACGCACCACTGTCCAAGAACCATACTGATCCCACCACACTTGAAACCAAGCATGCGATCAGTGAAAAATATAGTTCGAATTGAGAAGCCAATGCCTATCCCTCTGCAGATCCAATAGCATGCTTATTTTTCTTCTTCTGCGGACAATTTGTGGCATAATGTCCGTGCTGGTGACAGTGAAAACACTTCACCTTGGACATGTCTTGCTTCTTGCCTTTCGCACCAAACTGAGAAGCCTTCTTGCTCTTCCCCTTCTTTGCTTTGGTAGCCAAAGCACAATTTTATTTATCAGTTACCTTTGATGAAGATCCGTCCCTGGTAGTCCTCCTGATCTCCTCTTGCATGAGATCCGACCACGATCATCCCATCTCGGCAACTTCTCCAGGCCATTGTGTATGCGATAGGGTAACTCTTCGGAAGACCAAGGAGAACGGGTCCACCAATTCCTCATCATCGACGGTCACCCTTTGACTCATCTAGGTGAGTGAACTTGGTAGGGGTATTTTGCGATCTTGTTGCCTTTCTCCATCTTAATGTTTACAGGTTTGTCTTTGGCCTTAACTTCCTTTGGTCGCTATTTCTCTGGAATACTCATTAACGCTTTCCACATTCAATATGGAAAGATTTTCCATGAAAATTTGGATACAATGTGATCCTTTACGCCCCTCACGAATCCTTCGACATTTTGCTTGTTTCTTTCGCCAGGCTTCCACAACAGCAGCATCATTAGAAGTAGGCTTTGGAATCTCTTTCTCCATGAATTTCAACAGCCCATTATCATCTAATATAGCCTCCATGCGGTCCTTCCATGCAACATAATTTGAATTTCCTTCCAAGTCATATTCTAGTCGCAAACCGTTGAAAGACATTTTCGCCGCCGCACCAAGAACACAAATCTGCAACTTCGAATTTCACCACTAGCTGATAACTCACTCGCTTCCGATCTACACTTGAGAAAAAATTATTTCCAAATCAGAGATTGACTGCATGGGCATTTACCAGACCTTTCACCTTCAAAAGAAGGATGAATCCGGAGGCTACCTGGCCCGTATGCAGTCTCTGTCTGAGGAAATAAAATTCAATCACCGTAATAGATCTTGACGATTAATTTCGCTCTGATACCATGTAGAAATTTGCTGAATAATGAAGATTTATTCACTGAGATTAACCCGATCATACACAAATTCGATTTGCTGCATAACACATAATCTCTTCTACAAATTAATCATCACATGCGGAAAATAAAACAAGCAGTAGAACATCAATTCACACACATAGAACGCAGCATGTATGGGGAAAGCTTATAGCTGAAAACCCCCAGCTATATGTATCATATAAATGGATGAGAACATGTAAATTTACACAATACAATACTCCTCACAAGTACTCAGTACTGTCTCCAAAAGCTACACACAAAACTAGCTCAGTTTTGAACAGGTTACGGGTTCAAAACTCCTCCATTAGCTGCCTGCCTCTACTGCGCAATCCAAAGTGTGAATGTAGCTGAACCAAGTTTGAATTCACCTTGATTGAACAACACAAACATCACTGGCACTCTCATCTCACTGATTGTGCAAATCTCATGCACAACTAATGTACAACTGCTGTCGATCTCACCCTTCCATCTACCTCTTCCACTGGTCTTTCACTGAACTTTCCATGCACTGAGTTAACTGATGTGTTCTTTAGTTTAATAATGTGTTAATAATCAGTGAATTAAATAATATTTAATTCAACCAACTCATCTCTAGTGTAATTGCCAGTTAAACTGATCACAACTAGTTCAACTAGTCTCAACCCCATCAACTCCTCAATCAACTCCACCGAACTCCGCCACTTGAGCTCTAACTGAAGTCAACCATGAATTAGCTCACCAAACCCATGGTAATAGTGTAAATCCTCATTTCAGCTACATGCCCCACCTCCGGGGGTCAAACTGAAGTGCTCCAAGAGAGTAAACTGAAGTTTAGAGTCCAAATATTATTAAGGGTAAATAATATTCGACTGTTCTATTTTTAGACAGGCAGTATAAAAATAGATTTCGACCTAAATGTCTAAAAATAGATGTCCATATATTTTTACCAACATGACCAATCCTCCAAGAATAGCATACTGCAACTCCCAGTACATGATCCATATGTCTAAAAATAGACTTTGCACCAAAAATAGCCTGCGGGCCCACCTAGTGAAGGCGACTTCATTTCACTAGGCTCCATCATCTTGCTGCATTTTCAACACTCCCTCCTAGCAAGATATGGATTATCTGAAACCCCTATCCTGCCTCTGTGGAACTCGAATTTTCTCCTCGTGAGCGCCTTTGTCAGAATGTCAGCATCCTGATCCTCCGTGGGAATATATGAAAGCATCATGATCCTCCGCTGAACACAGTCTCTGATATGATGGTACCTGATGTCGATGTGTTTGGATCTATCATGAAATACTGGATTAGACGAGAGCTTAATGCAGCTCTGGTTATCACAATAAATCACAGTAGGCTCCAAATGCGACCCGAACAATCCGACGAGGATCTTCCTCATCCATATAGCCTCACATGCAGCCAAAATCGCTGCCATATACTCAGCCTCTGCTGAACTGAGTGCCACGGATCTCTGCTTCCTGCTATACCAGGAAACTACTGTCAATCCAATGCTGAAGATACCTCCAGATGTGCTCTTCCGGTCCGTTGGGCTCCCTGCCCAATCTACATCTATGAAGCCACAAAGCTTCACTCCATCCTCCTTTCTATACCACAGTCCATATCTCGATGTGAAACTGAGATAACGCAATACATGCTTGCCTGCCTTCCAGAAGAGCTTGGTAGGCTTAACCATAGCTTGCGAAAGCTGGTTAACAGCATAGCATATATCGGGTCATGTATTGACCAAATACATAAGCGACCCCACCAACTGTCGATAGATAGTGGCATCCACTACCTCCGCTGAAGTAGCATCCTCCTTCCTCCAACCACCAGGAAGAGGAGTATCAACAGGCTTGCAGCCATGCATGTTGAACCTCTCCAGTATCTCCCGAGCATACTTGCTCTGAGAAACAAACAGTCCACCACTGTGCTGCCAAATCTCCAATCCCAGGAAATAATGAAGGAGGCCCAAGTCCTTCATCTCGAACTCTCTAGCAAGATCCTCCTTGCATGAAAGTATCAACAACTCATCACCCGTCAAAATCAGATCATTTACATACAGTACAATGATCAACAGCTTCCCCTCCACCACAATCTGGTACAGGTTAGGATTTGCCTCACTCTTGGAGAATCCAAGCCCGGTGAAATAACTGTCTATCCGTGTGTACCAAGCACGAGGTGCTTGCTTCAGCCCGTACAGTGCTCTCTTGAGTCAGAAAACATGCGACTCACTGCTGAAGATCTCGAAACCTTCAGGCTGTTCTATGTACACCTCCTCCTCAATGACTCCATTGAGGAACACAGTCTTCACATCCATCTGATGGATGTGCCATTCCATCTGCGCTGAGAGAGCTAGGATCGTCCGTATGGAAGAGTACCTTGCGATAGGTGCAAAGGTCTCCTCATAATCAATCCCCTCGATCTGCGAGAAGCCAGGGGTGACAAATCTCGCCTTGTACTCCTCCACACTCCCATCAGCCGCCTGCTTCACTTTGTAGATCCATCGTGAACCCACCACTCATTTCCCTTCCGGTCTTGGGACAAAATCCCATGCACTGTTTCTGATGATCGAATCATATTCTTCGATCATGGCATCTACCCATGCGGGTTCCTCCACAGCTTCCTCGAAAGAGGATGGCTCTGTCATGACACATTTTCTCACAAGAGCCATGTATCCAGTGTACCGGTCCGGTGACTGCCTCTGTCTACGCTGTGTTGTAGGTGGTCCTACAACCTTCTCTGCATCTTGAGCTAGTCGCTCAGCCTCTGTAGTGCGCTTGCTCCCTCTGATGGTTGGCGCTGCATGAGTGGTTTCTTCCACTCCATGAACTTCCTCTTGTGGCTGATCCACATCCGGAAGCTCATCCTTAGGAGCTAAAAGCTCCTCATCTGCATGCAAGTGTGGCTCCCTCTCAAGCAAATAGCATGGCTTTCTCCTCGAAATTTTTATATCCGTCGCACAACGGTCATGCGACGCCACCGCACATACACCGATAGTTGTGGGGCGTATCGATTGTACCCCACAAATATTCCAACCTACGCAGTTGGATCCAGCTTTCTCCCCGGCATCCTTCGTCACATGCATGTAGACAGGAGAACCAAAAATCCGCAAATGGGAAATGTCAGGCCTCTTGCTAGAATAAGCCTCCTCCGGTGTACTCATGCCAAGAATCTTGTGAGGACAACGGTTATGCACATACACTGTTTTATTGCATGCCTCAGCCCACAAGTGAAGGGGTAGGCCCTGATCATGCAACATCGCCCGTGCAGCACCGACAATAGTTCTATTCTTCCATTCAGCCACCCCGTTCTGTTGTGGGTTATGGGGTGCGATGGGCTCTCTCCGAATCCCTTCTGCGCTGCAGAACTCCTTGAATTCAGCCGAGATGAATTCACCACCGTTATCACTCCTTAGAGCAATCACCTTCTTCCCCGACTCCTTCTCGACCAGTGCTTTAAACTCACAGAACTTCGCGAATGTATCGCTCTTCTTCGGCATGAAGAAGATCCAGCAATTTCGAGAGAAATCATCAACAAAGATCACATAATACTTGTGCTTTGCTGTCGAAGCAACTGAGAAAGGACCACACACATCTGTGTGAACTCTCTCAAGGATCGTCGTGGCGCGACTATCCTTCTCGTGAAAGGTGGCTTTCACAAACTTCCCTAAAGTACACCCCTTGCACTGATCTGACTGCACAAGGGTGCCCTTAGGAAGCCCAGTAGAAATTTGCTGCAGGATCTTCAAAGCTCCATGGTGAAGGTGGCCCAATCTCCGGTGCCACAGTTCGCCCTCATCATCCCGGCTCACCACTTCTCCCGCTTTGCATGCCATTGCTGCGCAGCCATATACTTGCAACTGATAAAGGTTCTTGACTCAAACCCCTATCTTCCGGGTCTCTCCAGTTGTCTTACTGCGCAGGAAAGCCTTTCCTTCGCTGAAGACCACATCATACCCCTTGTCTTCCAACATCGCCACAGAGATCAGGTTATTCATCAATCCTGGAACATGCAAAACTTCCTTCAATATGAAGGTTTTACCAGACTCCCTCTCAAATTAAATGGTACCGATACCAGTCGCATTGTATCTACCATCATCGCCCATCTCGATGTGCACTCCAAGATCCTTTTCCTCCAGATCTGAAAACAGATCTCGATCTCCGGTCATGTGAAATGATGCACCACTGTCCAAGAACCATACTGATCCCACCACACTTGAAACCAAGCATGCGATCAGTGAAAAATCTAGTTTGAATTGAGAAGCCAATGCCTCTCCCGCTGCAGATCCAGCAGCATGCTTATTTTTCTTCTTCCACGGACAATTTGTGGCATAGTGTCCGTGCTGGTGATAGTGAAAACACTTCACCTTGGACATGTCTTGCTTCTTGCCTTTCACACCATACTGAGAAGCCTTCTTGCTCTTCCCCTTCTTTTCTTTGGCAGCCAAAGAGCAATTTTCTTCATCAGTTACCTTTGATGAAGATCTGTCCCTGGTAGTCCTCCTGATCTCCTCTTGCATGAGATATGATCACAGTCGCTCCCATCCCGGCAACTTTTCCCGACCATTGACACTGTCCTGATAGGAGTGCCAACTCTTCGGAAGACCAAGGAGAGCCAGGTCCACCAAGTCCTCATCATCGACAGTCAGCCCCACACTTCCCAGCTCATCTATGCATTGAGTGAACTTCGTGAGGTATTTTGCGATGCTGTCGCCTTTCTCCATCTTAATGTTTCTGAGTTTATATTTGAGTGCCAACTTCCTTTGGTTGCTCTTGCTCTGGAACAGATCTGTTAACGATTTCCACATTAAATATCGAGAAGCTTTTCCATGCAAGTTGGATACAATGTGATCCTTTATGCCCTCCAACAGAATCCTTTGACATTTTTCTTGTTTCTTTTGCCATGCTTCGACAACAGCAGCATCAGTAGAAGTAGGCTTTGAAATCTCTTTCTCTGCGAATTCCAACAACCCATTATCATCTAATATAGCCTCCATGCGGTCTTTCCATGCAACATAATTCGAACTGCCTTCCAAGGCATATTCTAGTCGCAATCTGTTGAAAGACATTTTTGCTGCGGCACCAAGAACACAAATCTGCAAATTCGAATTCCAAGAGCTGATAACTCAACTGCTTCCAATCTACACTTGAGAAAAAATTATTTCCAAATCAGAGATTGACCGCACAGGCATTTACCAGACCTTTCACTTTCCGAAGAAAGGTGAATTCGGAGGCTACCTGGCCCGAGTGCAGACTCTGTTCGAGGAAATAATTGCAATCACCGTAATAGATGTTTGACGATTAATTTCGCTCTGATACCATGTAGAAATTTGTTGAATAATGAAGATTCAAGCACTGAGATTATCTCGATCATACAAAAATTCGATTTTCTGCATAACACATAATCTCTTCTACAAATTAATCATCACATGCGGAAAATAAAACAGGCAGTAGAACATCAATTCACACACATAGAACGCAGCATGTATGGGGAAAGCTTATAGCTGAAAAACCCCAGCTATAAGTATCATATAAATGGATGAGAACATGTAACTTTACACAATACAATACTCCTCACAAGTACTCAGTACTGTCTCCAGAAGCTACACACAAAACTAGCTCAGTTTGAACCGATCACGGGTTCAAAACTCCTCCACTAGCTGCCTGCCTCTACTGCGCAATCCAAAAGGAGAGAATAGGCTGAACCAATTCGAATTCCTCTTGATTTAACAGCGCAATCATCATTGGCATAGTCATCCCATTGATTGTGCAAATCTCATGCACAACTAATGTACAACTGCTGTCGATCTCACCCTTCCATCTACCTCTTCCACTGGTCTTTCACTGAACTGTCCATGCACTGAGTTAACTGATGTGTTATTTAGTTGAATAATGAGTTAATAATCAGTGAATTAAATAATATTGAATTCACCCAACTCATCTCTAGTGTAATCGCCAGTTAAACTGATCACAACTAGTTCAACTAGTCTCAACCCCATCAACTCCTCAATCAACTCCACCGAACTCCGCCACTTGAGCTCTAACTGAAGTCAACCATGCATTAGCTCACCAAACCCATGGGAATAGCGTAAATCCTCATGTCAGCTACATGCCCCACCTTCGGGAGTCAAACTGAAGTGCTCCAAGAGAGTAAACTGAAGTTTAGAGTCCAAATATTATTAAGGGTAAATAATATTCGACTGTTCTATTTTTAGACAGGCAGTCTAAAAATAGACTTTGACCTATATGTCTAAAAATAGAGGTCCATCTATTTTTACCAACATGACCAATCCTCCAAGAATAGCATACTGCAACTCCCAGTACATGATCCATATGTCTAAAAATAGACATAGTCTAAAAATAGACTTTGCGCCAAAAATAGCCTACGGGCCCACCTAGTGAAGGCGACTTCATTTCACTAGGCTCCATCATCTTGCTGCATTTTCAACAGAATTCAACTTTATTTCAATCATGTTCAATTTACATAAAATTTGTACGAGACAATTGACTGTGCAAAACAAGTATTTCGGAATCGACATCACATTGAGTTGAAACTAAATTTCTCCATATCAATTTGAACCAAACACTTAAAAAAAAAAAAAAATTATACACCAAAAAACAACATTTTCACTTTCATTTATTTTTTATGAAGACTTTAATTAATCATCTCACACCATGTCACCAATTCATACGCCAATTAACTATATTTAAACTAAATAACATTTACTATATACCACGTGGCACTTGTTAAATATTCCATGAAACATATGAACCACATGAGTGATGAATATTCATGTGTCGTAATGAGTATCACATTTATTTTTAATAAACTAGAATTCATTTAAAATTTTCTCGGAATTGTGAATATTCTAGCGTGTGTGCCTTTAGGAAAGGAAATAAACGAGTGGATTAAAACCATTTAATTTTTTTTTCAAATTTAGGCTAATTCTATTAGATCATAAGAAATAAGAAGTTACAGATCGCATCATGTGGAAAGAATAGATTCAATCCATAGGGAAAGTGCCAAAGAGTTCTGTCAAGTACTGGACTGCCCCTAAAGGGGGAACCAGTCCTTAGAAGTTCAAAAAATATTGTTGCCCATGGTGGGAAACCAACAAAAATAGATAGTAGAGATGTACAAAAAAACCTAGGATAAACATGATTGCACAGGCTAATGCCGCAAAGAGTTAAATAGGTAAAATTAAGGGAGACCTGCATGCTTGTCATTGGAGGCTAGAGGCTCTTCGAGGATCCTACACACGTAGCCCACGTCCATCATGCCTATGTCCAACGTGTGTTCATCTTGCAGAGGGCGTGGCGAGGCGGGGTCGCTCAGGGTCACCACATCATCAGTAGTCGGAGGAGCTACATGGTGTTGAGGGCAGTCGCCAATGTTCAACTCCAAGCTGCCGCCCACATCCAGCTCCGGGTTGCCTTCGTTGTTGCCGTCAGAATCACTTGAACCATTGCTACCACTGGTAGCACTGCGAAACGGAAGAGCTTTCAGCTTGCGAGGGGTGAAGGCGGGCTCAGGGGAGATGGTGGACTTGCGAGCTTGTTTTTTGCTGCGAAGGGGAGAGGGAGGCGGAGCCGAAGCAGGGAGCTGCTCAGAAGGCTGAGGATTGTCAAAATTAGTCCAATCAATGGAGAAGTTTAGGTCGCGACAGAGATAGCACGAGATGGGAGGGCAGGGAGGGCGGGAAGGCAAGCCACACCCACCAGCTCTTCGACATTGCTGCCTGTGTCGCCGCATCATGACAGTCCAGGGGGGCGAGTCTTCAAACCAGAGGGAGGCAGGAACAGGTATCCGGGAGGGGAGAAGACTAGAGGGAGCCTCCGTCCTAGAAGAACCAAGGCACTGCTCCAGAGTCAGAGAAGTAGAGACGGGAGCTAAAGGAAGAACGAGCAAGCAGAGTCGAATGCGCAATGGAGAGCCAGGGTGGTGGGTTTAAAGCCCATGATGAGCAGCATTAAAAAGACGCATACCTGGTACGTCGACGGTAGGGTGGCGGAGGGTGGAGTAATGACGCCCTCACACCAAGCTTTAAGATGGTGCCCCTTCCAAGGACAGAGCACGTGGAGCAGCCATGTGTCCATCCTCATGGCGGCCCCATGGCCCTTCTTCCCTTTACATGCCACCCACGTTCGGGAGATAAAAACCATTTAATTAAGTTCAATGTAGGCATGAAAAAGGGAGGAAACACTTCTATTTTATCGACAAAGATTATGATACAAATTAAATAATGTAACTTTAATATGTAAAACAAAATGTTTTTTGTGTAAATATTTGCTTAATTTTTATGTAAAAAAAAATATTTGTTTAATTTTTATGTAAATATTTGCTTAAATTATTGCGAACAACTATTTACATGGCATTTTTGCAAAAACAATGGTGGGAAATTACCCATATAACACTTTGTTGTGCAAATTATAATACTAGACCAATAAAATGTTTTTTTAGTATAATTTTTATATCTCATAATTCAATTTAAAATCATATAAAAAATAGCTATCAACTAATTTAAAAATCAATTTACATTTAAATTTATTTTTTTCAAAATATTTAATTTAATATTTATTTTTAACTTTAAAATGTATAATTATATTGAAATGGATTTTTACATTATGTTGCAATATCATTATTGAAAATATTAATGTTGGTTAGAACTTTTTTTTTCTTCCAATGTAGTTATTAAATAACAATATTTCATTAAACATTTTTTATTATTAACTATATTTACTATTTATTATATTTTATCAAGAACAACCAAGAATGAAACAATGTCATCACTTTTACTAGAAAGTTTTATCACCAGAGGTTCACCCCTATTTGTCATTTCCCTATCACTATCTGAATTATCTGATTGGTAGGTTCGTTTTTCCCCACTTGTTACAAACACAATTATAATTAAGTCTCTTCCATTTAATTAGCAGGATGGTTCTCCCCTACTAGGGGATGAGATGGTGCCACTAGAGGTTGAGCATAATCTATATGAGTTTATATTTCGGTATATGCCTTCAGTTGTTGAGGATTATCCTTCTTCTAACCTGCAAGATTCTTGGGCTTTTTACTTCCTTCATATAGATTTCTTAGACCCCCAAGGGAGAGAAGCCTCTTTCGAAAAGGGACATGTACTCTGAAGGTGACAGACCTTTTGACAATTTCTGCATCATAAAGCATTATTTTTCATAGTCCAACGGTTGTGATAACACCTTACCCAACCATGAGTAAGATTTTGTCCAGTAGCCCGTTATTGAGACCCACTTCAACACATATGTGGACATATGTGAAAATTCCTTGTGATGGCTTTTCACTATCTATTTAATAAAGTGTCTTATTAGATTTCCCGCATCTTCTAAGATTTCTGGTTGGGTAAACTGAATGGCTAAGTTAGGAAGCCTCACCCATATTGGAATAGCTACTAAAGATGTCATGGTGAGAGGACTGAAATCTAGGAACCAAGGTCTCATTGATAAGATAAATCGTCCCCAAAACCAGGGGCCGTGGTCAAAGATCTTCGGCTCATCTTGTCTTTGAAATACACCAAAAAAAATCCTTTTGAACAAAATAACACCTTCATATTATGGGACAAGTTATGGTGAGCCCAAACCCGAAGAGTAGACTTCGAGGGCGAAGTCCGTAAAAATGACAGATGATTTCCTGCTTTAGATATTCCACTACACTTTTGGTAGCAGCGTTTGCCACTTCTAGAAATGGGTTGTCCGTGGACTAATCCACCACAAATGTTAGGCCTAAGAAGTCCTTTTGTGTAAGAGAGTTGGGTTTTGGTTTGAGGGCATCTCTGAAAGACATGGGATTGGAAGTAGAAGGAGCCCCCAACTCCTGGCACCCGTTTAATCTTTCAACGAGGGAGATTGAAGCATCCTTGTTAATATCTTACCAGTATGCCCCAGTGAGACTCGCGGCCATCAGATCCCACTCGTTCACTAATCCTCTATGAGGCTTTGAAAACAAGGTCCTCGAGAAAGATTCCAAGGGTTTTTTTATCGTGGTTTTGGTCCAGAAGGTCAACATCGAATTGTGAATTCTCCACAGGATTGACGGGGTCTATGAGAAGGAGCTGAAGACCACCTATCACAGTCTCGTCCCAACATTTAGAGTACTTGGTGTTTGACAACCATCAGAGCCACCTTGTCAGTTTCTCCACAATCGTGACTTTTTTCTTCAGCTCATTGAAACGAAGCTTTTCCTCAAACTTCAATGGTTGACCTCTCACGAAGAAGAAAGAGGATGCCCAAGTGAAGTGGTAACCAGTAGTAATCATAGAAGAGCTCATGGTCGCGCCTAAAAAAATCCCTGTACTTCTTAATGGAGTCGTAGTAAAATTATAATAATGAATTTTTTTAATTATTAGTTTTTTTTAATATATATATATATATATATATATATATATATATATATATATATAATCTTTTTAAAATATAATGTTATGTGTACTGAAGTGCTTACCATTTTCAGTGATTTTTAAACCTTGTTTCAAAATTGTTGTAAATTAATATTATTAGTTATTATACATTAATATATATTAGCTCAGTTATTATTATTTAATGAAATTACATTAAAAATTGTAAAAAATCATGAATTGAAACTACATAATTATAATTATAAAAGAAGATTTAATTGGAATTTGAAATAGAAATATTTTATATCTATTTTTTTGGACACACTTTATTTTTATTTTTAATAATGTATTTGTTATTAATCCTTATCAAATTTAGTATATATTTATATTCAAATTTATTTGGTAGGGACTAAATTGTTTATAATACTTATTATTATAAAATAAAATATTATTAAACAACACGCCTCTCTAACGAAGGTTTTTATGAAATTTGCACGCTCTAATGTCAGAATAAGGAAGGGAATGTCAGTGGGGAGTTGGTGACTCAGGTAAGCCTAGATCCATGTAGAGATAAGGGTTTAGATATTTCCATGGAAAATTTTAGGGGCTAATATTGGCACGTGGGCTAATTTTCCATGCTTTTTCCAAAAAAAATATTCGCCAATTCTCATTTTTTTAAAAATTTTACAATTCACATATTGGGGACTACTACGATTCGCCAAGTTTTTAAACTTTAAGATAGGCATCCATGCTTAAAATTTTCCCTGACTCATATTTCTGATTTAGTATTTTCTTGAGATGGTAAACAATAGGTTTTCAGTACAGTTGGCAGAGATTCCTACCCAAAATGAGTAAATTTTGTTTCAAATTATGAGATTTTTCTAAAGGCACAAAATGGACGTCAGTAGGATGTAGAGGAGATTTATTAAGGGTTTATAGATAATCGTAATGGACTTTCTGAGGGTTTTGTGGAGAACTACAAAAAGTATGCAGTGAGATTGCAAGTAGATCAAGGTCCTAAAGGTATTAGGTTGAGGGATTATGATAGAGAGAAGGTAGGAGATAAGTTTTCAGTCGATATTTCAAAATCAAAATCCCACGAGAAATTTAGGTGTAGAAGGAAATCTAAGTGTGTAAAAGCTAAAATGGGCAGGTTTGAATGCATGTTCGGGTTTGTTATTGCCATTGATTTTGTAATGGCACTCTCTGAGGTGGGGATCATAGGCAGGTTCATGGACAAGAATATTAATAGAGTTTTGTTGGTAAAATGGTTGATAAATTCATGGAGACCAAGTTTAGGATATGTGCCTGAATTTCATGTGCTTTTTATAGGGTGGGCCTTATTCCAATTCAAGTCAAAACAAGATTCAAAAGAAATTATGAAGAGATTACGGTCAAGGGTGGAGTCTAGTTTGGTCATGTGTATAAGGTACTTAGGTTTTGTCTTACGTCATGAGGCGTTTCTCATTCGACACTTGTGGCTTTTTCTTCCTAGATCATCGCCTCAGATTTAGACTAAGAAGGATCGCATGACCATAGGAAACACAATAGATAAAATTATTTTGGTGCATGAAGAACAACTACGATAGGAGGATTGGCGAGTGGCTCGTGTCCTTATGGAAGTATATATCTCAAATGGTTTAGTGGCAAAGTTGTCCTTAGAATGGGAAAAAATTCCTTTTCATTAGCCCCTGGTTATTGTGGGGTCCCATTGAGAGGTGGGAAATGCAGAAACTTATGGCCCATATAATGAAATATTTTCTTCTAAAATGCTTAACCAGAAAAAGGAATATTAGTTCAGACTCCATTGAGGAGGGTGTTAAATCTTGGATCGAGACCAAGTTCAGGGTGCCAGTTATGGTGACGTTGCACAATTATAAATTCGACTTTGTGATTGTTATAGGTCAATTTGGGCATCATCCCCCATGATCTGGTCAAATTGGACATCATCCCCAGGACCAATGAAATAGGTTCTATCATCCACTGTCATTTCAGTTGCTAC
This sequence comes from Pinus albicaulis, assembly GCA_034641835.2. Classification (NCBI taxonomy): domain Eukaryota; kingdom Viridiplantae; phylum Streptophyta; class Pinopsida; order Pinales; family Pinaceae; genus Pinus; species Pinus albicaulis. The sequence goes on from CM076580.1 coordinate 617,915,190, forward strand.
ATGCCCTAAGAGAAGAACAAGTCATTCAGGGCTTCTATTGCAAGCTTTCCAAGGTTTGAAGTATATGTTATCACTTATGAGCTCACCAACAGTGCCTCTCAAGGGACTAACTGTGTTGCATATGCAGCTCCCTCCATTCAAGGGTGCACTGCAATGCACTTCCCGACATTCAAGAGTGCGTTGTTCAAATGGGAGTGAAATTCTCATTGTTCTGAAATCTCCACATGGCCAGTGCCTTCTAGAAGAGTCCATATGTGTCAAAATTTGAATCCAAGTGTCCATCTAACACCTTTGAGCTTGGGAACATTTCTTGTCTATTATTAGAAAGTCATTGATTGAGAAACTACCATCAGTTGCCCTATGAATTGAGCACAAATCCTAGTGCTAGAGAGGGAAGAATTTTGGTAAAGAAATGTTGTTGGATTCTCAATTGAGAGAGTGATAGAAGTGATATGTTGTTGATGAGATGTTGATTGTGATGAGGTTGGGATGATGCGGGAGCTGGTGACATCAAATCGATTATTGGTTGTAACCTCCCCCTTCTACTCTTTAATAAATATTGTTGTTCATTTTCCCATATATGTGTATGTTTATGTTTCTATTTCTCATGTAATGGACTCTTAAATGATATATATGTTTCATGTTCAATCGATTTAACTGATTAAAATAAATAGGCATATGTATATTGCAATCTCTTTGTTGTTTAGTGTTTGTACTTGCAGGAACTAGTCTGGCAATATAAGTTGGATTGGAAGTTACAACAAAAGCGACGAAAGGAGAATAGGAAGTGCTTGGATCACAAGTAGGTCATTCTATATTTTTGTGTGTCTATTTACTCTTAGAGAAAGTGACTACAAAGTCTTTAATCTATTGTTCTAAATGCATAGCACCACATTTAGGGAATTTGATTTATCCGTAGATCATAATTCTGCATAGGAAATTGGCGACTCCGCTAGGAAGTTTCCTATCATTCCTAGTGTTTTTTCCTTTGCTTATCCACCCAGTAGCATCTACTTCCAGTTATTAGACTTTTGAATCAAAGAACTACATTAGAAGTGTGTTTTGTAGCTTGAATTTTGAATCTCTGTTGTGCCCAACGCACTGTTGGTCAAGATACAGTGCATTTCAGTGCACTGTCTCCCACTCAGGGGTGAATTTCAACGCACTGCCTCCCCTTAGAGACTGCGTTTCCCCCTTAGCCAACCAAATTCCCTTTGAATTTTTCATTTCCATCATTCTCATCCATTTGTTTGATGTGTTTTCAATTGTTTGATACCTCTTAGAGACCAGTGAATTTTCATGATTCTTCCTCCTTTGAAAAGTAAGTTTGTTCAATGTCTCTTTAAGTGTTTTTCTTATCATTGACAAATAAAATTCAAATTATTTTATTTATGCATTAGGTTCATTTGTTTTCGTAAAGGAAATTTTCGTTAAATTCTTTGTTTCCTGTAGGAAAAATTGTAGTTCCATTCTTCATTTTTCCTAAAAGAGAAATTGTTGTTAAATTCATCGTTTCTCGATGAAGAAAGCATTTGTTTTTGTTGATTTGATGCATATAGTTTCCTTTTTGCATTCATATTAAGGAGATTGAAAAGAAAAACCTGCATTTTCATATAGTGAATTGTGTGTCTTGCATAGGAACAACTTAGGAAAGTTGCATATTAGTTTATGCTCTTTGTTGTTTTCTCTCAAAATTGATTGCTCTTTCCCTTTAGTAGCAAGGATTTTCATTGAAAAAGATAAAAATTAAAATTTTGTTTATCATTTTAGTCTGTATTTTAGGAATTTCCGTCACATCATCGCGGTGAACCTTGAAAGGCAAATTGATAAACTCGATCAACTTAAAATTTACATCAATTTACCTAAAAAGGCATTGGAACCATAACAATAACATTTAGAAGGTCTAGGCTAGAGACATGTTCCAACATCGTTAAACATAGCAGTCGTCATTAATTATCTGCAATACATTCCGAGTATGATACCTCACTCCACGTACGTAAGTATATAGGAGCTCGTCCATGTACCTTCGGGTATATAGGGCAGTGTTCTAGTACGATAAGTATAAAGGGGTGCTCTCACTGTGCGGTTTCGCATTAGACAGTGCTAATACGGACTTGGGCCTCCACGTATCTTCAGGTATATTTGGGAGGACAACTTTAGGTTGATATCCATCCATAGTGAACCGAGTCGGTCACCTTTTAAATTGTGATACACCGAACACAGCATTCGGGGAGATTTCCTGCCAGTACTTCTTGGTTCACCAGGAGGTATTCTGCAGTTCACAGTTTCTTGGTAAACCTTTTTCCTAGAATTACCCCTTTTATTTTGTTATTTGTTTTTGGTCATAAAATAAATCAGTCATCATGGAAGAAGAACACCCTTTTCCCCGTCGTTCAGGTATAATAGCATTGAAACCACCTTTACCACTGAAAGCCACTTCTGATCAGCAAAGGCGACATCGCTCTACCGAAACTAGTACTATTAGTACCTCTGGTGCGACATCATCTTCACATATACCAAAGTCGGCACAAGTTGTTTCTACAAATCCAGGTTCATCTATTGTTGTCGAGATGGAGTCCTCACAGCTACACATGGTCAAGATCCATCCAATCAGTGATACCATACCTCTTGCACCCGATGTTGTTCAACTGGAAGTTGATCCAGATCTTGTCTCTTTTTTGCCAGAACATCTGCATCCTGAATTCGAATGACCGAAATTTGTTCCTGTATCGGTCGCCCCACAATCTATTGTAGCCATTGAGTCTCCCATATCGCGCAACCAACCTCTTGAAATATATTTTGGGCCTAACGACAAAATCCTTCCACCTGATTTAATTTCGATTGAATAAATACCACAAGACGAAACACCTTTAACTCCAACTCATTTTGGGGCGAAGATTTACCTATACGAGTCTTTTCCTCAATCACCTTCCTCTGCTTTTATTGATCCTGTGTCTATTATAGTTCCCGTAGATCCTGTAGGGTATACATTGGGTAATTTGACCATGGCTGAGACAACATCCCAGACTGAACCATCTGTTTCAGCTGCAACAGCATTTACTGTTGCTTTATCTTCGATGTATTGTCTTTGGACTTCACCCATGTCATCATCTAGAATCCTATCTGGTTCCTCCCTTATGAGTACTGATCCGCTTGATCCTTTATTCACATCTTCAATGCAATATCAAGTTGGTTCCATCAGTTATTCTCCTTGGTGCCCGGCGATACCACATAATTTACCCTTTGACATTCCTAAATTCAATGGAAACCCTGGAGAAGACCCGTCAACGCATGTTATAACTTATCATTTGTGGTGCTCATCAAACTCCTTAAATGATGACTCTGTTCGACTACGTCTTTTCCAGTGCACACTCACTGGTCCAACTGCACAATGAGGATAGTTATTTTCCTGTGTCAACCTTGATCAATGAAATAGGTTCCCCTGAGGATATTTCTTTTACTGTGTCAACCTCATTAAAAAATGAAACAGGTCATGAGCATAGTTATTTTTCTTGTATCAAGCTCGTTAAAAAATGAAACAAATCCTCTCCTAAATAAGACGAATCTTTCATTTGATCTCATAAATGAACCTTCATTCAATCTAGCTATTAGTAACCAATAGTCTATTTAGGTGAATGAAATGAAGCTTTGGGGCATCTTCTCTTGTAGGGGGCATTTGACATATGCTCTTGCAGGGGGCATTCAAAACATTCTTACCAATTGCACCCAATCAACAGTTGAAGCTCGGGGGCAAAAACTGGTTCAGAGCTCCTATTTCTCAAATGGTAACTTTAAAATGGTAAAAATGAATAGTAAAACTCTTTTAATTAGTCATTTGATTATTTGCAAATCATATCTATTGTTATGACTATGGTTTTATTCAATTTTTATCATGAAATAGGTATTTTTAATCCATTTGATGTTGTTGTGAACAGGTTTGCAACTAATGAGCAGATTAGTCGTGCACATTTAGTTCAAGAATGATTTGACCACAAAGCATACTTTTGTCCTTATTTTTCGAGCTTTGATAAAAATGAAAAAGGACTTGAAGTGCACTTTTATCTCTTTTTCGAGCTTCGATAACAGCGAAAAAGGAACCCCTGGAGTCTTATTTTAGCTAGTTTCAGACTCCGATAATGTGAAAAGATTGTCAAGCACTTGTCTTTTTGAGCTCGTAAAAGTAAATGAATTTATATCTACTCAGTATAAGTTTAACCCTTTTCCGGACTGAGATAGATTATTTATGAAAAAGGAAAACCTTAGTCAAACATGGCTAGGAGGTTCTCTCAGATATCATTTTACACTTTTTTGGATCTAAGCGACAACTTTATGAAAAAGTACTAATGGAGTTTTCTTTTGTCCTCTTTTTCAAACTCTCTAAATATGAACAAATACTGGGTTGTCATTGTCGTTAGGCTTGTTAAAACATAAAATAGCGATGGGCTTGTTGATCATGGCAAGAATCGAGTTTCATTCATCGCTAGACTCGTTAAATTATTAAATAGCGATACTTTATTTGCTCAAAGGGTTGAATTATAGATCAATCATATGTTATCCTCCTCAAGCTTGTTAAAAAATAAAGAGGTACTGGTCGACAAATGACCGGGGAAAATTTGGGAAAGTGAACAGAGCTTTTATAGTAGCAAGTCACTCTTGAACATGACACTTCACTACATCATCATGATTGTTTGGGTTGGGTAATATTCTTGACAGTTCATTCATACCTATGGTTCATCATACCTTCACTTCGGTTTTGGGTCAATGTTTCCAACTCATCTCAGTGTCGTCGATATGTTCAAGAGAAGTCATCCAGTGAATACGCATCCTTCTGCAATACTCATAAACCTTCATTCTCATGGAAAGTCATCCCTGAACATTGCTATATCAAGTCACATTTTGTCTCTAAAATCAGTAACTCTTGTTTCGCGATAAAATGGCTTCCTGTCGACATCAAATCATCATCCAGGAAGTTTACTTAGAAACATCATCTTCCAGTACCATGAGGCTTGTTAAAGATTTGACAAGATCCTGGCTTTTGGACCTTTGACCGAAAGATTTTGTTTGGCATTCGAAATCAAATCATATATTCACGCCTTACGAAATGTATTGCAGTACCTTAAGAGCCATTAACATCAATGGTGGTTCTCTCTCATTTGTTAACAACTCACATCATTGGTTGGTAATCAAATGATGTCTTACCATGTTTGACTACAAATCATATATTCGCATGGCTAGACTTGTACCCGAATGATCGAGTGAACGAGATAAGAAAACCCTGGATCTAGTTTCAGTTATTCGGGCTGCGATTTTAGGATTGTTGTACACATCATCTGTACGGTGAACTTACATACAGATCGTCATCCAAACATGGGCCTATATCTGTAGGCATGTCTATATTGGGAAACATTCCAATGTAGACGACTTTCTGCACTATGTACATGTTATTAGATAGTTTATGTGCTGAGCATGGGAATGCCTCCCTCAGCAATTCGTGATCAAGATGAAAATATCATGATGTAATGTATTGTAAGATTGATGCAGTTCACCACTCCGCTTCAGTTCCATCCTATCACGTTGTAAAACATCTCATTCAAAAAATATTGTTATTATTTTGACTTCCTGCTTTAGGGGGCAGCTGTTATAGGTCAATTTGGGCATCATCCCCCATGACCTGGTCAAACTGGACATCATCCCCATGACCAATGAAATAGGGTCTATCATCTCTTGTCATTTCAGTTGCTACATGCCCTAAGAGAATAACAAATCATTCATGGCTTCTATTGCAATATTTCCATGGTTTGAAGTATATGTTATATCACTTATGAGCTCACCAACACTTCCTCTCAAGGGACTAACTGGGTTGCATATGCAGCTCCCTCCATTCAAGGGTGCACTGCAATGCACTTCCTGACATTCAAGAGTGCGTTGGTCAAATGGGAGAAAAATTCTCATTGTTCCAGAATCTCCACATGGCCAGTGCCTTCTAGAAGAGTCCATATGTGTCAAACTTCGAATCCAAGTGTCCATCTAACACCTCTGAGCTTGGGAATTTGTCTTTCCTATTATTATAAATTCATTGATTAAGAAACTACCATCAGTTTCCCTATAAATTGAGCACAGATCCTAGTGCTAGGGAGGGAATAATTTGGGTAAAGAAATGTTGTTGGATTCTCAATTGGGAGAGTGATAGAAGTGATATGTTGTTGGTGAGATGTTGATTGTGATGAGGCTTGGATGATGCTGGAGTTGGTGATATCAAATCAATCATTGGTTGTAACCTCCCCCTTCTACTCTTTAATAAATATTGTTGTTCATTTTCGTATATATGTATTTGTTTATGTTTCTATTTCTCATGTGATGGAATCTTAACTGGTATATATGTTTCATTTTCAATCGATTTAACTGACTAATATAAATAGGCATCTATATATTGAAATATCTTTGTTGTTTAGTGTTTGTACTTGCAGGAACTAGCCTGGCAATCTAAGTTGGATTGGAAGCTACAACACAAGCGACAGAAGGAGAATAGGAAGTGATTGGATCACAAGTAGGTGCTTTTATCTTTCTGTGTGTCTATTTACTCTTAGAGAAAGTGACTACAAAGTATTTAATCTGTTGTTCTAAATGCATAGCACCACATTTAGGGAATTTGATTTATCCGCAGATCATAATTATGCATAACAATGAAGATGCAATGGGATATCAAGGCTTGTTAGAAACCATAAATCTAAAAACTCAATTACTAGAGAAGGTAGAAAGTAGGAGAGTAGGAGAAGATATGAAAGGACAATCTCAATCGAATTGTCTCAAGAATTCAAGAGAGTTACATTCTTCTAGGGATGAAGAAATTATGAGAGCCAAGGTGGAAGAAGTGAATGTTTCTTAGGATGATGGATTAATACACTTTATGAAAGCTTAGAAAGGTTTAAGGGAGAAATATTTGGTTGAAAACATCCATAAGGTATCGATTGTTGAGCAGTTTAGGAAAGAACCTTTGGAACTGAATGGGAGTGATCGTTGTTCTAAAAGTATGTCCAAGGAAAAAAACCTACAGAGTGGAGGATCCAGGAAGGAAGTGGATTTGGAGAAAAAAGGGAAGGAAGCTATATGGGGTACCTTATCGATTGATTTGGGGGAATATTTGAAGTTTTGAATTCATCTGTGCCTAAAACGAATCAAGATAAATCCTTACAAGAAGATGTGCTCTACATGAACAAGGATATAATTTTTGAAGCTTTAAAAATCAGTTTGAACATCCAACAAGGATTGAATCCCTGGGGAGGTGAGTACTCTGATTTTGGTCTCTATTAGAAAGGTCCTTTTTAAAATATTTTAACATCTGTTGAAGAAAGATTATTGGAGTCAAACCCTAGGAAAGGTATCAGACCTTCAGAGGAAGTATTATACAAAGTTTCACGTGTTCAAAGTAGAAGAGGGATATTTCCAAAGAAAAAGGAATTTTTGTGTTCGTGTAATCCCATGGAAACTGTCCAACCCTACTTTAGGGCCCTTGGAGCAAAGCGCCCTAAGTCGATGATTTCAAAATGAAGATCTTGTCATTGAAAATAAGGGGAATAGGGGGATGCCTTAATATGAATTCCCTCAAATGTGTGTTTGTTGTTCATAACCAAGAGATTATATTTATTCATGATACTATGGATTCGGTTGAAAATGAAGTAGATGTATTCTCAAAACTTTTGGTAGGTTTGAGTTTTATAGGTTTTGATGTGAATGGATTATTAGGAGGTCTTCTTGTTGGTTCGTCCCCTAAATATGGCAATTTAAATTGTTGAGCATGTGAAGGAGTTATGTTGGTGGAAGGGTTTGTCTCTTCTCTTTGTCTTACCCACTCTCTTTTAAACTATTACGCACCTTATGAAAACTAGGGAAGATTCTGGATGGACTTGCTGGAGAGTGAAGTAGTAAAAAGAGAGATCTTATAATTGCAAATGACTTGAATTTCACTCTAGATTGTAGATAAGTTTGGGGTGAAAGTGGGAGAATGGATGTGCAAGATGGATTTTTTAGACATTGGTTGGAAGTCGTGGGGGTTTTAGACATAAATATTAGAAAACTAATTCCTACTTGGGCTAATAATAAGAGAGGAGACCAAGTAGTGGGGAATAGGCTAGATTGGTTCTTAATGCAGGAACCCCTAATCCAAAAAAATTCTACAATTTGATCCTTGGTTAGTAGTGAGTTGGTCTCTGACCATAAACCAATTTTGCAAGCACTGGTAGAGGTGGAAGTTCGTCACTTCCATTTAGGTTTAACAAGACTTGGCTGCATTATGATAATTTCAAAAGGTTAGTTTCTTGTGTGTGGAAGCATATGGATGGATCCAACAATTTTTCACTTATGGAACAATTCTCTCATAATCTAAAGTGGTGCAAGCATGAGATATGTACGTAGTTAAATAAGAGAAAGGATATGCTTGTGGGTCTTTAAGAAAACATTGAAAATTAAATCTTTGATTTGGTCTATACAAGTGGTGGCCTTCTAACTGATTTTGAGCAAGAACAAGTGAAATTACTTGAGAGCATGACAACATAATTTTTGAAAGAACAAGAACTTTATTGGAAATTAAAGAGTAGAGCAAATTGGGTATCAGAAGGGGACAACAACTCAAAGTTCTTTCACATGTATGATAACCATAGGAGAGCAATCAATTATATATGGGAAATTAATTCTTTTGATGGATCAAGTCCAATTTCTTCTCATGATGATATCTCATGTGAAGAAGTATATTTTTTGATAAATCATTTGAAGACAATAGCCAATCCAATATTTATGATCAGTTGAGAACTATTAGAAGTTACCCTAGACTCTTTTTTAAGATGAAGAATCAAAGTGGATTGGGAGATCGACTATTACACAGTAATTTTTCACCATGCTCATTTCCCATCCCTGATCCTGAAATGCCCTGTGATAAAATCTGTGCAATGTTTCCACCATGAAGAAATATGTTAAGACATCCCTTGAAGACTCAAAGAAAACTGCCTTGGAAGATTACTGAAGAAACTTGGCCCAAATCCTAGTTTCTCGGGTCAACGTGTTTCCTGGTTTCATGCTCGCGTTGATGTTAGATTGAAAGTTCTAGCTTAGTGCTGCCAACGCCCTTATTTCTTGGAAAACTTCATTGATCCCTTTCTGGCAGTGTTTCCTTAAATGGAGGAGAAGCTTCAACCTATAGAAGTTCTAGGGCGGCGAGTTGGTTGTTAAACGGTGGTGATAGAGTCGAGCTCTCTGATTTTAGAGCTTTGATCTCATCCATGGGGGTTTATCCCTTATAAAGTGGACCTTCCTCCTCCTTTCATGGGATCCCAACCTCTTCTCCATTCCTATAAATTCATACCCCTCTTTCCACTAAAGTTAGTATGGTTGGTCATTTTTGGGTTAGTCTAAACTCTCGTTCCCTTTACGTTCTCGCACTGCAATAACGCCTAAGTTGTTCGGGAGAAGGAATGCTTTAGTGCTTCAGTGAAGGACTCGGATTTTCACCAAAGGGAGGCCTCAAACATCAATTCCTGGGTTGTAAGCTCTTCCTTTCATATTTATCAATAAAATAGTTGATGTTTTCTTTCTATATTTCTATAATCGTTTATGCAAATATTTTGGTACTCCTGGATCTGCTAGATAGATAATGTTTATGATTATTATGTATTGGATTACATTTGTTGTTGCTTCTTGATCTTTCGTAGGTATTCGTGTGCCAACAGTAGCAAGGACTGAGCCTACAAGGATCTTGGATCAAGGTCATCATCAACGGGTTCGAGCATAGTGTTGGGAAAAGGGTACTTCTATCTCTTTCCTTGTCACATTTTGAATATTAGTTAAGAAAGCTTTGCATTAGAAATTATCTCAAGTTGCTAGATCCACTCTAGGGCTAGAGAGATCGCCTCTGTCCGCAGAGGGTATTTATATTGACAACACAATTGGCAACTCCACTGGGGAGCTTAGCCTCTTAGCCTTCCTTTCCCGGACTGATCTTGGATCACCTTGACCGATCACTGAAATCTAAGCTTGCTTAGGTCTCTGTTATTTTGTGTAGGGTTTGATAGTCATTTAATTGTGTCAAGCCTGGTTTTTGTGTGAAACTCTTTTTTGTTTTTCCTTGTTTTTAGTGACCACTGCGTTTTCTGTTTTCATAGTAGCGCTAGCAGTGCTGTTCTATATAGTACATCCGCGATAATTTGTATTTCAACACCCTTCTGCTCAGCACAAAAGCATTGATCTCAAACTTAGGAAAATTTAGGGTTTACCCCTTGTTTTTCCAATGTGTCCTAGCCTCTGAAGAATGTTTGTAGATTCTCAGTGACCTCCTGCCTATGTGTTTGATTTACTTGTCTTCTTTGACAAAGTGTTTTCGTCTCTTCGAATTTTTTGTGATTTGGGAGATTTTTCACCATTTCAAACACCCTTTGTCACATGTCTTTTGACTTGGTTTGAAGTAGTTTGTCATGTGCACTGGTCATAACTGCATTTTTGACCTTATCTTCAACTTAGTGTTATGCATAGGATCACAAATTGTTTGATTTACGGGTCTAGAAGAGTGTGTATTTTCCAAATTCAAAAGAAATTGAAAGTGATTTTCATTTTAGTTTTTTATTTGGATTTTATTTATCTTTTTGAAAAAGGGGAGTGAAAAGCATTTCATTCGTGTATGTTTTTTAAAGCGCTTTTGATTTCTGTTCGATTGAAAGAAAAGTGAAAAATGTTGTTTTTGTGTTTCTTCATTCATTTCGTTCATTTTACTTTTGATTACATTTCAAAGTAAAAAGAAAAAAAATATCGTTTTGTGTATCTTAGTGGAAAAGGGAAATGTTTTCATTTTTCAATAAGTTGCATTTTTTGAGAAAAGTGAATTCGATTGGAAAAAATTGCATTTCATAGTTTTGAACTAGTTTGGGGGGCATCATTGTTTTTTGCATTTGATTGCACTTTTGTTTGCATGTATTCCCTAAATAGTTTAGACTTCATCGAAGTGGAAAGTTTTTCTTTCTGCATTTAGCTTGCATCGTAAGATTCGGGTGACATCGATTTTGAGCCAAAACCAAAACTTTAATCAAGATCAACTTAAAATGAACTCCAAATAACCTAAGGATCATTTGAAATTAACGTGAACATTTATAGGTCTAGGCTAGAGACGTGTTCTAACGTTGTTAAATTTAGGAGTTGTCACTAAAAATTTGCGTTACAATCTCGGGGTGATATCTCATCCCACGTATGGAAGTATATTGATGTGTGATAAGTATATTTGGGGTGCTCTCATCGAACAGTTAAGCATTAGACAACACTACTACGAACTAGACTCCCACGTACTGTCGCGTATATTTTGGGAGACACCATTAGGTTGCAAGTCTGCCATAGGTAACCGAGTCAGCCGCCTTGTAGACGTGATACACCGAACACAACATTCAGGGAGATTGGTTGTCGTACATTAAGTTCTTGGTAAATTTATTTGCTAAGGTGTATATTGTAGTTCATGGATACCTGGTAATCCTTTATGCCTAGTTCACCCTTTTTTATTTGTTTTGTGTTTAATTTCTAAAATTTACTGCCCATGGAATAACATTTTACCTGTGCACAACTCCTTAAAAGATCTTAGGTTGAGACTGATGGAAACAGTTCCTGAGTTTACCAATCAAGGAATCCCCTCAGATGGAAATCCTGGTCCTTTTCCTTCTTTTGGAAATGTTGGTGCTCCATATATGGAAACAATGTCCCTCCCAGGATTAACCGTTTGCCAGTTTGGTTATTTTCAACCCCCATGGTTCCAAATGTCCAAGATGCTTCTCAACCAAGTCTGCCTCCACCTGAACAATGTCAACCTCATGTTGATCCTAAAGCTGACCCTTCACCTTCTTCGCCTATTTCTTCACCATGTTCTTCCTATTCGCTTGGTGAAAGTATGGATTCTAGTAACTAGGAATCTAAGAAGAAGAAGAAGAGGACGAAGAAGAAGAAGAAAAATAATTTAGGGGGCAACCAAGCGACCATCGCTATTGATGCAACTGATATTGAAAAACATTCCAATCAGCCCGGTAAAGTCAAATTCCATTTCAAGTTATGTAAGGGTGACCACCTTCTTAGGGATTTTCCTAACATTCCCAAGATATTAGAAGTATGGTCCACTGACTCAAATCGGCCTTTGTCATTGGCCTCTAGAGATCATGCTGGTGATGAACCATCAACTAGTAATAATAAGGCCCATGGGAAAAAATGTAAAGTCAAATTTCCCTGTAGGTTATGTGAATGGAATCATCCCATTCACCTTTGTCCTTATATGGATGAAGCCTAGAAAGTATTGGATAACCTTACTAGTTCTCAACTGCAGCTTATGACTGGTTACTAGAAGCTTTTCCCTGATCCTCTGCTAGTTGATCAAGAGATTAATCAGAACTCATCTCTGGTCAATCCCACTCTCTCCGAAAGTGAATCACATGAGTCCATTCCCGACCAAACATTGGTTGAGAAAACAGTTGGCTTGATTTCACCTTCAGTTGATCAAGTCTTTCCTGCAGAGAGTGAACCTCATAACACTCAGGTTCTTTTTATTTCTTCAAATTCCCATGAATTGGAGGGTAATCCTCATGTTCCCCCACTACAAGAGGGTGATCCTCCCGTTCCCATAGCACAAGGGGGCAGTTCGCCCGTTCCCATGACACCCCCTCCACGTAGTGTGGTCACTTCCTTGTATTGTAGTTGGATGGAAGGATATCATCTTCCTTCTTATGTGCCCTTTGAGATCATGGTACAGGCCTATAATGTGGTTGTACCTAGCACCATGATAGATGAAGGCTCCTTTGTTAGTATTCTATCCTCAACTACTTGGAAAAATTTCGGTTCTCCACAGCTTGTGCCTGTTACCCAGATTCTGTTAGCATTTAACAGAGGAACTAGTCAATCGTTAGGGATCCTTCCTAAGTTGCCTATTACTTTGGGAGGGAAAATTGTCTACATAGACGTGATGGTTGTCCAAGGCCCTTTGGATTTTAACTTACTTCTTGGGCATGACTATACTTATGTCATGGGAGCTCTTGTCTCTTCTCTATTTCATGTGATCCGTTTCCCACATGAAGGAAGAATTGTGACCATTGACCAGTTGTCATTCATTGGTCCTAATATGGTTCTCAATCAACCATGATAATGGTTATTACATGCAAGCGGTATCTTCCCCACCACAGGTTAGTTACGTGCCAACCTATTCCATGACCATGTCTACTGATGATCCATTCAGTGATATAGTGCACCATGTACCGGGGGTATTGGATCCTGATTTCCAGAGTGTTGTTCTCCCATCTAATAAGAACCTCTTGGAAGCCATGACCTTTTATGGGCCATGATCAGGGTGCAGAGCAGATTTCATTTTCTTGTGTCAATCTCCTTAAAAAATGAAACAATCTCTTCGGAGCAAAGTTTCTTTTCTTGTGTCAAGCTCCTTAAAAAATGAAACAAGGTCTCTGGAGCATAGTTCCATGTCTTGTGTCAAGCTTGTTAAAAAATGAAACAAGGTTTCTGAGGATAGTTCTTTTACTATGTCGGCCTCGTTAAAAAATGAAATAGGTCCCCGTGAGGATAGTTCTTTTACTGTGTCAACCTCGTTAAAAAATGAAACAAATCCCCTTTCAGTTCAAGTCTTTAACTAGATCTCGTAAAATCCCAGTCGAGTCTTTCACTTGATTTCGTAATTGAACCTTCATTCCATCCACCTGTTAGTAACCAGTAGTCTACTTAGGTGAATGAAATGAAGCTTGGGGGGCATGTGCCTCGAATTGAGTCACCATGTTGGGGGCATGTAAACTTATTCCAAGCATAGTTTGTCTCCGTTTCAAGATTGTGAAAAATGAAACCAAATCCAAGAATAGTTTTTCCACATGTTTCAAGCTTGTGTAAAAATGAAACCAATTTCAAGCATAGTTTCCTATGTTTTAAGCTTGTGAAAAAATGAAACCATTTCTCATTACACCTCTCGTGATTGCCCTTTTATCTGCCTCTTCTGCCAGATGAGCCTTAGTTTTCTCATTCCATCGTCACCATCTGCTTGGCTGATCATATGCTCTCACTTTATTGTTTTACCCTTTCCTAGGGAACCGTTGCGATGAAGTGGTCTTGTTAGACAACCTCTTGACTTTTACATGTTTTGAGCAGTTCCACCATCACCGGAACCAATTTCTACCTTTTATACTGCTCGTTCCTCTAGGAGGAGTCACCTTTTAACTCTTTTCTGACTCTCGAAAAATGAAAAGATAGCCGAGTACTTGTCATTTCGAACTCATTAAAGTGAATGAATTGGCGTGATCTCAATATACATTTACCCCTTTTTCAGGCTGAGATTTACTATTCACGAAAAAGGAATACCTTGATCGAACATGGTTAAGAGGTTCTATCAGGTATTGTTTTCTACCTTTTCGGTTTCGAGAGATGATTTACGAAGTGGGACATGATGGAGTTTCATTTTGTTTCTTTTCAAACTCCTTAAACATGAAAAGTTACTGATTTACCCTTTCGTTGGACTTGTTACAGATTAAACGATGAAAGACTTGTCACCATGATGAGACCGAGTTCCTTCTTCCTAGGGCTCGTTAAACTTACTAGGATGGATTAATTCGAAGAATGAACTTACACGCTCAACATATGCTATCCTCTTCGCATTGGCTATAAAAAATAAAGAGGTACTCGTTAACAATAACGAGGGAAAATTGAAAGTGAACATCTTATGTGTATTTTGGGCAGCTTGTCGCTCTTTAACATGACACTCATCTACAGTTCGTGTTGGGTTGGGGACATCCTACATTCGTCACTTTGCCTCCACGGGTTTGGGAAATCCATTTTCCTCCTATTTGATTACCATTTTTGTCATCATGACCTCTAATCCCATTTGAGTCAATTGCTGCCACACTTCAGAGTAGTGTCGTCGATATGTTCAAGAGAAGTCCTTTTTAAACATCCTATACTTATCTGACCTCTTCTGTTACAATCCTGAATAACTCCTATCATCTTAAGATATATGTCGTTTCATGTCGATGATGTTGGAATCATTATGGCCCTCCTTCGACGAATCACTTCCTGTCAACTTCAGCTCATTATCCGGGAAGATAGTTTAGAAACTTATTTTCAGTACCCTGGAGCTTGCATGCCCCAATGGAAAGTTCTTCGTGTTCGATGACAAGTTCACATCATTGGCCGGCGATCGAATGATTCTACAAGTTTTCGAATCCAACACATTCATTCACACTTGTAGATTGTGCTATTGTACCTTGAGGTCCATCGTCATTATTGGTGGTCTCTCTCATGCCTGTTAACGATTCTCATCAATGAACGGTAATCAGGTGGTTCCTTGGCATGTTCGACACCAACACATTTATTTGCATGGCAATATTCGTACATTGGGTTGATTGAAATCGCAGTGAAGACCCGAGGTCACATCTGATTTTTTATCCGAGCTACGAGGAGTTATTGAGTATCCATGATTGTATACATGATCCTATCTATACGGATGGTTGCGTCCATACCGTAGATCCATTTCTATGATCTCTTTAGACAAATGATTGTGACCATGCCGTGGGTTCATGTGTTATTTGATGCCTAGTGCAGAGTTATGTGGTTAGGCATGTTCATACCAGAGATGTCATATATTGTAATATGTTTGATTTGGCAGGTTTTTTGGCGGTGATCTGAGTTCTTTTCCTTGGTTCATAAAGAATTTCAGCCATCACTCCCCATTCTCCCTTCATGCTTTTGGGGGCATCTGTTACACAGTAATTTGTCACCATGCTCATTTCCCGTCCTTGATCCTAAAATTCCCCATGACAGAATCTATGCAATGTTTCCACCATGAAGAAATATGTTAAGACATCCCCTGAAGACTCAAAGAAAACTGCCTTGGAATATTACTGAAGAAACTTGGCCCAAATCCTAGTTTCCTAGGTCAACGCATTTCTTGGTTTCATGTTTGCGTTGATGTCAGATTGAAAGTTATGGCTTAGCGCTGTCAGCACCCTTATTTCTTGGAAAACTATGTTGATCCCTTTCTAGCAGTGTTTCCTCAAATGGAGGAGAAGCTTCGACCTCTAGAAGTTCCAAGGCGACGATTTGGTTGTTAAATGACAGTGATAGAGTCGAGCTCTCTGATTTTTAGAGCTTTCATCCCATCCATGGGGGTTTATCCCATAGAAAGTGGACCTTGCTCCTTTCATGGGCTCCCAACCTCTTCTCCCTTCCCATAAATTCATGCCCCTCCTTCCACTAAAGTTAGTTTGGTTGGTCATTGTTGGGCTAGTATGAACTCTCGTTCCCTTTACATTCGCGCATTGTGATAACGCCTAAGTTGTTTGGGAGAAGGAATGCTTTAGAGCTTTGTTGAAGGACTCAAATTTTCACTGAAGGGAGGCCTCCAACATCAAGGCCTGGGTTGTAAGCTCTTCCTTTCATATTTATCAATAAAACATCTGATGTTTTCTTTCAATATTTTTCTAATCGTTTATGCAAATATTCTAGTACTCCTTCATCTGCTAGATATTATTATGTATTGGATTACGTTTTTTGTTGCCTCTTGATCATCCACAAGTATTTGTGTGCCACCAGTAGCAAGAAGCGAGCCTAAAAGGATCATGGATTAAGGTAATCATCAACGGGTTCGAGTATAGCGTTGGGAAAAAGGTACTTCTATCTCTTTCCTTGGCGCATTTTGAATATTAGTTAAGAAAGTTTTGCATTAGAAAGTATCTCAAGTTGCTAGAGCCATTATAGGGCTAGAGAGACTGTCTCTCTCTGCATAGGGGATTTATCTTGACAACACCAACTAGTGAGGAAGATATTATGGAAATCATCAAAACATATGCCCAAAGATAAGAGCCCTGGTCCTGATGGATGGATCATTGAGTTGTATTTGTCCTTTTTTGAATTGATGGGGAAATATATTTTAGAAGTGGCTAAATTTTCAAGGAGAAGGGGATTTGTTTCAAGTAGTATACATGAAAATTTCATAGCTCTTATTCCAAAGGTATTAGAGTCAAAGAATTTTAACGATTTCAGAATGATTACTCTTTGCAATTATTTATATAAGATCATTTAAAAAAAATTAGCTAACATAATCAAGGAAGGGTTATCAAGATGTCTCCAGCTCAATTTGGATTCCTTAACAATAAACATATTCATGATGTTATTGGAATGGCTTTGGAGGTGATGCATTCCATTAAAGCATGCAAATTCCTAGTTTGGTTATGTAGATTGACCGTAGGAAAGCCTATGATAGGGCGGACTTGTCATTTTTAAGGATGGTGCTTCTGTCAATAGGTTTTAATTTTGAAGTAGTTTCTTGTGTCATGGGGCGTGTTAGGTTTGCAAACTATGCTATTCTAATTAATGGATAGCTAATGGATTTCTTTCGTGCCTCAAGAGGTATTAGATAGGGTTTTCCTTGTTTCCCTTGTCGTTTCTGCTTATTATAGAAGGGTTGAGTAGGTTGATAATGGAAGCAAAAGCTGAAGGCAAAATCAAGGGAGTGTAGGTTGGTTCCAATATGTTAATTACTCATATTTTATTCGTAGACGATGTGTTTTTTAGTGGAGAGGGAATTGTCGAGGAATGACAAGTATTTAAAGATTTGATCGAGGTTTACTGTGTTGCATCTAGTAGGAGGTTAGTATGGAGAAGTTTAAAGGGCTCAATGTTAGTGTGGAACAAGATACTTTAAATATTATTAAAGATATGTTCCCTCTCAGTTACAGTACGCTTAATGAAGGGTTTAAATATATTGGATTTAACCTCAAACCTAATGACTACAAAGTGTTGGATTGGTATTGGCTTGTGAGAAATGTGGAAAAGAGAATAGAAATTTGGTGTAAAGGTGGATATCAATTAGTGGGTGCTTAATTTAAATGAAGTGTGTTTTAGAATGAATCTCGGTTTTTTGGCTATTATTAGCTGGAATTCTAAAAGGTATTTTAACTTCAATCAAGAAATTGTGCTATCGATTTTTATGGAGTGGTAAAAATTAGAAAAAAGGTATGGTTCTAGTAAAACAGAGAAAGCATAGCATTACCAAAAAGTATGTCAGTTGGGGAATAAGAAATTTCAAAATCTTTGGGGCCACTCCTGCTGTGAAGAGCGCTTGAGAATGTTATTTGGTAGTTGTCTTTGGAGCATTGTCACAAGATCAAAATATTTGATGAATTTCATAGAAATTGAATGGCTAAGAATGTTTCCCAAATCAACCAAAGGTGGATCTTTGATCTAGAGGAATTTGGTAAGTGGATTAAAGGCAGTGGAGAAGTGGTTTAGGTGGGAAGTAAAAACTCGCGAGGAAAATTTGATTGGGCACGATCCTTGGGTGGGAAGTGATGGGAATCATAAGTTGACAAAAAAATTGATAACCTATTTGAACTCCATTGAAATTCATTATTTGGCATATGTGACAAGAGGAGATTGCCCAGGATTGGATAATCAAGAGTGGGCCTCTGCGTTAGAGTTGAGAATTCTGGCAGGTTTGATAGAGGAGTGGAACTAGTATTTAGTGATCTTCAAGGAATTACGCATCACCACAAGTAGGGAGGAAGAAGATCGTCTCGTGTGGTTAAAGAATAAACATACATGTGAGATTAATTCTAAATAGGGCTACAATGCAATCATTCAACAAAATTTGTTGTGTGAACCCAGGTGGTGGCATAAGATAGTTTGGCAGAGCTAAGCTTTTCTTAAGGGTAAAATTTTTCTGTTGCTGGCGATGGAAAATAAAATATTAACGTGGGATGTTATCTTAAAGAAAGGATGGGTAGACCCAGGTATATGTTTTATTTATGCAAATGATAGTGAATCCATTGCCCATTTGTTCATTTTTTGCCCTTTTGTAAAAGTTGTTTGGAATAATGTGATATTTGCTTTCAGCTTAAATGATCGGTGGTTGGGAAACTTTGTGGAAGAGTGTCTATTCAATTGGATATAGAGATATAAGGCTTCTCAGTTTAAATTTCTTCCAATCTTTGTTTTCTAAGGTGTGTGGCTAGGAAGGGATAGAGTTCTTTTCCAAAACTCTGTAATCCATTCCTGGGTTATTTCACACAACATAAGAGTGGTGAATCTGGAACATGAAAATCCTATTAAGAGTAAAGGGAAATGAGTTGAGAAGGGTCTAGCGCTTAATGATGGTTTGGTGTGGAGATTCTTTGATGGGGCTAGTCAAAGTGGTAGATGTGGATTTGGGGTAATTATATATTTAGAGGACTAGGTAATGATTAAATGTAAGCTAGGGATGGGAAAATGAACACACTTTGTGGTAGAGATAATGTTGATGTGGATAGCTATGCATATAGATGTTTGGAAACAAATGAGAGTATCCAAATTGGCAGGGGATTCAAAGATATTAGTGGAATGGTTTAATGGAAGAAATGAACTCAGAATTATTCATTTAGAAGAATGGCGATGAAAAGTTCGACAATTGTAGGAACAATATGATGATATTTAGATTTTGCATGTAAATAGGGGGAGCAACGTCATTGCATATTTGCTTTCTAAGCAAGATCTTCTCATAGATGGATTTGTATCTACTTTGGAATTTCACAAGAATGTTTTAGTCTCTGATCTATCCTTCAATTTGTTTGAGTCTACCGATCATTTCATGAGGTAGATACTTTTTTGGTTTTGTGATGTAATTTTTTTTAGTAAGTTTCATCGATGGATAAGGTTATTAGTAGACTACATTTGTAATGAAGAGATTGTATTTTTTGATTTCATATGAAATAGAAAAAGTACATTTTATTTATTTATTTTGAGGACGCATGCACACAAACACACACATATATTATTTGTAAAACACTTCACAATAAATTCATAATTTTATCTCTGAGAGGAAAAAAATATATAATTCTATTCAATGAAAAGAAAAAATAATTGTTGTGATGGTTTTAATCGCTACAAAACAATTCTATTCATAATTTTTGGAGAGAGGAAAGATACAATTCCATTCATAAGTTTGGAGAGGAATAAGATAAATGAGAAAACATAAGTGTGGATTTGATTTATTTTAACAATTTTATTATTAAAATTTAAATTAATAACCCTCGATCGAGGTAAGAGCTAGGTGGGGGCATCGGTGGGATCCATGCCATTTTCATGATATTAATGAGACGGAATGACGGGTGGCCTAGAATGATACACAATAAATATTTATGGGTTTAATGTGGGTGGCCTAGAACGATTTTTTCGAACTAACATTGGCTCCATAGGACAGGGCCTCATCATCTAGGTGGCAGCGCAAGATACATTCTAGGCTTGGAACGTAGTTGCAGTTGGAACAATTCATCCTCACAGTCATTGTAATTGTGGGTATGTTCATACTGTAATTTTTATGAATTCCTTTTCCATGCGTTTTATTGTTGTCTCACAAATTTGTTGATGGATGTTCTTGGTGCATACTTTTGGTGTAGAATAGAACCCTCCTGTGAAGTATGGGGTGCAGGGGTTGACTCTTTCATTGGCTTGTCTAAGGTTTTGTGGCCCTTAATTATAAATCTTTCTGTCTGTTTTTGTAACTAGTCACCCTTGGTGTGCATGCACCCTTGGAATTTGTTCTTAATCACAGTGTCAATATATTGTATGGGGGTAATTGTTCCTTCTTTTGTATCTCAGAAGAACCCTCCGACTGGTATGATCTAGGGAGGGTTCGTGAGGGTATTCATGGGTTTTAAAATTGTCTCCCATTTATGGATTTATAGTGTCTTCTGGACTACTGCAGGAAGAATATACATTAGGGTGGGGAAAGCTCAACTTCATTGGTCTAATGTTTATTTTTCTACTACATATGTTTTCCTAACACCTACAAGACCGTATCTTGACCTAATTAGTTGGAACCTTCCTCTGGTCTCTCTTCTAGTTAGCTAGTCTGCAACCTGAACGAGGTTTCTGGCTGTGGAGGTTTTGGTGTTTGAGAACATTTTTCAACCCCATCCTTTTTTACCTCAGCAACAAAAGATGGCTTGACTTGCCTCACATCAGGGGAGAAATGCAAGGGGTGGTTGTGGTCGTAGCCAGGGCCAAGGTCGTGGTCGTGTAAGAAGTCAACTCAACCTCGACCCGCGAGGAATCGAGGATGCAGAAACAACAATGATTTAATATTGGAAGTAGCCTAGTCCTATAAGACCAATACACATCCTCAGGCCCGCCAGATTATTTCGGAGTGGGAGAATGAATTGAGGCAGTAGACAGAGAACAATGAATTGAAGTTAGATGAATGGAATACTCTCATCCTAGACCCAGACCATACCAAAGGCCGATACACCTAGTTTCAACAGGCCCTCTATTTTTTCTGGATGATGAAAAATTTCTTGGCAAAAGCTTTGACAACCACCTTTGCAGGAATTTCAGAGCCAACAATAGAAATACAAGAAATCCACAGGGATTCCAGCTCATTCAACGCCATATTCAACAACAAAATTCTTGTCTAAGTCACATTGAGAAGCATATTCCTTGCCTCCCACAAACTGAACTTTCGGGCTCCAGTACCAAAGACTCAGCGTCAATAAAATCTTTTGATGATTAGCAGTTTTCTTGGCATAGTTTGGATATTTAATTTTTCTATGTATAAATGAATAGTATGCAACTTTTGTTCTTATGTTATAGACGTATAGTAAATGGGAGACTCAAAGACACTCAGGTTTATATAGCCTTGCTAAACATTCTCATAATTTTCAGATTTTGGATGGCCTATAATGTTGTCAGATGACCAACAAACTTGGTTTCCCAATGGGTAGGTTGAGGTCATCTGATCATGGATGTTGTTTATGTAATACCTGCCTTTTTTTAAAAATGGAATAGAAAGGATATGCCAAGCTTACAAAAAATTAAATTAATAAATTATTCCCCAATAGGATGACTCTCGAGGTAGAACAGGGGGTGGGGGATTGGGGTGGGCTGCCCCATCCCACCTGGCCAATGGAACCAGGGATGTGACAAGATGCCCCTGAGAATGTTAAATGCAAAAAAGGTTTTGTAGGACCATATCATTAAATCTGGAACAATATGGCAGATACACTCTCAAGGGAGAGAAGGTGGCATGCCAATTGTGTGAAATTCGAGTTGGAGACTCGTGTGAAGGAGTTTGATATCAAGCTCCCCTTGCTCCCATGGAAATCAATCTGAAAACTTTCCTTGCAATTATTTTGAGGGTAAATTGCCTACAAAGTGTGTTGTGGGCAATAGAGGCGGGGTGTGTTGTAGTTTCAATGTGGTGGTGCTGTCGTGAGGTCGTTTTTGCTACATTTTTTCCTTACCAGTCGGTACTTCAACAATGTGTGGTTGTTATTTCCCCTCATACTCTGTAACATCGTCTAATCTTTGGTAATTTTCTTTCGATTCTCAAAATTGAGATTCGACAATTATATATGTTAACTTGCAAGGTTGTCAATGTTTTTGTCATTCAGGGGCTTGAGGTGGTGTTATTCCCTTGCTCAACTTTATGTCTTTGGGCGCTCTGGCGTATTTTTCTCCATTTCGTGCTTGGTGGTTTAAGTTTATGTCCTTTGTATTGACCCTATTCTCATGGACATGTGCATTAATTGTCTTTCATATTGTTAGACCTTGACTCCTCACCTGTCATATCAATAATGCAGTCTTTGTTTTCACCTTGGACTTATAACAAGCCTTTTTTTTGGGTTTAGATGGTGTTTTGGTGGGAGTGGAGATATGTAGTCCTCTTCCCCCTCACTCCTGTGATGCCATTTCTACACTCCCTTCTGAATAGACCCATTGTTGTTGATGGTTCTCTCACTGGTACTTATATTATGTGGCACCCCTTTTGTACTCTAGAGCATGGTACTTTTTTCTAACCTTTGGTCCAGTCTTTCAGTTCTATTTTTCTCGCCATCATGCCTCGTCAACAAATGTAGGTTTGAATGGGGGGATGCATATTATCAAGAGAGGGCCCACGGGGGGAATACCCAGATGCATCATCGGTTGGAGGATTTTGCCATGCATTATTGTGACCTTATGGCAAGACCTATCGAGGAAGAATTCACTCGAGTTTAGGGGGAGCCTCCATGCACATAATTCCCCTCTCAGATACGGAGGTCCCTATAGAATGGAAACAATGGATCCTAGACACAAAGCACGCAAGGGGTCAGTTCAATCAATATATGCAAACATTTGACCTTTACTAGCAAATTAAATTCTTACTGGGGCGTATGCTT
Organism: Pinus albicaulis; assembly: GCA_034641835.2. Classification (NCBI taxonomy): domain Eukaryota; kingdom Viridiplantae; phylum Streptophyta; class Pinopsida; order Pinales; family Pinaceae; genus Pinus; species Pinus albicaulis. The sequence goes on from CM076580.1 coordinate 617,938,373, forward strand.
ATGGGACAGTATGAGCACCGTGAAGATGTTCTTCATTTCTTGCAACATTTACACCAGCACTTGAGGGACTTGGACCATAGAATGGAAAGAATAGAACAATGTCTCGACATACCTCCTATGGTGGGGAGAACATATAAGGACCCAACAAAACCCATCTAGATTGCAATCTTGAATTTAGACGCTTTAGCTTAGGTGTGTCATGTCCATGTTTTGTGTCTCCTTTGCTACAAAAGCTATCATTCAGAGCCTCTTAGGCGAATCTCTCAGTAATACTTTGAGTAATGTTGTCTCTTTTAGTATTCAACTCACTATCCTCTCTATAGAGAGTTTTTTTTTAATTTGGTTTAGTTTCTTTTTTGGATTTGGTTTGGTCTCCCCAATAACACTCCGACAAGATTGTTCATGCTCATGATATGAATCCCAGTTCTTTTTTAAGGCAATAAAATTAACCTTTAAAAAATTATCATTTTTTATCATTTTTAAATAAAAAAATAAAAAATATTTATATTTAAATATTATAAATATTAATAAATAATTTAAATATATCATTTATTAAATTTAGATTATGATGAAAAATATTATAAAAAATTTAAATATTATGTTTTTGATTTAAATTTTATAAATAAAATAAAATTTATAAATTTATAAATTTTTTTCCAAAATTTTGAATTATATAATCTTTCTTTTATAGCAATAGCAAGCCTGCTAAATACTATTTGAATTTGATCCACCACTCTACTATCATATCTGTGCATAGTAATGTCCACCATGTATCAAATGAAAAGTTTTATTTAATTAATTTAATAAATCTTCTTAAAACCTAACATTTGATGTACTTTTTTTAAACACTACTGAAATGTTGACTCATATTATATAATATATGATTCAAACATTCACCTTCAGAATTAAGAAATAGACAATACATAGAGCCATACAATTTCCAGACAACAACACCAGTTGACCAGACGATTCCTGACCCAAGAGACTTCTTCACATCACCGCATATCCCGACATGGCCAAAGATCTCTGAATCTTCTGCAGAAATACACAATGGCCAAAGAACTCAGAATCTTGACGGTGTTTATTGAGAAATACCTACTAATAATGGCAGACAACCAAGTGTGGATGTCACCGTTTATTTATAAAACTAGCAGGTGCAGTAGCTGCTGTTGCAGTACATTGAAAGTACACTAGTTGTATATATTAGTGTAACCAGAATGATTGGAAGAAGGACAGTCCTTCAGCTCAAACCCAATCCTTGACTTCTCCATGTCATAAACAACTTGGATGTTCTGCTGTTGAAAGTTGCCAAGAATTGCAAAAAATCCAGAGACATCCACCTCCTCAAAACTCCGGAGCATGAAGCAATGCACTTTGGAAGAAGCATCCCCATTCCCAGCAGCAGGAGAGAAGGCATAAAAGTGATTCTCAGTAGGTAAACTGAGGGTAACATTGTTTTGAAAATGATACGTTATGGTAGGGAATCCCTGATAGCTCTGAGAAGACGAGACTAGATAACAGAGATCAAAAGCAGTACGATTCTCATATTCCATAGATCTGGGATATGCAATTATTGCTTCTAAAGTGCCCAGGACTTTTCTGTAGAGTGTCTCAGGGAGATGGGTATATGTGGTTCCAGAGTCAATAATCATACCTCCATTGCCCTCTGAATCAAATTCCTGCAAATTCACTGGAACTTCCAAGTGTATGTTATCAATGCTGATTCCTTGAAGACCAATGTAATAATAATTAGGATAAGTGGGGTTGCTGAGCATTGGAGTATACTGTATCAGTCCATCATAAGCTGGTACTGCAGATGCTCCTAGAACCAGGAGGCTGGAGACATTAGAGTTATATCGTTCAAAACGATAGCTTACCAAACAGTAAGAGAATGCTCTGTAACTTAAAGCTGAACCCAACTGTGAAGGGAATGAAAGGGCACCTCTCCCAAACCCTGCTATTCCAATGGGCTCATTCACAGTTGCATCTGCACAACCAAAACAAAAGTTCCAGAATTTTGCAATGGAGGGCCCCTTTAGTACAATGCGTTCTCTCATCAGTTCAGCTTTGACTATGCCATCTCCATATCTGTATGAGAATGGAGGGCAGGACATTGAACAAGAGCCCTCTACAAGGTCTCTCAGAGAACATCCAGTCATTATGCAGGTATCATAGGGGTCTGCTGAGGTGTGGATATCTAAACAGAAGGTGCCATCACAAAACTCTGGTTTGCGAGAACGGGAATACCTAGGGTAGAATACATCTATGCTCTGATGATATTCATCACAGTCAATGCAATCAAAGACTGTGGATTCAGGGGAATCCAAACATGGCACCCACACAAGGTCACTGCCAGTGTCCATGAAGACTTGAAATGCCTGAGCTGGGGAGCCTAGTCTAATGGACATGACATAACCATCCCTATAAATCCCTAGGCGCTCTGATACATTCAGAGCCTTAGGGTTTCTTTTGCTCTTTCTAAGGCCATGAAACCTGCTTGAGCTTTTCTTATGTGCAATGTAAAGCAATTCTGGGATATCTACTGCTTCTGCTGTCTGGTTTTGGTTCTCTATTCGCGTGAGACCAAACACCAGACCATCAGGCAATTCCTGATCTGCCAGAGAGGCCAGCAAAGGTGGCAAATAGATAAGGACCAGTAACACTACAATAACAGATAAGGAACCCATGATCTGGCACTGGAAATCCTTCTCAATAACTAAATGATTGCACAGATTGTTATCCTGTCGGAAGGGGATTTATAGGCTCCCGACTGAAGCCGGTGAATAAAGAACCCTTTAAATCTGTTATGTATAAAGATCTAACAAATGTCTATGGAATCTTTGTCATCATTTAATATTACAGAAAATTGCTTAGTGATAAATATAAACAATGCATGTTTTATATAAATAATTACAATGGCAACAACATCAAGTACAATATGTATATTGTACTTCAACATTAAATAACAGTATGGCAGCCAATTTGGCGCTTGAGAAATCCAAGTGCAGATCAACTCAAGTGCAGAAAATCTAGAGCTATGCCTATGATTTGACAGTGGAATGGACTAACGATTGGACGCAAACCGAATTTCATATTTTATAGAATACAAAGTTTTAGGTATATTTTCTTGATCAATTTTGGTTCATATTCAACTGAGATTTGTTACAATTTATATGAGTCTTATAATTTAAATGTTTCTGGGATTTTCAAGATGCTAAATTCATAAAAAAAAAACATACATATAAAAATCACAATCTAACCCACAATTTACGATCGGATTCTGAGAAAAAAAAAAAAAAACCCTTATAGAAGTTATTTCAAATCACTCGGTACCTTTAAACCCTATAATAGTTATTTCAAATCACTCGTAACCTTTAAACCCTACCAGAGACGGATGGATGAAGCCGAATGTTAAATTTATGTTGAAGGTGGAGAAAATCGACGAATGCAATTTGACATTCTGAACCAAAACTTATAATAGTTATTTCAAATCACTCGGTACCTTTAAGCCCTACCAGAGACGGATGGATGAAGCCGAATGTTAAATTTATGTTGAAGGTGGAGAAAATCGACGAATGCAATTTGACATTCTGAACCAAAACTTATAATAGTTATTTCAAATCACTCGGTACCTTTAAGCCCTACCAGAGACGGATGGATGAAGCCGAATGTTAAATTTATGTTGAAGGTGTAGAAAATCGACGAATGCAATTTGATATTCCGAGATTCGCGAGTCAAAAGATGCGAAAGCTCTCCTCTTCATTTTAAAACATATATGGCCTCTCAGATCCACTGGCCCTTGGTTTGCATTGGTTGGGATTTTTTTTTATTTTCAGAAACAAATATACAATTGTCTTAGAATGGGTTCTGAGTAATACTGCAATGAGTTTAAGGTTTTTAATGAAAATTTATATACAGTTCTGGATAGAGTAGGTCCATTGCTTTGAGCAAATTAGATGGTGACTAACTGATTGTTAAAGACCCTTGTACTTTTCAATCTATTGTATAATGTTGTGGAATGTCTGGGTATGTTTAATTTAAGGAACTCTCTGGCTTTTCATGTGGAGTGGGATGTTTGGGCGTTATTATGGAATTTTTAAATGAGTTAATGGGAATTGTGGTTAAAATATTTTTAGTGTGTATTTTAAATGAAATAAAATATAAAAGTGGTATAAAGTTTGGTGGATTAAAGTGATTAGTTCTTATGTCTTTATTATAAGATAAAAATAATTCCAATATGTATATATTTTAAAAATAATGAAATAAAATAAAAAGGTGGTCCAAAATTTAATTGATTAAAATAATAGAATTTTATATGTTTATTTTGTTAAAAGTATTTATAAGGTAGAAATAATTTCAAACCTATGTATTTTATGGATATTTAATTAATAATTTTAACATATGTGTGTACTTAAAAAATAATGAAGGTTGTATGATATTGTATTTAAGTGGAAGGTTGTATGATATTGTATTTAAGTGGCAGAGAATAAGGATGTGTATACATAGATATTTAATCAATAATTTTAACATATATGTGTACTTGAAAAATAATGAAAGTTGTATGATATTGTATTTAAGTGGCAGAAAATAAGGATGTGTACTTTCAGAATACTAAATATTTGATTTAATACAATTCTTAAATCTTTAATTTAAAAAAAGTGGTATGATAGTGTGCTTGAGTGGCAGGAAATAAGGAACAAATATAAAAAAATGTTAAAAATATTGAAAAGTAATAAAATTAAATTAAAAAGAAAAGAAGATAAATTTATGATTATTGGAAAAAGTTAAAAAATAAATAAATAATAAAAGATTGTTTTAATCTATATATAAAAAAATTAAATAAATATCTTTTATATTGATTTTGTATCATTTTATTGCCAAAGAGATTTCAAATCTTAGTAGGAAATAGTTCAATATCTTTAATTTAGTGAACCCTTGGCCTTTTCATGTGCATTGAGTTGTTTGGGTGTCACTGTGAATACCTCAAATGAATTCTTGGAAATGCTCATCTAAGTTTTAATAAGTTTTAATATTTATTTAAGATCAAATAAAATAAAATAAAAATAGTTTTTTTTTTTTTTTTTTTTTTTTTATAGTAAAATGACTAGATTATAAGTGTTTATGATATGGTGTAATAAATTCAGATATGTATATATTTATATATTTAAAAATAATGAAATAAAATAATAATAATAAATTGGTATAAAGTTTGTTGATTAAACTCAGTTTAGATCCATCTTAACTCCGGATCTATCAAGCGCCGAGAGGAATCAAATCTCTTGAGGTGCAAACCTATTTTTTGAGTGCAAAACTTGAGGAAAGGTTTGCACCTCTATAAATTTGATAGATCCGGAGTTAAGATGGATCTAGGTTGGTTTCACTCGTGTGTGGCCATGGAAAATTTGTCGATAATATCAGCAACATATGATTAATTTTATCAACAATATGTAAATACATCTAATATTAATATAACTAGATGCTAAATATGTCTGAGATTTAACGAGTCATTTTAATTTTAAATTTGGTTAGTTACCTCAGTTTTTTGAGATGATCACTATTGTAAAATAACTTTAATGATGAAAAATGATGAAATAGAATTTTTGAATGCAAAGTGGCACTCTAATAATAATATTGTATGATAAAAAATATGAATAATAAGAATGTAGTCAATTACAAATAGTATATATTTTGATCAATCTCAAACTATTTTCTTCTACTATTCTTATTGTCACCCTTGTTAGTTTGGTCATATTTTCATATAGATTATATGAAAAGGACAGTTGAAATCGTAAACCATTTAAATATTTAGCTCAAGTTGTTGTAGTAAAATTGGTACCTTGTCTCTCTTGTTCTAGATTGAATTACTATAACACAAAAATCAATGTACATTGTCAATAATTTTTTGTGCTTACACTAAAATAAATGCACGTTATTAATCCAATGACTTTAAAATTAATGTACCATCATACATATAATTACATCAAATCATAAATCCACATATACAAGGAAATCAATGCATCGAAAGCAAGAAACAAAATAATATTAGAAAACAACATCTACACTAAAATCCATGCATCTAATGCAAGTAATCAAATAGGATTAGAAATCAACATCTACACTCAAATCAATGCATCCATTGCAAGTAAGAAAATAGTATTAGAAACAAACATCTACACTGAAATCAATGCATCTAGTGCAAGTAAGAAAATAGGATTAGAAAACCAACATCTATACTGAAATCAATGCATCTAGTGAAAGCAATCAAATAGGATTATAAATCACCACCTATACTGAAATCAATGCATTTAGTGCAAGGAATAAAATAGGATTAGAAATCATCTATATTGAAATCAATTCATCTAGTGTAAGCAACCAAATATAATTAGAAATCAATATCTACACTAAAATTAATACATCTAGTGCAAGCAATCAAATAGGATTAGAAATCACCATCTACACTGAAATCAATGCATTTAGTGCAATCAAATAGGATTAGAAATGATCTACATTGAAATAGATGCATCTAGTGTAAGTAATCAAATATCATTAGAAATAAACATCTACACTAAAATCAATGCATCTAGTGCAAGCAATCAAATAGGATTAGAAATCACCATCTACTTTGAAATCAATGCATCTAGTGCAAGAAATCTTCTCCACTCTCCCCCCCCCCCGCCCCCCACTTCCACCCCCCGTCCTCCATATATGTGTGTGTGTGTGTGTGTGTGCATCCATCTCTCCTTTGTCTCTTTATCTCACCCCCCAAACACACATTCTCTCTCTCTTCCCTCCTGCTATCCTCTCTCTCAATATTACTTATCACTCCCTCTCTCTCTATCTCCACCTTTCACTCTCTATGTATTAATTCTTACCTCCCTCTCTCTCCCCTCCATTTTCATCTCTCTTTCCCTACCTCTCTCCACTCTCTCTCTTCCTTTCTCCCTCTCTCCACCTTCCAAATTTGTTACTATATGCCTCTCTCTCTCCTTCTCTCTTCCATTCTCTCCTTCTCTCCTTATTTGTCTCTTTATCTCACCCCCAAACATACAAACTCTCTCTCCATCTCCCTCTCGCTCTCCACTTCTCACTCTCTATGTCTTTATTGTTCCCTCCCTCTTTCCTTGTTTAGATCCATCTCTCTATCTCTCCCTCTCTCCCCCTCCAACTCCATGTCTCTGTATGTCCCTCTCTCCTCCTATCTCTCAAGTCCCCTCTCTTTTCCTTCCTCTCTCTCCGTTTCTCTCTAACCTCCATCTCCCTTTCCATGTCTCTCTCTCTCTCTCTCTCTCTACCCTCTACAATCCTATTCGTTCCCCCATCACTCACTTCCTATGTCTCAAGTCCTCTCTCTCTCCATTTCTCTCCTACCTCCCTCTATCTTCCCCCACCCCCCGCTCTCTCTCTCTCTCTCTTTTCCATTCAATGCTCTCTTTCTCTGCCCTAAAATCCTCTCTCTTCCCCCATCACTCTATCTCTCTCTCTCCAACTATTTACTATATTCCTCCATTTCTTCTTCTCTCTCCTTCTCTCCCCCCTTGTCTCCATCACTCCTTCTATGTCTCTTGATCTCACAGCTAAAAATACACACTCTCTCTCCATCTTTCCCTTGTCACTCCCTCTCTCTCCACTTCTCACTCTGTATGTATTTCTTCTTCCCTCCATCTCCCCCGCTCCAACTCCATCTCTCTATACCTCCCTCTCTCCTCCTCCTTTCATCCTTCCTCTCCCTCCCTTTCTCTCCTACCTCCCTCTCTCTTCCCCCTTCTCTCTCTCTCTCTCTCTCTACACCCCCGAATCCTCTCCCTTTCTCCCTCCCTCTCTCCATCTCTCTCTCCCACCTCCATTTTTATGTCTCTCTCTCTCTTTCTTAGCCTTCTCTATCTATATCACTCCTCTCGCTCTCTCTCTTTTTCTCTTCATTCCTCATCTCCCCTCTCCTTCTGTTTATCTCCATCTCTCCCTTGTCACTCCCCCTATTTCTCCACCTCTATCATATGTCTTTGTTCTTCCCTCCCATATATATCTAGAGTTAATATATATATCATAATATAAAAATATATATTATAGTATAACAAATTTAATATTGTATTAATGTAAAGTTATTAAATTTAATAATATTAATATTATAATATATTATTATGAATATTTATTTGATAATAATAATAATAATATTTTATATAAATGTCAGGGTTAATAGTGTTTTTTTTTCACTGTATTAATAATAATTTGGCCCATAGGCTTCATAATGAGATGTTTATTTCTAATCCTATTTGATATATTTTTATTTATTTATCTTACCTATTTGTACCTCTTTTATATTAATTTATTTACACTACCAATTTTATAAATATGGTATTTGGCCCATGGTATTTGTCCCATTGTATTAATAATAATTTTTCCCCATGGTTTTTGCCCATAGGCTTCACCTAAAAAAACCTCTTTTTTGAGTTTTTGTAAATAAAATTGTGGAGTAAATATTTATTTATTTACGATACCTCTAGAGTAAGTATAAAAATAGGTTGTATTTATTTATCATACCTCTTGTTTATTTATATTTTTATTTATTTACCTTATCTTTTTTGGAGTAAGTATAAAAAGAGGTTTTATCTTTTACCATATCTTTGGTTTATTTATATTTGTATATTTACAATATCTCTTTTTTGAGTGTTTGCAAAACTCTTCATATTTTAAATTTATATTGTTTAAATTTATTTTTGGTTGTTTATTTATATGGTTATGTAAGTTATTGTTTAAGCCGATATTATCTAGAATTTATTTTTTAAATTTTCTTTAGTTTTTTATTTTGGCTTCCAACATACTTACACATCAGGGTCATATTGGGTTGTAGAATACACCTCTCAACACAATAATTAGATTTTATGTGTTTTTTCTATCCCAAATATTCATATGGTGAAATAATTTCAATATGTATGTATTTTATGAATGTTTACTTTGATGAAAGCTGCCTAAATTCATTTACTTCTTAAAATAAAAGTGGTTGGGAAAAAAAAAATAAAAATATATATATATATATATATATATATATATATATATATATATATATATATATATATATATATATGAAAAAAAAATATTATATTATACTTCTTAAAAAAAGTGGTTGGGAAGAAAATACAAAAAAAAAATAAAAAATTAATTGGAAAAGTTTATATGTATGAAGGAAAAAAACCACTATATTATATTTCTTAAAAAAAAAGTGGTTGGGAAGAAAATATAGGAAAAATTAAGAAGTAATTGGAAAATTTTGTATATATATATATATATATATATATATATATATATATATATATATATATATATATATATGGAAAAAAAGCATTATATTATTTTTTTTATAGCAAAAAAGTTACATTTTCATTAAAAAAATCTTTTAGGCATTGGGGACTAGGGAAAAAAAAACGACTTCTTTCTAACTTCTTTCTAGTACTAGGTTAGCCTTCATTATAGACTCACTTACTAGTGCAAAAATGTTACTCTATTCCATTCCATTGAAGAGCGTAACATGTCAACTTACTAGACTTGAAGCTGGCTGGAGAGGATAACTACTATTCTTCCCAATCACCCAAGCTAAACTCAAGCGATATATATATATATATATATATATAAAGTTGAAACATTTTGTTATTGAGAACTCATACAACACATTTGTTATTAAGAGGTCATGTGTTCAATTTTCTTGACACTCTAGAGGTAGATCTAACCAAAAATTTTTCTATTAATTGATGTAAAAAATTATATATATATATATATATGAGTTTTTATTATTTTATTGGTGAAAAGAATTAAAGTGTTATTGTAAAGCAAAGTTAATAAATGATAAACGCTGAATTGGAAAAAGGTAAATACACATGAAAAGGCCAATTTTTTTTTGAAAAAACATAATAAGACATCCAATTAATAAACTAATCACAAAATAAAAAAATTAAATGAATAAATAATAAGAAAAAATCAATTCACTAATCTAAAGCTTTAGAGTGTGGTGAATATTTGGTGAATATTTTAGTAAAGTATGTGAAAGAAATATTGTGAATAATGTTAGCAATACTTTTCCTGGGTTGGCCTGGTTGTTGACCTTGGAATATGCTCATTTTTCCACCATATAACACCACTATCCACAAGCCTAGATCCATCTTAACTCCGGGTCTATCAAGCGCAGAGAGAGATCAAATCTCTTGAGGTGAAAACCTCTTTTTTGAGTGTGGCAGGGGCTGGGGCCTTGAGGGCTTGTGCCTTTGGGGCTGGGGCTTTGTGTTGGGCTTGGGCCTGCTGGGGTGACTGGGGTGACTGGGGTGACTGGGGCCGTTTTTTTCCCTAAAGGCGAACGTCTTTGGTAATGTACTTTAACCTTCGGTTGTACTATTAAACCTTTGGTTTAATGATCTTCAACCGGTGGTTGTAGATACTTCAACCTTTGGTTGTAGCTTCCTTCAACCTTTGGTTGGGTGGAACCCGTAACAACCTTTGGTTGTTGGTGGCCCTTCGGTGGTGAAATTGTGTTTCCCTCCTCTATAGCTGGTTATTATACCAAGTCAAATTGGGGCCCCTCCCCCTCACCATATGAATAGTCAGTCGATGGCGGCCTTGTGTTCTTCAAGTTCCTCTCTTTTGGGGCCCCTCCCCCAAAAGAGAGTTGTTCGTCTGATGGCGGCCTTGTGTCGAGAGTTCGGCAAGCTCACCCTCACACGTTACCTCACCATCGGAATAGTGAGTCGATGGCGGCCTACTGTCGAAAAAGTACATATAAGAAAAATGGCAGCCTTTAGGGTATATACAAAAGAAGATAGAAGAGATAGAAGAGAGAGAGACCTATCAGTGAGACCAGAGCAAGATGCCCACTTGATAGGCAAACACGACTTTAAAACCCCATACAAGTTAGGTCAGCTCTCCAGTAGGAGATGCCCCTCAGGAGGTCAGTTTGAAGTAGTTCAACTAGTAGACTGTGAGACCGGAGCCAGATGCAGGAAAACGCGACTTTAAACCCCATACAAGTTAGGTAAGCTCTCCAGTAGGAGATGCCCCTCAGGAGGTCAGTTTTTAAGTAGTAAAACTAGTAGACAGGCATGCCCTACTAGTCACGACTTGAAAACCCCATACAAGTTAGGTCACTGGTTTTGGATTTTCGCACCACCCAGCCCTCAGGAGGTCAGTTTGAAGTAGTAAAACTAGTAGACTGTGAGACCGGAGCCAGATGCAGGAAAACACAACTTTAAACCCCATACAAGTTAGGTCATTGGTTTTGGATTTTAGCACCACCCAGCCCTCAGGAGGTCAGTTTTAAGTAGTAAAACTAGTAGACAGCCATCCCTACTAGTCTAGTGAGAACCTATCGATAGGGACCTTTCTAAGGCCTTCTGAGGAGCCCTCAGGGTGGGCCTTATGTCCACATTATAGCTTACTTAGTGCTAATAGTTGTACTATTAGATGAGACCCTCTATGCCAACTTAATGTGGACTTAAATAAGGTTTACCATGCCATCTGAGGCGGTCACTGTCTCTTCTTATCTCACTATTAACTCTTTGCTTACCTTGTAGAAATGGAACGGACAGGAATACTGTTCGGATCCATCGACGGGGAATGAAATCAGCCAGGATCCATTAATGGATGAACACGTTGATTGATCTTGACTGATAAAGTCCTCTCTGAATGGAGTCAAACTCCGAGGCTTTGAATGGTGATTCATGGTTAGACGCCATCCATGGATTTAAATTGTCTATACTTGTATGCGGCCAACTCATGCAGGCAATATTGAGCCAAAAGCAACACTGAGCCGTAAGGCATGTAGTTCGAACAATAGTATGACACACCTTTAAACAGGGGTATACCCATACCCTTATTCAATGCCTCCATGCCTTATTGCCACATTATAGCTTACTTAGAGCTAATAGTTCTCCGTACTATTAGATGACCCTCTATGTCCCCTTAATGTGGACTTTAAAAAAATAGGGCCGTTCGTCTTATTTAGCCCTGATTTTATCAGGGCATCTTTGCCCTTATTTTATCAGGGCATATTTGCTTGATTTTATCAGGCCATCTTTCAAATGGGGTAAGACCCCACGCTCATTCCAGAAAGTTGCTTTAAAGAGGCCAAAGCCTTACCCTACCTTTGAGAGGTCAAAGAGGCTGTAAGCGCCTTTCAAAGGCCAAATTAGAAGGTTTAGTAAGGTCCATTGAGCCTTAGCTTCCAACCAAAGGTTGAAGTAAACCATAGTAGAATACTATGGTATATCCTAAGCTTGAAACCAGAGGTTGAAGGAATGATCAACCAAAGGTTGAAGGAAGGGGCCCCATTAAGGGCCACCAACAACCAAAGGTTGTTACGGGTTCCACCCAACCAAAGGTTGAAGGAAGCTACAACCAAAGGTTGAAGGAAGCTACAACCAAAGGTTGAAGTATCTACAACCACCGGTTGAAGATCATTAAACCAAAGGTTTAATAGTACAACCGAAGGTTGCAAAACTTGAGGAAAGGTTTTCACCTCGAGAGATTTGATCCCTCTCGGCGCTTGATAGATCCAGAGTTAAGATGGATCTAGGCTGGTTTCAGTCGTGTGCGACCAAGGAAAATCTATCGATAATATGAGGAACATATGCTTAGTTTTATCAATAATATGTAACATCTAATATTAACATAACCATTTTAAATATGTTAAATATGTCTAAGATTCATCAAGTCATTTTAATTTTAAATTTGATTAGTTACCTCAGTTTGTTGAGATGATAAATGTTGTAAAATAACTTTAATGATGAAATAAAATTTTGAATGCAAAGTGACAATGTAATAATATTGAATGATAGAAACTGTGAATAATAAGAATGTAGCCAATTACGAATAGTCTTCATTTTGATGGATTTCAAACTATTTTCTTCTACTATTCTTATTTTCACCCATGTTAGTTTTGTCATATTTTCATATTGATTATTTGAAAAGGACAGTTGGAATTGTAAGCCATTTAAATATTTAGCTCGAGCTATTGTAGTAAACATCATACCTTGTCTCTCTTTCTCTCCAATATTAATAGGTTGAATTACTATAACACAAAAATCAATGTACATTGTCAATAATTTTTTGTGCTTACACTGAAATCAGTGCACACACACTATTAATCCAATGACTTTAAAATTAATGTACCATCATACATCCAATTACATCAAATTAGAAATCAACATATACACTGAAATCAATGCAACTAATGCAAGAAATCAAATAATAATAGAAAATAACATCTACACTAAAATCAATGCATCTAATGTAAGTAATGAAATATGATTATAAATCAACATCTACACTCAAATAAATGAGTCTAGTGCAAGTAGGAAAATAGGATTTAAAGTCAACTTTTACACTGAAATCAATGCATCTAGTGCATGCAATCAAATAGGATTAGAAATCACCATCTACACTGAAATAAATGAATTTAGTGCAAGGAATCAAATAGGATTATAACTCATCTATATTCAAATCAATGCATTTAGTTAAATCATCTACATATAAATCAATGCATTTAGTGCAAGCAATCAAATATAATTATAAATCAACATCTACATTGAAATTAATGCATCTAGTGCAAGCAATCAAATAGGATTAGAAATCACCATCTACACTGAAATCAAGGCATTTAGTGAAAGCAATCAAATAGGATTAGAAATCACCATCTACATTGAAATCAATCCATTCACTGCAAGCAATCAAATAGGATTAAAAATAATCTACATTGAAATCAATTCATCTAGTGAAAGAAATCAAATATAACCAAAAATCAAAATCTACATTAAAATTAATGCATCTAGTGAAATCAATCAGATAGGATTAGAAATCATCATCTACACTGAAATTAATGCATTTAGTGCAAGCAATCAAATAGGATTAGAAATCATCTACATTAAAATCAATCCATCTAGTGTAAGTAATCAAATATCATTAGAAATCAACATCTACACCAAAATCAATTCATCCAGTGCAAGAAATCAAATCGGATTAGAAATCACCATCTACACTGAAATCAATGCATCTACTACAGGAAACCTTCTTCCCTCTCTCCCCCATATATATCTATATATCCATCCATCTCTCCTTCTTTTTCTCTTTATCTCACCCCACCATACACACACTCTCTCTCACTCCATATCTATCAATTTCCTTGTCCCTCCCTCCTCTCCATCTATCTTTTTTTCTCTTCACCTTACATATATATCTATATCTCACTCTATCTCTCTATATCAACTCCAAAACATAAACTCTCTTTCTTCAATCTATCTATCTATCTATCACTCCCTCCTCCTCCTCCTCTCTCTCTCTCTCTCTCTCTCGCTTCTAGCTCTCTTCCTTCCTACTACCCTTTCTCCCTCTCTCTCCATCTTCTTTATCACTCTCTCTCTCTCTCTCTCTCCACCTTTCACCCTCTATGTCTTTATTCTTACCTCCCCCTCTCTCCCTCTCCATCTTCATATCTCTTTCCCTACCTCTCTTCACTCTCTCTCTTCCTTTCTCTCCCCCCTCTCTCTCTCTATCTTCACCTTCAAACTTTGTTACCATATGCCTCTCTCTCTCCTTCTCTCCCCCCTTCTCTCCATATCTCCTTATTTGTCTCTTTACCTCACCCCAAAACATACACACTCCCTCTTCATATTTCCCTTGTCACTCCCCCTCTCTCTCCACTACTCACTCTCTATGTATTTATTCTTCCCTCCCTCTCTCCTCATCCAGCTCCATCTCTCAATCCCTCCCTCTCTCCCCCTCCAAATCCATATTTCTATCCCTCCCTCTCTCCTCCTCTCTCTCCTCCTCTCTTTCAAGTCCCCTCTCCTTTCCTTCCTCTCTCTCTCTCTCTCTCTCCTACCTCCCTTTCTCTTCCCCCATCTCTCTCTCTCTCCATCTCTCAATCGCTCCCTCTCTCCCCCTCCAAAACCATATTTCTATCCCTCCCTCTCTCCTCCTCTCTTTCAAGTCCCCTCCCTTTTCCTTCCTCTCTCTCCCTTTATCTCCTACCTCCCTTTATCTTCCCCCATCTCTCTCTCTCTCTCTCTCCTACAATCCTCTCTTCCCCCATCACTCTCTTCCTCTCTCTCATCATTCCTCTCTCACCTCCTTCTATTTGACCCCCCAACTCTCTTTCTTTATCTCTCTCTGTGTCCTCCAATCCTCTCTCTTCCCCCATCACTCTATCTCACTCTCCAACTATCTTACTATTTCTATCCCTTTATCCTTCTCTTCCCCCTTGTCTCCATCACTCCTCCTTTCTCCTTCTCTCCCCCTTGTCTCCATCACTCCTATGTATCTTTATCCCACCCATAAGCATACACACTCTCTCTCCATCTCTCCCTTGTCACTCCCTCTCTATGTATTTCTTCTTCCTTTCCTCGCTCCACCTCCAACTCCATCTCTCTATCCCTCCTTCTCTCCTCCACCTCTCATCCTTTCTCTCCTACCTCCCTCTCCCTTCCCCCTTCTTTCTCTCTCTCTCACTCTCTACCCTCCAATCCTCTCTCCTTCTCCCTCCCTCTCTCCTTATCTCTCTCCCACCTCCATCTTTATGTCTCCCTCTCCCTCTCTTACCCTTCTCTAACTCTCTCACTCTCTCTCTCTTCATTCCTCTTCTCCCTTCTCCTTCAATTTATCTCCATATCGCCCTTGTCACTCCCCCTATTTCTCCACCTCTATCATATATCATGATATATTAATATATATTACAATATAATAAATTTAATATTCTATTAATCTAAACATATTAAATTTAATAATATTAATATTTTAATATTAATGTTAGGGTTAATAATGTTTTCTTTTGCATGGTATTAATAATAATTTGGTCCATGGTATTTGACCCTTATACTTTATATATAATTAGATCTTGATTTCTAATCGTATTTGATATATTTTTATTTATTTACCTTACCTCCTTATACCTCTTTTATATTTACTTATTTACCATACCTATTTTATAAATATATTATTTGGCCCATGGTATTTGCCCATGGTATTATTAATAATTTGTCCCATGGTATTAATAATAATTTGTCCCATAGGCTTCACCTATATAAAACCTGTTTTTGAGTTTTTGTAAATATAAAGTGGTTTATTGAGTAAATATAAAAATCAGTTTTATTTATTTACCATACCTCTAGTTTATTTATATTTTTATTTATTTACCATACCTCCTGAGTAATATAAAAAGAGGTTTTATTTATTTACCATACCTATGGTTTATTTATATTTTTACGTATTTACCATATCTCTTTTTTGAGTGTTACTCTTCATATTTTAAGTTTATATCGTTTAAATTTATTTTAAATAAAGTTTTAATTGTTCATTTATATGTTTGTGTAAACTCTTGTTCAAGGAGACATTTTTTTTTGGTTTCCTACATACTTACACATCGGGTCATACTCGGTTGTAGAATGTGCCTCTTGGCGCAATAATTTAAATTCCTATATTTTTACACTCATTTCATATCATAATTCAACAATGGTTTTTTTATGGAATAAATTCCTGGAGGTGAAAATATGAAATTTTTCTATAGGTTGAATGCAGAATAAATTCCTGTAGGTGAAAATATGAATTTTTTTTTACCAAATGGATATGAATCTCGAAATTCTGACATACGGGTAGCCCTCATTCATGTATCCCAATTCTGACATACGGGTAGCCCTCATTCATGTATCCCAGAAACTGTTTGGATTCGGGTTCAGTTTTAAATGGTTTTAGGTCCACGTTGGTCAGCTACGATTGGTCCAATTCATTGCATGTTTTAGAAGATTCTTATTTATTTTTACTCCAACGCTTTTCTACTATCCAAAGCCTTGATCCGTTCCTTTCCTTATTTTCCATAGCCACCTCTCTGATTGGTTGCAACAATGAATTATATAAAGCATGTACACAGATATATAGTTGGAAAAGAAGGAATACACGTGTATGGTTTGCTGAAGACAGCAATAGTAGTAGCATGGCAATAGGATTTCTATGTAATTTTTGTAAGAAGATGTATTTGTTGGTTGAACTCATATTTTTCCGAAGTTTAACATAAAATATTGATTCAACATTTTTTTTCTGTGAAGTATTATGCTCTTGTTTTAAGTTTTTAGCATTACTGAATTAATTTAAATTTCTCCAGGAGTGGCAAGGGCCCACTACCTCTAGAAGCAAGTTCTACAACCTGTATAGATCTTAGGTTAAAGTTTGATCATTATTTAGCACTACACATATTTGTTTGAGAAGAAATTATTCAGATTTTTGAATTGTCATTTTTATTATGTGCTTAAACCTGTCATCTCTTCTATAAATCTGAATTGAATGTGATATGTTTCGTTTCTCAATTAGTGAGACCAGCATGGATTTCACTGAGTGATGATTCTCAATATGTCCATGTTTTCTTTAATGTGATTGCATAAGGTAGAATGTTTGAGAATATCTTTAATGTGGAAATACACATGGGTTAATTATCCTCTCATAATGTTCAACACGAAATTGGTTGCATGCCCTGTTGTTTTCTATTCAAGGTTGATTTATGTAATGTTATGATTGTGTGAGGAATGTTCAGAAGTAGTGAAATAAATCTCGGTTGTAATTGAGTGTGATGGTTCTGGAACTTAGCTGGATTAGAATAAGATTAAATTAAAATTCAAAGTGTAATGCTTGAAAGTCCTACTGAATTTGGTTACAATAGAATTCATTTAGAACAGGGATTGGAGTTTTGAATTGAATACGTAATGCAGTCAACGTGAAAGATTGAATGAGAGTTTTGTGCTTAGATCTTTTAGAATGCTTGCAAGTAGAATGTTTTATTGATTGATTTCATATGACTTGAGATTTAAGCTCAATAATTAGATTTAATTCTATTGGAATTCTCTTATTTTCTCTAGCATCAAAACATTTTAGTTACTCTTATTTGGACTGAGTTTGGTGTGAACTCGATTTCATATTGTTTGACTTCTTTTAATATTTTGTTTCCACTGTGAATTCCATTATTATGAAAACGTTGAGTTGAATTGCAAATTTCCTGAAGTTTGATTATTGCAGTTATGAATTAGAACATGATTTGATTTTTGAATTAAAAGCATTGATGGTATTAGTGTGGGAAATCGAGTGCAAATTGTATGTAGTTCTTTTGGAATGATTGTAAAATAGAGTATTCATGACCCATGGATTGGTTCAACAAATATATCTATTTTTTAAAATCCTTCTTGTTTGTCATAGCGTAAGCATTTTTTTATAGATTAAATCTGGGTGTGAATTTAATTACGTAGTAGAGACATCAATTTGATCTGGTTTTCATTTAATTTTGAATTTTGATTAATGAGTTTTATTTCGAGTGATTTATTTAATCCATATTAGGAGTTTCGAATTGAGGGTTTTCGCAGATTAGTTTTAATGAGTTTCTTTTAATGAATAGGACCTTTTAGTCATAGGGTTAGAATTTCTATCATAGATCAGATTGGTGCTCTTTTTATAGCAAATGCATGTTGTGTTTTTGTAGTAATTAGAAGATTATTTTTTCAAGCGAATGCCTGTTGTGTTCCTATAGTGATTAGAACTTTATTTTCTAGCAAATAGAGGTTTCTTTTTTAGCAAATGAATGGTGTGTTCTTTGAACGATTCTGTAGTGGAAACAACGGTTATGTACTTAGAAAATAATTTGATTTCTTACTCTAGTTTAGGTAAAATGCTTTGATCATGCGTTATCTGTGCTTGTGCCTCTAAGTCTTACGACCTCGGATTGATAATTTAATGTTGGAATTATAAGTCATATAATTTCCCCAACATTTTTGGCGTCTTTGCTGGGGAGGTGCCAAAGGGATTAGAGCCTAGTTTCTTTCACAAGTTGTTTGTGTGATCTTAGTTGCAGGACAATAAAATGGTGAAGAGTGTATGGTAAGACGTGAGTGAAGAGCCACACATCCACTATGGTGGGGTTGCTCCAAAGTTTGGTTTTCCAATTAAGAAAGTTCAGTGATTTTTACTGCAATTAGTTTCAATTCATTTAGATTAAAATTTCAAGCCCTTTAAAGATAAAAAATTATTGGGGTGTTGTAATAACCCCTTGATACTAATCTGTGTTTCAAGACAGGGATCCTCAACCAGCAGGAGAAATTCAAGAATGATTGAGAGATTGAAGAATGTTCCTATAATTACTTTCTCGAATCCTAGCAATCGCTGGGATATCTACCTTTTAGGAAGAGTTCATCTTGACCACATTATGGAAATTATCTATCTCTCCACAACCAGAAAATGATTTGGAAATATCCCTTGATTCCTCTTTCCTATCTACTAAGGAGATCGATGAATTATGTACCAAATCTGATGGGGATCATCCAACTGAACCTGATATCAAATAAATTTCACCATGCCTAGCAGCAAGCCTTGTATGCATTCTCGAGACCAATTACCCAAGTTTTCCTGGCATGACCAAGGAGGAATTTCAGAGTGGTTCAAATGAAGAAATGGGGCAATACCACCATGATTACATCAAGCATTAGTTCCAGGTCACAATCCAGTCAAAGTACCACTCTCATATTCAAATACTCTTTGTATCATATCTTTCAAAGATGTTGTTTTTTCATGCTCATGTGCCTTATAAAGTTTACATGTTAAATCTGGGCATGAATATATCTTTGTACTGATCTGCACATGCCTTCATTGGAAGTTCTCTTTCACTTGAAGGAGGACATATTTTCTCTAGTATAGTAGGAAATTTAGTATCGTAATAAATAAATAAATGAAAATAGTAAAGAGAAAAATAAGTCCTTTTGTGAAAACCAGCTTGTCTAGCGCAACTGGACAGGGACTTTGCTTGAAAACCAAGCAACTGGTGGGCAAGGTTCCCGATAAAGTTTTTAAATTTTTATGATTTCTTCAAATCATGTATCTTTCAATTCATTATGTTTGTACTCGAGTTGGTCGATGTGGGATTCCTTAAGGCCCACCTGCCAACAAAACTTGTCCCATTGACGTCAACACATTATTTGGGACCAAGGTTAAGGCTAGATAATGTACTTGGGAGCCTGCATGCCTTAATGGTAGGTATCCTTGTCATCTACTAAGGAAATACATCAATGTTTCTTGGTGGGTGAATTGTGCAGTCCATTCAACTTCAACATATCCATTCATGGCTAGTAGAATGTACCTAATGCCTTGATTCCCATTGACATAAAAGGTGCGATATCTCACATTTGTTAATGACCCTCCTTAATGGTCAGTAATCCAATTATTCATGTTTATGTTCAACATTGACACCAATAATTGACATATGCAAGATTTCACAAGGGTGTGTAGCGGTTGAAGACTATATGGTTTTGTGATCTCAACACAGATTTGCAGCAATTCGTATCTTTGTATCAACATTTTCATTTTCAGTTGTTGTAACAGTCACCTTTCCTCAGTTGTTTGGGGAAATACAACTCCTTAGAAATGGGGGAGAAGGGGACCTTTAGTTCATCCTTGAGCTCTTCATATTCCTTCAACAGATCCAAATCAACCTCCATTACAGTTCTAGCCTTCTTCAACTTATCAGATCAGCAGTCATATCAAATCCAACCAGTCCATCCTGCACTTCATCTTGGAGCTCCAAGAACATCAACAAAAAAGGTAAAAATTGAGCTAAATTTTGCTTAAGATTATCTAATTCATTAAAAGGTTTAGGAAACTTAATGATTCACCACTTCTCATTCCATGCATTTTATCTTTCATAAACCATTATCCTTTTTTTTTCCTTCCATTTTTTATGCATATACTCTAATTACAAGACCATGTTAAAAGAAAAAACCTTATGGTGTATTAATAAAAGAAGTATCTATGGTGTCTTCTTCTTCCATGATAACAAGAATTAGGATGAAGGCATTACTTCCATGACATGATAAAGGAAACCACCTATAAACATTGGCCTTACAATGACAGAGTATGCAAACACCTATTCACATACTTACCATCTCCATCATCACCTCATTTCATCCATCATCTCTTCCTCATCCATCCCTTTCTTTTCCTCAATTTTTATTGCTCTGTAAATGGGAAGAGTGTTGCTCCAGAAAGAACGAACACCTCCAAATATTCAAGCAGTGTTGTCCCACAAGGACCAACACCTCCAAATATTCAAGCAATGTTGCTCCACAAGAACCAACATCTACAAGAAATTTTTCAATGATCTAGGGATTTGTTTGCATGAGGACATGCAAATCCTCAGGCATGGGGGGATGTTGAACATCAAATATGATAATTTTTCCACTGTATAACACCACTATCCATAACCAAAATTCCTTTACTTGTAAATTCATTTCATATCATAATTTGACAACTTGCTACCAATTCATATCCTACACTTTGTGGTTGATTATCATTAGTTTTATTAGATTTTATATGATTAGAGATTATTTTTTCATGGTTTTCTAATGATGGTTTTTTGCTAAGTTAATATTCTGCGAGGTTCCATTGCCAAAATTCTTCACAAGTCAATTAAACTAGTTGCTACAGGTTGAGTACGGAATAACTTCATGTAGGGGATGTTATCACTCTGCCAGATCTCTGAGGCTGAGAAGGGTCCAACAAAGGTAACTAAAAACCAAGCTTAGCCAAGTAGCTAGCCCTACTAGGTAGGATAGGGCTCTCTCCAAGGGATCTCATCTAAGAGGGCTGGATCAATTAGGTTTTAGGCTAGGTATAGTAGCACAAGGGTTTTGATTGGTTGATTTGGGCGTTGGATGAGAGAATTAGGTCAAAGAGGTAACTAGGTCAGGGCAAATAAGATCAGAATTGCAGGCATATGATGGGGAAAGGTAGGTAGGAACTCTAACACTTTAGGGTTTTAGGGTAAGATGGATCATAATGGTGAGGTGCTAAAAAGAGCATGACAGTGCATGAATTCCTTTTAAACTAAAGAAACTGAACAAATTATGGTGATTCTCCCAAAACAGAGCATAAAATATGTATTCTTCCTATCAGACTTGAGAAATCATCATATCATAGAGCTTAAATGAACATGAAAGATACAAAATATTCATACATATGAAACTGAAGAAGAAACAATGTCAAAGTACAATACCACATGAATCCTAAAAGAATAACTAGAACTCATCCAATATATTCCCGCCAAAATCTGAATACACTAGTGCCTCTGATCAATATAACAACATCCAACCTGTGAAATGAATCAAGAAGTGAAATATATAGATATGAAACAATCTCTCCCAACCTTAGGGGTCGAATCCCTGAGTTGTGGAACTGATCCACCAAAGTCTGAACTGAAACCTAGAGTGTAGGGTGGTCAAACTGACTCATCCCTAACTTTAGTGAAACTAATTCATTCATCCTCTCAAAGAGTTTTACCTAATATATTTACCCCTAGGTAACTAATAAACATCATTATTACATTTAAATCCATGAATTACATCAGTAAAAACTCATAAATTCTATCAGCAACTGAGAAAAACTAAAAAAATGGAAAATATCAGGCAATTGGAAAAAGCACAGCGCCTGAAGCAAAATCACAACGCCTAAAGTAGAAGCGCAACACCAACTTCAAGGTGAGTTTTGGAGGCCTTCCCGAAGTACAAATTGAGCTCAGGATAGCTCATTGGAAAGCCTGTCTTGCCAAGTTTTCAAATATGTGCTTATTTTCAAAATTTTACCAGATTTGATCCTCCAAATATTCAATCTCCCAATACTGGTAAAAAATGCAGCACCAGGCTAAAAAAGAGGGCAAAAACATGGTTTTTTAGGTGTTTTTTGACTTTTCTGCTAACCAGTTTGGCCAAATTTTCTTAGCAAAGTTTCCAAACTGCATATCCTCATTATTATGAATCCACTGGTGGTCTTGTTTTGACCAATGGAGGTCCCTAGAAAAAGCACATCACCTAGGGCATTGCACTTCTGAGAATCAAACTGTCTAGTGACTATCAAGAATGCACAAAAAACTCAAAATCTTCAAAATTTCCCAATACTTCACCAAAATTTGCAGAATGTTTGTTGATGATGTGTGTTAAGCATGGAGGGAGGTCTCAACAAGGATTTCAAGCTTCCTCTTCTCCTCTTGCATGATTAGGTTATCAAGCTTTGACTTGACCTTCTTGAGCTTTGAACTTGCAATTTGGTTTCTTTTGCAATAGTGCTTTTCCATCTTCCTTTGTATGTCATTATATTTCTTTGCCTTCTCCAGGAGGTTCTCATTTATCATTATGGAAAATTTTTCGTTCAAGGTGAGCTCATTTTCTAGTTCTTTTTATTTTTTCTGCTCTAATTCTAAAGCTCTTTTCAGGCCTATGGTCCTTGGCCTCTTTCTTGGCACTTGGTCTTATTCCTCATCGATTTCACCATATCTCTCATAAGCCTCATAAATAAAGGCATTTTCCTTGTTTTATTCTCTCTTTGCCTTGAGAAGTTGCATCTCCATGATTGTCTGCTTAGTTTGGAGTTGATTGTTTTCCTGCTTGAGAAAAGAAATGAAAAAATTAGATCTATCTAAGTTAGTATGAAGCTCTTTAATTTGGGCATCCTTCTCTTTGATAATCAAGGAAGTGTCATAATCATTTTTTTGATCCAAGTCAACAAGATCAAATTATGTCTCTATCTCATGGAGGTCTTCCTCCTCATGCCTGACTTCCTCATGAACATATGCTTCTGTCATCTTTTTCTTTCCCTTCTAAAATTTCTTTGTCGATGAAGAAAGTAAGGTCCCTTCCACAATGTGTGGAGAAAATACCTACCTATGCCCTCTCTGATATTTTCTATCAAATTTTCCCATTTCAACCCTTTTAGGTTTGCTGGCCATAACTCTGTTAGGTGACCCAATCTGACTCTGAAATGGTGATGATGGTGATGAAATGGGTCCAATAGGATGAGATGATGAAGAAGTAGGTGTTGTGGGCCGATATGGAGGAATAGATTTAGTAGGATGAGATGGGGGAATCATATCTTCAGCATTTTCACTAGAAAATTTGGCCCAATTTCCGACGGCAACTTCATCGCTATTCTGACACATAGTCGTCGCAAGAGCGACAGTTTGAGGATGGACAAAACGTGATTCACCATAACGTCACAATTTTGATGCCTTGAAAAAGTGTTGCAATATCGACACTTTTTCCGTCGCTTCCAAACAAGCGTCGCTCTTCCGACGTTTCCCAAACCGTCACTCTTCCGACGTTTGTAAAGTGTCGCCATTCTGACGAAATGTGGTCCAACGTTTTGAACGTCACTCTTCCGACATATTTATACTGTTGCTCTTCCGACGTTTCTAAACTGTCGCAATTCCGACGCCGTACAAATGTGTCACAAGACCGACGCATTGCAAAAGTTTCGCAAGACCGACGCTTTCTAGAAGCGTCGCAATACTGACACCAGGAAGAACTGTCGCAATTCCGATGAAATGTGGTCCGACGTTTTGAACGTTGCTCTTCCGACGTCTTTATGCTGTCGCTCTTCCAACGTTTCTAAACTATCGCAATTCTGATGCCGTACAAAAGTGTCACAAGACCGATGCATTGCAAAAGTGTCTCAAGACCGACGCTTTCTAGAAGTGTCGCAATACCGACGCCAGGAAGAATTGTCGCAATTCCGACGAAATGTGGTTCGATGTTTTGAACGTCGCTCTTTCGACGTCTTTATGCTGTCGCTCTTCCGACGTTTCTAAACTGTCCCAATTCTGACGCTGTACAAAGTGTCACAAGACCAACGCATTGCAAAAGTGTCGCAAGACCGACGCTTTCCAAAAGCGTCGCAATATCGACGCCAGGAAGAACTGTCACAATATCGACAGACGTCACAAGACCGACGAAAATGGAAATCGTTCAAAACGTCAGAAGAACAACGCTTACAAAGTGTTGGTATACCGACGGTGGGTTCAATTAAAAAAAATAAAAATGAAACTTTAAAACAGGACAGTAAATCTCCAATATTTGTTATGAATTGTGGGCATTCCAATTGTTATGAACATAATTTGACCATGAAATATTAATACCTCCATTGAACCTTAGTTAGGACAACAATAGTCGACGTATATACACGTGGGGTCCAGCGCTAGCGGCCTTTCCACATCCAACGGTGGATAATACGTCGCTTTGGCCTTGACGATCCAACGATCCAACTGGATATCGCACGAGTTAGTTGCACGATCGTTAACTCGCGATGAGAGTGGGTTTTCAAAACTGCTCAAGGCCACGTGTTGGCCTATGACATTGATCGCGTCCAAATGGGGAATACCGCTTACTGTACAAAGGCGGTGCGATATGCCAGAAACCTGTCTTTACTGTGCAGTCCTCAAGGTTCCAACTACTCTTACTCCAGGTTACGTCCGCTTACCAACACCTTACTGCCATTGAACTCTGCCTTGTTGTTCATCCTTCGCGCGGCCATACCAAACGAACTCAGGCACGACCATTTCGAGGAGACACGACGCATTACATATGCCACGGTTTATGTCTTATGGTTCCGACAAGGTTAGTATCGACTCTGCAAATCGATACATTGGTCCTTGGTTCATTCAATCGCCTACACATTCACAAAACTCATTACGAGGTTTTACCTAGCTCACGGAGGTTCGAGCACAACATCTCCTTGCTCTACCATAGGCGCATAGGAATTTCATTAACCTAATTCACCCTTTGTTCACACAACTGATTATAGAGAAATTACCCAACTATTTGACATATTTATTTTTGGAATTCACCAATGCTCATAAGTCTTGAGTCATTAGCTCGTGTTCCACCAAGAACTCAACCAGTCTATATGCACATAACCTCATCACATGGTTTCTTAATTACCACGGGATTTCGATTATCTTTCACTAGGATACGTACATATATTGACACACAGAAAACTTACTCAATCAATGCACATATAATACTAACATATTCCTTATATAAATGAAATTTCTTACAGTCTCCTGGTCCTTGGCCAGATCTTCGATACAATGGCCTCCTCTTCCCTATGAAGCTCTATGCAGTTCTCTTTGCAGGTCTTCTGTGCAGGTCTATCGACTCTGTCACGGAGGTTTATTTTTATATCAATTACAATGAATCGATTCGAATTTCTCGATGACTCACAAAATATTCAAATTCCTAACTATGAGACTAATGCTCTGACAGACAGAGACAGACTCCTATAATTAGCTTAACTTTTGAAACTGACTATCTCTTCAGGTGCCCATTAATCATTCGGGAAGTTACATTTTCTCTACGAATTAACTAAATTAGCTCAACTATGGATAATTTCATAGGGAAATAAAACATGAGACCCCCCTTTACATTTATTTATGTACAAAAGTTGTCTTGGGCCTAATGCCCCTGCATCAGATAACATATTGAGGGGCTAAATTTCCAGAGCTTCCATGCATCTGTAACATATTCGGAGCATTTTCATGTGGTTTAGCTACCCTTGTCACTCAAATTGATAGTAGATTAAAGATGACAGATGTTTTCAGCGTAACAAGAGCCATTTCAGGTTTCATTGGAAACATTATTTAGAAAACACAATTTGTGCAATCAATCTTCATACCGAAGTAGCATATATTCAGTTTCACAATGACCTAATGTCATCATGTACTCAACAAGTCAATTGTTGCAGTGTCATACAACCTCAAGCCTCAAATATCTTTACAAGTGAGCATTTCAGGTCCGATTTAGAACAAACTTGTTAGATATTTTACTGAAATCAAGTTACATTCTAATGCTCATTTAATATAGAGATTATGATTCTGAATCTATGATGTTACTATTGTTGCCAGTATTTTTATTGTACTTGTGCCATACCCAACTCCACTAATAGTAACAACAATGTTGAATCCTGATCAGTCTCCATCCATGGGATTTTAATGGCCCTTAGATGTGAGATTCACATGCCAAATTGAATCATTTCATAGAATGACTCCACTGCATATTACTGCCTTTCAGCTATGGCTGAGTATCAATTTTACCAATTTGGCCAGCACTTGAATATAATCCTAATTACATCAAATTTTAAAATTTGAGTCTAACCCTAAGTGCATAAAATTCTACAAAACCCACTTACGCAACACAGTCTAGGAGGGGTTAACATGCCTATGAAGTATTTAAACATTGTTGAGGGCTAAGAATAGTTGGACTTTGCCAACTAACCAAACTCACTTTTGACCACTTCTAGTAACTTTAGCCTGTAGATGCTCTCATAAAAAGAAAGCATGTGGTCCAATAAAAGGAAGGGGATTGGTTGCGTGTTTCATTCCCTTTTTTTTGTCAGCTGAAAGCTTTCCAAGAAGAATAAATCTACTGAAGCATGAAATTGATTTTGTTGCTGCCCCAACTACCACTGATATACATCACAATGTGTTATATTTTACTGTAAGCCTCTATTGAGAGTGGGCAGAACTAAATCCAATTAATTCCCCTCATCCCTTAAAAGACACCTCTAAATATAACTAGAAATTTCAAATAGTTAGTAAAGGAAAAGTACAAAGATATAACAGATCTGTGTTGAGCCAAAAACCTGTGCATTCACAACAAAACTAGGATGGATAAAACTTAAAAACAATTATGGACTTTGACAAAAAATCGTCTTATGCATACAAAATGAAAGAAGCATTGGCATACTACTATGTTTACAAATTTAAGGACAGGAAGAGTGAGTCTCCGGGCAACACAGTTTCATGTGGAGACCCTATATCCTTGTACCGACAATATCTAGTGACTTATAAAATGATTTCCAAATCAATGCCTTTGCTATGCATGTAAGAACACCACCTGTATAATGAGGGAGATGTAATATTGTCTGAGAAGCAGATTTATACAGAGTGGTCCAAGATTGTGTATTTATGGAAGATACAACTGATTTTTGCATGAAACATGTATCCAAGATTTCAATGTGCCTTATTTTAGAGCCCATTGACGATTTACAATGAAACCTAAACTTTCAAAACAAACACATTGAAATCACAGGATCTCCATCACGAATATCATAAATATTAACTGTCTTTTGGGCACTGGCAGTAGATACCATAAGAGGCCCACATGGCCTATACCACCAATGTTGATTCTCCGGCACAACATTTGCAAAGCCAAAATTTCTCCTCGAGACATCCCTCTTTGCCAAAACTGGAGAGATGGTACTGGACATTGAAGTGAAGGCCTCTGATTTAGTTGGAATGCCATAATTTCTTTATTATAAAAGTCCCATGAACATAAACCTGAGTCCAATGTACAACCTGCAGATGCTGCCACAACATATTTACCAGAGCGACCATCTGAACTAGCTGCTCTTATCAACCAGCAATCACCCCACATGTTTGGGGTAAGCCCATATGGAGCTTTATATTCAGCCTTCTCCTAGAGATTGGAAAAAAACAATACTGAGTATTACTCATACATCAACTGCCCTTTATGTTAAGGGAAAATTTAAAGAGTGCATAAATATTCTTGAAATCCCAATCATAGTTTCTAGAAAATTTCAATAGTCTTTGAAATGAACTACATCCTATTTAAACTACATCAAATATTTAGGAAAATCATTTTTTTAAATAGAAATTGGTGAATTTTATTTCAAATATAGAAATTTAAACCATGAGAATAATTTAACCCCTAGGATTTTCCCTATTTCTAATAGAAAATCCCAAAATGTATAAATTATAACACCCATAAACCCCAAAATTAAGTACAATAATTAAAACCTCCACACCTATGAATTTGCTATATCGTTAAAAGAGAAACATCCATCATCATGGGAAAGAAAAACCGATTCTCCTTCCGATACAAACCAACCTGCAGTAGATGTCTTATGGCTGAGTTGATTCAATCAATCACAGGAAACCTCTTCATTTTCTTCAATATTGCCAAAATGCTCTGGCTTGTTTTCCTGATCATCATCAAAGTCCATATTTTCATCACATTGAATTAGTTGGGGTTAATTACGATCAGGTCCAGTGCCTATTGCAGAGCTCCGGACATCCAATCCAATATTGGAACTGCCATACTCGTTCCCATTAGAGATTGTAAATCCTGCTTCTGGCTTTAATTCGGTAAGTTCAAGAGCACTAGAACTGGATTCAGTTGATTTAGACTTGGTATAGTTGTCCTCTGATTTGTATTCCGATACAACACTATACTTGTGCTTCAATGCAGACAAAAATTCTGCAGCAATGGGATCTTCATCTATGGGGCTTATGGATCTGCCCTAAAAAACATCCCGAATATCTGATTCATTTTCATTCAGCTGATCATACAAATCCACCCTCGTCTTCAGCACATCAAGCTGAACTGAAGGCCGGTTTTTCAGCAATTTATGGTGGGGGTAAAGCCTATCTTCCAGATCTCGACTATTTAAGCATTTAATTGGTTTTTTCAGAGACCTGACCATAGAATCAAATGAATCCTGCGAATACTGCGAAATAATAAACAATAGTAAGGCCATTATTTATTGGTTTGAAATAATAAACAACATGCAACAAACCCACATAATTAGTAAATTATTTAAAGAAAATAATTCCTACATATTAAAATATAAAGTTATAACATACCAGCTCATACTTGAACATAACATCTGTATCGATATTCTTCTTCTGTATCTTCTTGATCTTCATCCAACTGATCGACATCTATATCAACATCTGATTCAGAAATGGTGTTGAAATGATCGACCATGTCATCATCATCATAAATTATGTAATTTTCAATAATATCCTCATTGACATCATCATCAATAATTGTTGCCTCATCTCCTATTCCTGGTTCATCTTCTAAGATATCTTCTTCATCTGTCAATGCATCTTCCTGCTCATCTGCCACTGCATCATCTTCTTCTTGATCAATATCATCTTCTTCCTCTACAATATACTCTACTGGCCTTCCTCTTGGATCATATCTAATAGCAAATGACCATTCGTTCTCACCTGGAACCTTTGAGTAAAAGACTTGTTCGCATTGGCTTGGAAAAACATAGCGATCTTTTCCTGCTTCAAACTGCGATGTTTTAACCATTGGAAATCCATTGTCATGTTGAATAAGTGTTCTATCATCATCACGTACATTCATTCGTAGCCTATACCATTTGACGTCGAACAAAACTATTTTTAAGGAATTAAAGTCACACTCAACTATATCATCTAAGAACCCATAATATCTATTTTCATATTCTCGAGGATGTCTGTCACTCCTGGAGGAAACATTAGTGACCTGGAATACTGCAGTTATCCCACTATCAGAAGTTTTCTTGTTATCATCCAACTGTTTAACTCGAAATTTACGACCATTGCACCACATAGCCTTGTGGTGTTTCAACTGCAATATGCCAAACATGAAAAAGATGCATTCTCAATTAATAATTAATCATATAATTTACACAACATGAAAATTAACTGAAAAATCAAACTTGTTGTCACATTATAAATATAGTATAAAATAAGTAATGAATAAAATAGGTGAATTAATTGCTTACCTTTCTATCTTTCAAACCATATGCTAAATCAATTTCCCTGTCCGTAACGTTCCCATCTCCACTACGATACACTTCTCTAATCAATTCAGACAGTAGTTGCCATGATAACCTACCATCGTTACGTGCTTTACATGTTTCAATCCATTCACTCATCCACTCAAGATTGTTTGCAATGTATAAAAGTAGTGCCTCATAATCTTGAGCACCCGAATAAAAAAACAATAATTCACCAATATTAATAAATATTACTTATAACCATGGTAAATTATATTAATTAATAAACTATGAAATAATAAGACCTAAATTAATATAATGATCATATACATGATGTAAAAAAATGAAACATTATATGTATTATACATAATAAATCTTTTACCTCTCACTTTCTTCATTCTACCTTTTCCCAACAGATGCTCCACTTCAAATTTTTTGATGGAGTTCACATCCAAATGCAATTCACCGCCTTCATGGCTGGCGCAGCTAATTTCGGAAGATAATGACTAATATACACCATGGATTGATATACCACATATCCCTCCACCATAGAACCCTCAGGTCATGCTCTTTGTCTAACCAAAGCCTTTATGGATTTTAGGTGCCTCTCGACCATCCACATTGACCTTGTGTGTACTGGTCCACACATTTCAATCTCCTCAACTTGGTGTATCAAGTAGTGTTCTTGTGCATTGAAAAATGTTGGAGGTAGATACTTTTACATTTCACACATTAGCCAAGGAATTTCTCTCTTCCAATACTTTATTTCATCTTGATGGATTTCTTTCAATGACAACCATCTGCAAATCATTACGCAAGGTTATTTCAATGAAACATAATATATATTTCATTACAAGTAAATTAATACATCATTTCATGAAGTACGAAAAGAAATTGTAGCAATTAGATTTTGCGTATAAATCAAAACTACTTTCCTCATGTATTTACTAAGACCATATATAACTTGTTTGACATTGTTGTCGAAGTCATTTGGGAGAGATAAAAGTAGAACATACTATAACAATAAAAAATGAGTCCTTATTAGTTTCCACATTAAACAGAAAAAAGGAAAATTTAAAATATGTATTCAAGCAATAACATACAAAAACTTATACCAAAAAAATTACCTTAACAAAGGTATGCCAATCATGTGTTTTCACCCCACTGAAGTCACCTTTCTTCATTAAGATATTATTTATGTTTGAAGAAAAACCTATTGGAAATTTAATTCTTCTAACGACCTATTTTACATCATTGCTTTGTTGTTCTGTTAATAACCATGGATTATTATTATAATTTCGACCTCCATTGTTATTTGATCTGTCGATCACACTTTTCATTGCATGATTCGATTTCTCAATGTCAGCACAAATTTTGTCAATTTTATCTCTATCATGTGCACCATCTATGGTTCGCCATAACATTTCTGTCACATTCTTCCCGACATGCATTGTATCAAACAAATGAGCTATTTTTAGGCCCTCATAGTAGGGCAACCTCGCGAATTGAGAAGGATAACATTTCATTCCAGGTGGAAGTACAATATTAGTACCTTCACCGCGACGATGACCTTGATATCAAAGAATAAAATAAATCAGAACAATATTAATTATAAAATACAATAAAATAAATTCATTAGTTAAAACAAAAATTCCAAACATTACATAAACAAATAATATATATATATATACACAAATTACATACTAGCTGCTTGACGATTATTAATTTTGTTATATTCCAACGTCCACAACTGAGGTGTCATTCTTCGTGGTTTTAATCTAGTTTCTTCTTTATCATTGAAAAGATGTTTTTCAGTAGTACGATACTTATGGTTCCTAGGGAGGAAATGCCTAAACTCATCAAACACCATCTTTCTTAAGTCTGGCGAATGACGATACTTCATCTTAGGGCCACAAACTGGACATGAAAATCTACCCTTTGTTTGAAGACCTGCAATAGATGGATCAATAACAATTAATATACTATGAGATCATTTTTAAAACATGCAATATGGTATATCTAATTTAGATAATTATGTATTATATTAAAGTGCAACGAAATGTTACATACCACAAACATGTGTTAGTCCTGGGGCATCATGAATTGTCCATACAAGCATTCCACGACATTGAAATCTCTTCTGCTTGATTGGTTTAGTGATGTCATACATAGTGATGCCATGCCATAATTGTATTAGCTCATCGATAAGAGGCTCAATATATACATTCATATCTTTGACCTGGTACTTACCTAATTGTTCAAAATTACGGTACATAATAATTACTCCCATGATATATGTATATATAAGTAAGTAAATAAATAAAATATATATTTATTCAAACAACGAGAGAAATGAAAATGTTACATTCAAAGAAATAATGTATCAAATACATGGAATAATCATAGTCAACATTATGTGCTCCCTCTTTATTGACATCCAAGGAGGAATGTTATTGTTGATAACGAAAATAGGCACACTGAGTAAGTATATCTAAGCTCTCCGAATGGATTAACACCATCAGCTGCCAATGAAAGCCTGACATTACGAGGTTCATTTTTAAAATCTACATATTTTTCCTCGATTTCTCTAAATGCATATCCATCTGTAGGCATTCGAAGAACACCATCTCCACTTCTATTCTTTGATTGGTAATCCATAAACTGTGCTATGCTGTTACACCTAAACATTCGCTGCAAACGTGGAAATATGGGAATATGACGAAGAACCTTTTGAGGCACCTTTTTGGTTAGTTGATCTGTTCGATATCTACTGGTACCACATTTCGGACATTCTGTTTTCAACGCATGTTCTCCATAATATATAATATGATCTTTAGGACATGCATCTATAGTGTTATATTCCATTCCAAAGTGTTTCATAATAGCATGTAGATCTCGATATGTTTGAGGTAAATTATTTGGCGATGGTAACAAATATTCACCCAACAATCTACAACATAAACAAAAACTAGTGTCTTGTAAAGATTATTAATCATATATATATATATATATATATATATCATAGTTATTAAAACCAGAACCGGTGACCAGACCGGTGGAGCTAATGAACCGGGTTTCGAACCAGAATCAGTCTAACCGGTAGCGGTCAGATCTCAATGAATCAGTTTTAAAAAAAATACATTAAATAATTATTTTTTAATAAAAAAAAAAAAAAACTATTTTTAAGATTTGCAACCATGAGTCCAAGCCAATAGAGACAAAATATGAAAATTTTGCTCATTTATATACCATGCAAAGGTGAATATATCAAAATAGCACCAAATGCAATATATATCATCGAAAAATACATAAGCAAACTTGTTGAAGTAATGTATCAGGTTTCTCTTATATTATTCACTGTGTTTTATTGCTGAGTTAATATTATAATATACAATCTGTCCCTGCTCAGATCTGTTGTCAGTTCATTGTATCAGCCTTAAAGACAATTTTGGGTTCAGTATATATATATATATATATCAGACCAGCATTTTGAAGATCTTGTATTCTTCATTATCTATGTTTGCTTGGCAATAAATTTCTAGAAAAACATCTACAACACTTAGAGGTATTGAAGTTGTTTATGAAACCCACTATTAGTGCTATTTGTAACAAGTTGAGAGAGCATTACAACTTCAGCAGTCTGCTTACAATGTGTTTGACGAAATTTATCACTGAAAAGATTCATTAAAACCCAGAAAACTCAGTGGCCAGTTTAGTGCATTTCCAAGCGGGAATTTTCTAGTGGTCAATTTATTATTGCCAGTCACATTTTCATTAGGTTGTATGTTGTTGTCCCTTGAGTGGCATCAGACCATTTGCATCAGTCTTGATGCCATGATCAAATTTCTTGTATGCTGTGTGAAAGGTTTTGTATTTATGCTGCTACTATGTGTGAGCATAGAGAGAGGGTCTGACAGTTCCTAGCTGAGTGTGAAATAAGGTTGTTGCTGATTGTTTTGAGAACATGAATTGTCATCAAGTACACTTGATGAGTTGCATGCTGCCAGGGATTTTATGCTAGCTAGCCTTGTATTTATCAGTCATCATGTGTATTGTTGCTGCTATAAGGTGTTGAGTATGAGTTATTAGACAAGTTTGTTGCTAGTATAATAGAGGAATTTGTAGCTCATGGAGGAGACACTGAGGAATTTGCAACTCATGGAGGAGCACCTAACCGGCCGGTTAAGTATGGAACCGGCCAGTTTATGCATAAATCGGCCGGTTCCGTACTTAACTAGCCGGTTAGGTCCGGTTAACCGGCCAAAACAGGTGAGAATAGGCTATTGACCGGGTTGCAAGGCCGGTTCCAATCGGTAGCCCTCCTGACCGGCTGGTTTTGATATATATATATATATATATATATATATAAGTTATTATTTTACACATTTATTACAACTAAAAAAAGGGAAAATAATCAACATTTACATATATGTGATCATATATACATATTGTATACCTTAGGAGTTGTGTCATACATCTGTTCGACAAATTATTCATAACCTTTAAGTTCACCAACAACAATGTAGCAGAGAGAAGAGTTGCATTTGAGTGTTCAAAAATTCGTTCACTTGACCTTTCAATCATAGGTACATCATAAATACCGTCAATGCTATCTCCACCATCATCATATGACTCACCATACAAGTCTTGGAGCATTTGATTTGTCCCATCATTAATGTGAACTGTCTCATTACTGTCATCATGATCTACCTCCATGGGATCATTAAAATTACCTTCATCATTCGCTTCATGTTCTTCACCTTGTACAACATCATTTCCAATACTAATATTTGCTGCAATATTCTCTTGTACTTGTGCAACATCATCTAATCTACTACTATTTTGCTGTGGAAGCTAGTTGATCATCTGCAAAAATTTGGGGGGCAACTGTGCCTTTATGAAAATTACAAACATTAATAATTAAACATTAGTGCGCATATAAAAAATATTAAAATAATATAAAATTTTACGATATAATCAAAATGAAGATAGATAATTAATTACCATGGGACGATAGTCATTCAATCCACCATCAATGTGCCCATATTTCCTACAATGCATTGTTGCTGTTGCTATTAAAACTCTAACATTATTTCTCATACAACATTTTTTACAAGGGCAATAAACTCTACCATCACCCCTTTCACCCTTTTGAATTTTTTTTCCACCTCCAATGTTTTCTTCCATTGATGCAAATTATCCTATAAAGAAAATAATAAATCTCTCTCAATGGTGTAGAAAACCCAAGACTTTTTGAACTCAATGGGAGCTCAATATATAAGAAAAAAGAAAATAAAAGTGGGCATTTTACAAATTGTGAGCTTTTTACAAAATGTGGGCTTTTTACAAAATTGTGGGCTTTTTACAAATTGTGGGCTTTTTACAAATTGTGGGCTTTTTACAAAATTGTGGGCTTTTTACAAATTGTTTATATTTTTAATAAAATGTGGGCTTTTTACAAAATTGTGGGCTTTTTACAAAATTGTGAGCTTTTTACAAAATTGTGGGCTTTTTACAAATTGTGGGCTTTTTTTAATTCTTAATGCATTTTCTGTAGAATACTAAACATATTTTTCCAAAATTTGAGATGCAAACTGTAGTCTCTACTACGTATGGAAAATTGGAGGTTTATAAAAGATAAACTGCGAACATAATTGTACCACTATGATAAGAAGCTGTCAGAAGCATTCCTTCTGCTTCACAAACGTGGAACTACCTTAAGAATTCTTGTGGTTGATATAAATATTAGAGCATGGCAGTTAACTGTAGTAGTTATGCTAAAATACTGAATAACAGCTTGAGAGTGCTCTTCAAATACTGTACGAATGCACCAAATTAAAGTTGTACCATTACTAAAGATAAATGGCCAAAAATAGTGAATTTTGATGTCGTGAAGTTATGTCTTTATCGGTAGAAAATTGGGGATAGGATGGAAAATATGAGAGAACTAAGTTCCAAGGACTAAAAAACCAAGGCCAACATAGTTCTACCTTGAATCAGAGACAAAAAAAAGTTGCCCAAAAAAGTGTTTGAGAGCACCCATTGAAGCTCCTATATATAGCAGAGTCAACATTTTCCTATTGAACAAGTTTGTATAGTCAAAGCCACAACAATATCAGATAGCCACGATCCTAAATGAGAATTAGAGCCAAATCTAAGACATATCCACGTTTAGTAGAACAAGACAGCCATAACAAAGGATTTGACCACAAAACCAGATCATGAGAGATAGAAAGATTCTTGCTTCCACTGTGGAAATGTAGAAATTGTACAAGGGCTTTGCTTCTAGCAGATTTCATTGTGACAGTAATTTCTATGGTGTTGTAAGCGCTCATTAGTAGAATCTTAAAGCCATTCTGGAATTATTTTATCCTGGAGAGGGTTTTCTGTGGTTATAAATCCTCATGTTCAAATTCCATTGTGGATTGGTTGTGTTTGATATTATGTTTTTACTGTCCGCAGTTGAATTTTCGCACATAAAATTATCAGTCTAAAGTGGAGAAATTTTGTGATGTTTCTTTTGCTTCCTATTGTGAAGTATTTCACTCAGAACTCTACTCATTGTAACAGAGGTCTTGGGCATAGAACAGGGGACTTGGGTTTTTTGGAATCAAACTTCAGGTTAAGATGCTCATCTGAAGAATGGCACAGTGAGCCTTAGCATGGAGTTGGGAGTACCAATTTGAAGTGCAGGTAGGGCATTGTACAATAGATCAGTTAGATTTATGGACCCTAATACAAAAGTTTCTTCTTCTTTCAAAACGTGTTTCTCGTTTTCTGTAACCAATGTGGGTCATGTTCTTGTTTCAATTGGGGATGGATTAGCATTTTTTATTGCTCCAGATGATCACACTCTGGGTAGCCCTGGAGGCTATTTGGGGGTGATGAGTCCAATAGGTCTCAATGAACTGTTGCCCTCGCTGGGGAATACTATTGCAATGGAATTTGATACTATTTTGGATGTTGAATTCCACGATCCTAATGGAAACCAGTACCTTCAGCTCCAGTACCTGTTCACAAAAGAGGGTGCCATAGTCATTCATGCATGCAGAGAGGGTGAATTGCAGGCATTGCAACAGGAGGTGTTGTTGTTGTTGCATTGGCCACTAGATTGTTTGTCTGGTTCTGTTACAAGCACAGAGTATTGAAAAGGACAGACAAATTTAGTTCATATATTGTGAAATTGCCTCGGAAATTCACCTACAAAGAGCTCAGCAATGCTATGAAAGACTTTTTTTGAATGTGATTGATAATCGATAATTGCAAGCAAGGGTAATCCCCTTGTGAAACCCAAATTTCTGAGCATTTTCTAAAACCTGATGACGAAGACATTGTAATGAACAAACGCCTAGGTCCATATTACGTCCAAATCTACCAAGCACCAAGATCTATAAAAAAAAATCCACAGTATCTGCGAACTAAGAAGAAGAGGCAGAAAATGTGTTCTGCTTACCTGTTCGAATAGTGGTTGGGGTTTACCACGGCAAAAATTTGTAAATTTGACAGAGCCCATGTACCATTTCGTATCATTGAAATTCTGGCAGTATCATTCAACTGGGCAAGCACCTGCCTCGGAGCTCCATGACTGAGGGCAAGATCCCTAAATGATGCAGAGTCTCCAACAATATTTCCCAAAGCCCAAACAACCTTACACGAACACCAGTTGAACTCAAAGTTGGGTAGTAGTTTTTTAAATCAAATTCCAAAATTACAGACGTATAAAGATAGTTGGGAAGAATAATTTTATGCCTCTAAAATGAACGTGCTACCTGTTCTCGAAAATTATCATTCCCAGAGGCAACAAGTTCCACAAATATAGGCAGTGCCCCATAATCAATCACAACCTTTGTATTCTCAGAGGCTCCAAAAAAACCCAAATAGGGTCAACCCTACTACAGGAGGAAGGGCCTGCAGTAAGAACTTACCATTTTGCAAGAACTGAGGGCGAATGCTGTTCTGCAAGAGCTGAGGCCGAATGCTGAGGGCGAATTCTATTCTGCAAGAGCTGAGGGCGAATTCTAAGGGCGAATTTTGTTCTGCAAGAGCTGAGGGCGAATGCGCGCGTGATATCAGACGTTAATGTAGTTTTAAAAAAAATCATTTTTATGTAGCGCGCATTTGAATTTTAGCATTTCAAATCATTTTTATTTACATTTGATTTTTGCATTTATAATACAAGTGACAAACAAATTTCTACAAGAGGTTGAAATTTTTACTAGATAGCCATGAAAGACTAATTAAAATGGCTTAAAATGCAAGTGGAACTTCAAAATAAATGTAATTGAAGGTTCTCTCCACTAAATTTTTGCAAAAGTGCTTACATTATTTAAGTTATCTAGGATATTTTTTTGTATTACACAATCAAAATTTGTAGAAATTATATACATTAAGCATGTATATATCCGGACTCTCCTGATCTCACAATATTTATCTTCTTGCAAAATATAGAATCCTTCCACTATAATTCTTGAGGAAATTTAATCAACAATTGCAAAACACATGAAGCAATAAAAACACATATAACACAGTTGTTTAACGAGAAAGCCTGAAGCTGAAAACCCAAAATATCTATTATGTAACATGGAAATCATATGACAATCTCATACAAAGCATACAAATCTTATCAAAATCTCTCAGTACAGTACAATCTTCATACACTAATCAGGCCCAATCTTGCAAATCCATGCACCGATCTTTGCCACCTACTAGCCTACCTCCACTACGCAATCCAAGCTAATTACAAAGACCAATTCAATGTAATCCCACTCTCATTGACTACGTGATTATCATTGGCAACTCCAATGTATATGTAGATGCAATTCATGCATCACTAATAGTCACAACAGATAGTCTATCTTTCCCTTTCACCTATCTCTCCACTGGTCTCCACTGAAACTGCCATGCACTGTAGTTAACTGATGTATTCTTCAGTTGATTAATGAGTTATTATTTGGTGAATTAATTAACTAATTAATTCTCACCACTCTCGCTAGTTTATCAATTAGTTAGACTAGATACAACTAGCTCAACTGTGTCTAATTGAGTTAAACTGAATACAACTCCACCAACTACTTCAATAACTCCACCAAACTCTGTCACATGAGTTCTAACTGAAGTCTCCATGCAATAGCTCCAGTAAACCCTCAAGAATAGTGTAATTCCTTCTGTCAGTTGTTGTGCCACATCTGTGCACTTAACTGAAGTGCTCCAAGAGAATAAGATAATGTTTAGAGTCCAAATATTATTAAGAGCTAATAATATTCGACATATCTATTTTTAGACTAGCAATCTAAAAAGAGATTCCGCCCAATATGTCTAAAAATAGAAATCCATCTATTTTTCCAACTTGACCAACCATCCATAAATAGCATCCCGCAACTTATAGAATATGCTCCATATGTCTAAAAATAGACATAGTCTAAAAATAGACTTTGCGACAAAAATCACCTGTGTGGGCCCCACCTAGTTTAGGTGATCACTTTCCAAATAGGATCAGGAATGATGTTTCAGGATGCCTCCTTCACTATTTCTTGTTGCAATATTCAACAAAATTAAATAATGAAATATTTGGGTAGTCTTATTATTTCAAATTAGGACACAATTTTCAAATGGTGATGAAGTTTCATGTGATGATTAACTGACAATATTCTCCTTTCCTATCCTTGAAAAACTATACAAGGTTCCATGTTGCCACATGAAACCCTAACTCATGTAGCAGCATAGGACCAGTCATTCATTTTGCCCGTCATAAGGCATTTTGCACATATTTGACGACTAGAATTTGCAGATTCCCATTTTCCATGAGGTGCTAGGAAGGATAGAAGACTTAATTTTGACGTTTGAATTTTTTTCAAAAATGTTCTTACGCCCTTTAATTTCCACTTACCAATAATTTTGCAACACTATTCCTCTTCGCAATTGCAAGGTTGTACTCAAAAAGTAAGGAAAGTTACTTTTTTGGCTCACTCAAAATTAAAAATTTAATAAAGGAATTACCACTTATCATTATTGATATTTTAAAATTAGAATCAATTTAGTTTTCCCCTTCCTATTACAGAAATTTCACAAATCCTTTCTTTTACATAAAACACCAAAGAAAGAATAAAGCCCGTTGCCCTGCAAACTTCCAAGGTTGTGATTGGTGAAGCAGTGAAAAAGTACGGCTATAGCACTAAAAAATTAGAATGCCAATCTACCCCAACATGAAGTAGTGTTAATATAGCTGGTGGCTTGGCTTGATGGTCAAACAGTGAATTACACAAGCACAAAATAAAAGCTTTAGGCATCCTTTTTTCTTTTTTTTACAAAAACGGGTATGGATTTATATTAGATATTTGGCCAAAATGCCTTTCACCGGTTACAATAAGTCGGGCAAAGCCCTTGGACTTTCTTCCACTAGCTATTCATAGGCCCCAAAATTTGGAAACCCACGTTTCTTACTCGAAACTAGAGAATCTATCTCCATTATTTTTCCTATCTTGAATATACAAACAAATTGTTTTAGTATAATGCAGTAAAACATGAATCAATTTTATGGTATGGAATCCCACTCCTCAATTCCGTCTTTCAAGAGAGAGCCCACAGGAAGTGGCACCGCTATGTTGGCTTCCAAGCCAGCTTCTTTATTATTCCCCCTCAAAACATGAAGGAAATTTGCAATCTTAAGAGATTTCACCAGAATTCTGATTCTTGAGACCACTCTTGCCAATCTAAGATCTGTAGGAGTGGAATCCTCCAATAAGACATTAATAATGGATTGAGAGTCTCCTATAATATTTACATCTGTTAGGCCAATGGCCTTGGCTTGTTTGAGACCTTGCAAAAGTGCCAAGGCTTCAGCTTGGATGCTGGTGGATTGCCCTAATCCCCAAGCGAACTTAGTCACAATTCTTCCCTCCTTGTTCTTTATAATTCCTCCTGCCCCAGCAAATCCGGGGTTACCTTTCGCTGCCCCATCGAAGAACAGAGTGAATCTGGATTTCCTGATGAGCAAATCAGAAAGTTCGTTCTCCTTCCCTATGAATTGCCACTCTTTTGTATCTTTATGATGCCTTGTTTCTCTAGAGAATTGGAGATCCAACGAAGCGCCCCAGTCTAAGTCCTGCTAACTTAGATTTGAGTTCAACAAGTGCTCACCCAGACTTTCTTTCCATAGGCTTTTTATTTTGATGATGGTGAACTGCGGTTTTAAGCTTTCATCTCTGAAGACTCTTCTATTTCTCTCAAGCCAAATTTGCCAGCAGATAAACTTTGGCAAGGAGAGGCATGCAGTGTTAAAACTTTTGTTTTTTGGGAGCGAGTCTGGATAGAAGTTTCGCCAGTTTGCAAATAAATCAGAGATAGTTAATGGTAAGGTGAAAACTCTTTTCCAATGGCTCAAGAGATTCTACCAGATTTATTTTGAGTATTTGCAGTCTAACATAATGTGCTGAGCATTTTCTTCACTGTCACAGCACAAATGGCAGCGTGAGGGACCTTGAAAGCCTTTCTTCTTCAACCTGTCTTCTGTAAGAATTCCTTTGTGGCATAACAACCAGCAAAAGGAATCCACCTTTGGCACGGTCTTGTATTTCCAAAGACCCTTCCACACAGCAGGGTCTGGAGGGACGTGTGGACGCTCTTGCAGATTTTTGTACCCCTGCGCTACTGTGTACAACCCTGGGGCGGCCCCCCAACGACGAGCGTCCTTCCTCCCAACACGCAGAGGCGCCTTACCATTCAACAGCGAGAGGAATAGATTGCGTTCTTGATTCAGCTCAGGGGGAACATGCGGTAGGTTCCAACGCAGCCAATTGCTGCCAGCCCACAACAAAATGTCCCATAGTGTAACGTAGCCAGCTCTATCCAACCACGATCGTAGCGCTTGCAATGAACTGAAGCTTGACAGTGGGGGATGCATCATGATGTTGTCATCCCATATCTTGACTTCTTTACCATTGCCAGGTATCTAGTACGTTCTGTGACAGAGTTTAACAAGTTGCGATCCATTGGTAGGCAGTAAATTGTCCAGACATCTTTTCCGCGTCCCCGTGAAGTACTTCCTCCATAAAGCTCTTTGCGCCCAGCCTGGGTGAGGACCAATGATTCTCCAGAAAATCTTGGCTCCCATGGCTGTATTTTGGAGACTGAGATCTTTGAAATTTAGGCCTCCTTCATTCAGAGGCTTACAAATTTTATCCCAGCTTACCAAAGGGATTTTCCTGTCATTGTGATTTCCACCTTTCCAGAAGAATTTTCATATGAAGGCTTCCATTTTCTTGATGATGCCAATAGGAGCTAGGATTACAGAGAATTGAAAGATGGGGAGACTACTGAGAACGGATTTGATGAGAACAGTTTTGCCGGCGAGATTTAACCATGAGAATCCCCATGTTTGAATTTTTGCCTTGAATTTGTCCAACAGAGGGATCCAGTCTCTGCTGTAAGCCAATTTACGGAAGATAGGAAGGCCCAGATGGGTAAAAGAGGACCAGCTGAGGGAGGCATAAAAGCCAAGGATTCTAGAGATGGCAGAGAGAATGGAGGCAGAGATATTCTAGCAAAAGACTTTTCATTTACCTTTGTTTAAATTGCTGCCTGTAGCTTCACTGTAATCATCCAAAACTTCCTTGAACCTTAAGGCAGAACGGACAGAGGCAACCCCTAACAAGAGGGTATCATCAACAAACAGTGTGTGATTTACATTTTTAACCCCTCTGGCAATGTTGAGCCCCAAGATCTCTTGATCAACCAATTTCTGATCTAGATAGAAACTCAGGACAGAAACATGAAGGAAAAAGAGAAGTGGAGAAAGGGGGCAACCCTAGCTAAGCCCTCTTGAAGCTTTGAAAAATTCAGTAGCTCTCCCATTCACCAAGGAAGCGATCTAGGGATCGACTATACAAGCTCGAATCCAATTGATAAAGCTCGTTCCAAAGCCAAATTTATGCAAGACTTCCCAAAGAAAACTAAGTCTAACACGATCAAAAGCATTTGCCAAGTCTAGTTTAATTACCATACCTTTCTCTTTGCGCTGTTGACTCGAGTGAATCGCCTCTTGAACTAGGATGAAATTGTCAGCAAGCTGTCTCCCTTGAACAAACCCACCTTGATTCTCCGGAATGATGTCGGGGAGGATGCCTTTTAGTCTATTTGCGATCACCTTTGTGATTAATTTATATCCAATGTTACAAAGAGAGATGGGGCGGAACCGATTGAATGCCTTTGCGCCCTTTTCCTTGGGAATGAGGGCAAGGAAGGCAGAGTTAGTGATGCCCCCTATTTTCTGACAATTTTGAGATTTCAACATCATTTTGTAGAGGTCTTTCTCCACTATCTGCCAACAGGTTTGGAGGAATCTCGCAGTGTAGCCATCCGGGCCTAGGGCTTTGTCAG
This sequence comes from Pinus albicaulis, assembly GCA_034641835.2. Lineage (NCBI taxonomy): Eukaryota > Viridiplantae > Streptophyta > Pinopsida > Pinales > Pinaceae > Pinus > Pinus albicaulis. The sequence goes on from CM076580.1 coordinate 617,982,140, forward strand.
GCTCCATGTCAGTGAGAGCATACTTTATTTCTTTTATAGTGATCTTAGCTTCAAGGTGTTGATTCATTAAAGGGGAGATCTTAGAAGGAACCGCCTCCAGGAATTTGGAGTTTGGGTCAGTCACTCCTTCACTGTACAGATTTTTGAAGTGATTGAAAGCCGCTTTCTTGATGCTCCCAAAATCTTTGTGAGTCGAGTTTCCTTCCTTGATTTCTGCAATAGAGTTGAAGCTCTTTCTAGCTTGAGCTTGTTTTTGGAAGAAGGCAGAGTTTCTGTCTCCCACTTTAAGCCATAAGCTCCTAGACTTTTGTCTCTAATGCTCTTCCTCCGAAAGTCAAGCTTTATGGAAAATTTGTTGTAGATCAACTTCCTTATCTAACACTTCTTTAGTGATTTCTACATCTTCACTTTGGGCATGATGCTGGGCAAGTCTGTCTTGGGCCTGCTTTCTCTCTTTTGCAGGGTTGGGGAGGGACTTGGCCCAAAATTTGAGAACAACTTTCAGTCTTCTAAGCTTTTCTTCCCAGATGAAGAAAGGTGAACCCTTCACCGACAATTTCCAACTGTCCTGAACCAAATTCAGAAACTCAGGTTCCTTGACCCAGAGTGGATTGAATCTGAAAGGAATGGGGCCTAGATCCTTGTGATCCAGAATCTCAAGCATAATAGGCTTATGATCTGAAACACTGCAAGGAAGGATATGCATTATGGATTCTAAGCCCAGCAAAAGGAAAGAGCTCTGCACCAAACATCTATCAAGTCTAACAGCGATATGGCCGGGACCTATTCTCTTATTGGACCAAGTGTACTTACCATTTTCTGGAGAGATATCGAGCAGATCCCAGTCCTGCATGAGATCCTCCACCCACTCCCTTGCTGGATTCCTTATGATAGTACCTCCTCGCTTTTCCTCCATGCGCAGAGTAAGATTTAAATCTCCTGCAACAATGATGTTTTCCAAATTTTCTGACTCCGACAATTGTCTGATGGAGTCCCAACAATCCCTTTTCTCCCCTATATTTGCTGGGACATAGACATTAAAAAGACAGAATGTCTCCCTCGAGTCCACAGGTTGTAACTTCAAGAACAACCAGTGGGTATTATGGATCTCTGTGACCAACATATACTTGGAAGAATTCCAGAGAGAGCCCAGTCCCCCAGAGGCTCCCCGCGCTGACACTGCTTGATCTCTGCCTCCCTTCCAATTTTTTTTACTGGTTTAGAGAAACTCATTGCCCTCCATTTTGGTCTTCTGAATCAGAAGAATATCTGGGGCTTCTCTTCTTATAAGGCTTCTCGTTGCTTCTTCTTTCACTTTACTCCCCATTCCTCTGCAATTCCAGGAGACAATCTTCATCATTTATTTTTATGATGATGGGCCTCCTTGGAGCCCTGTGCTTGGTTTTTGGACATCTTCGGATTTTTTCCAAGGAGTTTCTCCAGAGTGGGCTGACTACCCTGAAGCTTTTCTTTGTAGGTTTCCCGATCTCTCTTTTCTCTAGCAGATTTGCGGCCCCTTGAAGATCTTCTGACCGATGTCTGCGTATCTCCTATTTCTCCTTCCTCCTCTGACTCCTCCGAGTCTTGTTCCTCCTCGGAGGCTTCTGTTTGTTTTTCCTTATTTCTTGTTGTAGCACTTTCTTCAGGTCTTGATCCTGCTGAGGTTTTATCTTGCCTATCCTCTTCCTGTGGAACCTCTTCTGCAGAGCTTAAGATCTCATACCTGTTTTCTTGACTTTTTGGCGGAGGACCATTTTGGGCGGAGGTAGGCTGGTGGCCTTGGCCATTTGGGGCCCCAGATTTCTTGTGAGATGTCTTTGGCCTCTTAACTTGATTCCAACCATTGCCCTTCCCTTTCTCTGCTTCCCCTTTGTTCGGACACCCTCTAGCAAAATGTCCGTAGATATGACATTTATGACATTTGAAAGGGAGCTGCTCGTAATCCAGCACTTGCACATGCGTCCAACTGCCAACATTTATTTTGATAGCCTCTGGAAGTCCCACCTCTAAGTATACCTCGACACATATTCGAGCACAATCATACTGGTCATTGTTGTTTGCTCTGTCAATGAAATTTCCCAAGGCATTGCCTATATGTTTAAGGGAATCCCAGTTCCAGCAGTGCACTGGGAGATTTGGAAGCCGAACCCAGACAGGGACTTCCGTCAGGACATCCACGGCAGGATTGAAGATAGGGGTCCATTTGTTGAGATAGAGACCCTGGGGTCCCATGAAATAGGGCCCATTCCTGAAGATCAAGTCTTTTTCCTCCTTAGTGTTGAACTCAAACAGGAAGTAGCCTCTTCCCAGGAAGTATGAAGTGACTTTGTTCTTGATCAGCGGGATCCAGTTCTTGACAACCCAGTTCTCCGTTTATTTTGGCGAGGGCCAAAGACCCATGAATTGACCCACCAAAGCTCGATCTGCCAGGGACAAAGTGACCTGGATCGGGCCCTCAGGAGGAAGGTTTACCTCTGGAACATCAACAAGATTTTTGACAAATTTGGCAGCTTCAGACTTCTTCTTCTTAGGCAAAGAAGCTAGCAATGAAGAGAAGGCAACTTCTGCATCAGGGGGAGAAGACTGCGAAGGGGCGAGGGGCGAGCCTTGGGTCTCCATGGTCAAGATGCGAGCAGATCTGGTTAGCTGCAACAAACCCAATCTGCGCTATGAAACAACAAGAGGCATAGCAACTCAGAGCCGAAGAAAAGCTGGAATGGATCCAATCACCCACTAACTATCTGAAATGGGATAGATAAAGTTGACATTTAACAATTTCTGCAATTCTTCTTTAACAAACTCCCTAAGATTTGGATTCATCCTTCTCTGAGGTTGTCTGATTGGTTTACAATTTTCCTCTATGTAGATGTGATGAGTGCAAGTCTTGGGGCTTATCCCTTTCATATTAGTGTACTCCCATGCATATGCAGAAGAATGTCTCTGTAATATCTTGACTAGATCTTCTTGTTGAGATTTCTCTAGGTTCTTGTTTATGTTTAAAGTTTTTCCTGGAAATATCTCAATTGTAGAGCTGCCAAATTTATCCATGGAATAGAGAGACATCTGTCTTGATGATAAAAACTCAATGTTGGATTCTTCTTGAAATTTTTCATGTTTGTATTCTGAAGAGGATTCAAAGTTTTCTAAGGTATTCAAAATCTGGCTATCTTCACTAATTTCTGAAATTGTGAAGAGAGGTTGTAAGTCTTCCTCATCCTCTATCCATTGAGTATCATCTAATTCTATAATTGTTCTTGCTGGAGGATACAAGGTAAATTTCTTGGTTGAACTACCATCAAAGATGTACATATCACCGGATCTACAACTAATGAAAGCATCAGCTGTAGCTAACCAAGGTCTTCCTAATATAATAGGATGCCCTCCTAGATTATTCTTAGGAGTTAGGATCATAAAATCCATAGGATACTCCCAAGAATCTAGGGACACTGGAATGTCTTCTATTACCCCATCAGGTTTGATCACAGATCTGTCTGCTAATTGTAATAATGTGGGTGTAAAAAGAAGATTAGGAAGTTTCAATTTATCCATGATTTGTCTACTCATAATATTGATTGCTGCTCCTAAATCAATAAGTGTGTTTTGGATCTCAATTCCATTGATGTGAATTTTAACAACTGGATTTCCTGGGTCTAGATACTTTGGAATAGCAATCTTACCCATCATAATATCTGTTATTTTTCCTGCCAGTTGAATTTTCTTTATCTCTCTTATTCTTTTTCTTGTTTTCTTCATGCTCAACTCCTTTATTGTTTTTGCTAAGATTGGAATTTCCTTGATGGCTTGCAATAATGGGATCTTAATACAAACATTTCTTAGCTCATCTAGGAAATCATAATTAGGCACCATAATTTGTTTTTCTACACCCCTATCAATTTGTAATCTTTCTAGAAAGGGAGGTGTAGAGGTAGATGTTGATGGCTACTCTAATATAGGAGTTGAAATTATTGGTTCTTTTTGTTTTGATTTTTCAATGTTTGGGTCTTGGAAAGGTGTGTTCTCTTCAAGACTTTTATTCACCAGTAGAGAATCTTCCTCAGAGTTTTTCTCTTGTATGATTACAGAAGGTTTCCTCTTTTCAAGTATTCTTCCAAACCTAATTTGAACATCACTAAGGTATAAAGGAGTAATCAAATAAGTTGGAAACTATTGGCCTTCTATCATGTATGTGTTCTGAGGATTTTTATTGTTGGGGTTTGGTATGGGTTGGGCAGGCAACTGATTTGTTTTCTGAGGAAATGGTAATGGAAGTGGTTGATTTTGATGTTGTGGATTTTGAGGATTTTGTTGAAAATTTTGTTGAGGAGGGAAATGTGGATATGGTGGATAGGATGGTGGATATTGGTAATACTGAAAGTATCTTCCATAGGGATTTTGTGCTCCTTGTGCCCAAGTTTGTGATTGATTTTGAAATTGGGGCCAAGGTTGCTGCCAAGAATTCCAATTTGGTGGGGGTTGATTGTACATCTGATCATGGAATCCTTGTGTTTGAGGTCCTTGCCAAGGCCTTCTAGAAACAAAATTGAGAGATTCTGTGGAATTTGTAGGAGTTTCTTCTTGAAAGACAGCTTTAAGACCAGGAAGTGAAGGACAACTCTTGGTCTCATGTTTTTCTGAACAAATTACACAAGTCTCTACTACTTTTTCATCCAAAGGGCACTCTCTCAAGGCATGCTTCTTTCTACATTTGGGACAAAAAATTGCTAAGGCATCAGATTCAGCTTTTTGCTTGTTTTGTAACTTAAGGGTGTCTATTTGTTCACTAAGACTCCCTAAAATATCAGATTTGAATTCATCAAGCATATGTCCTATTTCTTCCCTACTTACTGTCCCAGAAGCAGACTTACTTTCCCTTGCAAGAGCAGGGTCTCTTGGTCCTTTCACAGTTTTAGATTTCCCTCTTGAAATGTTGATACATAATTCAGCTATTTCAGGTAATGTGAGCTGAGATATATCCCCTTTTCCCATCATGTTAAGGATATCTAACCATTCATCCCTAATTGTCTTCAACAAGAGAGCTTTCAAAGTGTCTTGGTCTAAGTTTTCCATTTTTTCTCTTTTGATGTTGTAGTTAAATCTCTCCAACAAATCTTCCAGATTTTCATCCTCTTTTTGTAGCATTTTAAACACTTCCTCCTTATGGTTGACTGGCATATAGTAATCCAAATACCTCTCTAGAAATTCTTGTTTCATGTCTTCCCATGTCCTAATAGAACTGTTGATCAAACTCATAAACCACTTCAATGCTGCTCCTTTCAATGTTGAAGGAAATAGTTTCAGTTTTTTAGCATCTTGTAAGTAGTCATAGGTTCTACATAGAACTTCAAATTCAAATAGGAAGGTTTTAGGATCTTCAGTTTTAAGTCCATAAAAGTTTGGAAGGACAGATGGTGAAATTTTTTTCATAGTTGTATTGGTTTCTTCATCTACTATAGGAAGCCCAAAAGAGCTTCCCATTTCTCTTCTACCTCTTCCTCTGCCTCCTTCTCCTTCTGCACCTCTACCTCCTTCTACTCTACCTCTACCTATACCCCCTCCAAATAGTGTGTGTTCTCCATTAAAAACTCCTCCTCCCCCTTCTTCTGCCATAGTTGATTCTTCTGTGGAAGTTGAAAGGTTTAAGTCCCTAGCAGGGGTTCCTGAATCTTCTTCCAAGACAGGTTCAGTGGGTAAAGTGGAAGGTCTTTCTGATGGAATATCTGATCTTAAGTCCTCTGGAAGTCTAGGATCAGTAAAGGATGGAATGTGGGTTTGATTTGGAGGTGTGCTGGCTCTTGGTCTTGGTGAAACAAGTGGTGTTCTAGGAATCAAGCTTCTTCTTCTTATGAATCTACCCCTTGAATCTCTTTCTCTACGCATGTCATTGTTTTTGGGAGGTAAGAAACAAGGCTACCTAGCTACACTTCCCCGGCAACGGTGCCAAAATGTTGTGCTCAACTTAGTGTTCCTAAATTGAGGTCATAAATTATCAACCAGGGTCAGTAAACTGCTGAAGTGTGGTGCACTATATGTGCCTAGGTATCTGTTTCTCACTACGTTGTGTTTAGTGTTTTTATGATGTTTTTGGTTTTATGGTTTTATGTTAAGAAGGAAAAGAACTAAATGTTGAAAAAGAACAGTTTTTGGTCACACTAAAAACAGAGCAAAGCCTATACTAGAGAACAGAGAATGCAAAGTTTGATAATGACTCATAGCAAGAAAATAAATCACAACATGAACTCAATAACTCATAGCATAAACTCATCCAATTCATTCATTAGGAATATGTTGGAATAGCTTGAGAAAAGGACAAGTTTAGCACAAATTAGGTTCTCCTAAGTAAACAACCATCTTTACAATATTACAAAGAATCTCATCCATGGCTAAAATTTTATTGGAACACAATTGGAAAAAGACTATTTGTAACACAATAAGATTTCTACTCTGAATTAACTTGTCATGCTAAGATCAATTCATTCTGCAGCTCAACTTGTCACCACTAAACCTTATTCAAAAGTTAGAGATTTTCTAAAATAGTTTTTGGAAAGAAAGGTTTAATTGTGAAATTGCAAAGGATTGCAGAACAATCAAGGCCTTAAACTGATATCACTAACTTATTCATGTTCATATGATGATACATTAATAGAAAGTCAGAACAAAACTAGTTTGTAAATAATGAAGGCCGTGAAGTCTAATTTTGACAGTCAACACAACTTAAGGAACAATGGATGACACTAAACTAGAATGAAATTGATCAAACTTGAAACACACTACCATAACTAAACTAAAATGATTTTATCCTAAAGTCTCGCCATTCCGACGAAATGTCATCCGACGTTTTGAACGTCACTCTTCCGACGTCTTTATACTGTCGCTCTTCCGACGTGTCTAAACTGTCGCATTTCCGACGCCGTACAAAAGTGTCAGAAGACCGACGTATTGCAAAAGTGTCACAAGACCGACGCTTTCCAGAAGCGTCACAATATCGACGCCAGGAAGAACTGTCGCAATTCCGACGAAATGTGGTCCGAAATTTTGAACATCGCCCTTCCGACCTCTTTTTTCTGTCGCTCTTCCGACGTTTCTAGAACTGTTGCAATATCGACGGACGTCACAAGACCGACGAAAATGGAAATCGTTCAAAACGTCAGAAGAGTGACGCTTACAAGGCGTCGGTATGTCGACGGCGGTTTCAATTTAAAAAAAAAAAATGAAACTTTAAAACAGGACAGTAAATCTCCAATGTTTGTTATCACAATAAGAAATCAATGATCAGTGATCACGTCAAATTTTCCTCGTAGCGTGACGGGTCTAATAAATTTTATTGTAAAGGTTGTTGGCCAGTGACAACTGCAGCATTGAAGGAAATGCATTAAAGAAAATTAATGAGGCTGCAAACTCCAAGCCAACTGGCAACAACCCTGATAATTTTCCTTACCAACTTCCAAGTTGTGACTTGGGCTTCAGACTCCAAAGCTAAGAATTTTCTTTTCATCGTGTTGGAGAAGAGAACTGCAACCTACAGCAAAAGAGCAATTCCTCAGTCTCACTGCTCAGGACTCGGAGTCATTCCTTGCTAACACGGTATGTGGAAATTTTGATAAGATAACTTTCTTCACCCTCGTTTTTACTAAATTTATTCTTTTGAAAAGGGCCTGGTTCCATTTCAGAAATTTTCAACTTTCGACTTCTAGAATTTGTACATATGATTTTTGGACTGAGGTTTTGTTATTAATGAGGAGATAGTGTCTTGGTTCTATCTGTATAAAATAATTGCCTCTTTTTTTTCTTCATGTTCAGGGTTTTTGATTTTATCAAACCCTATCTCTATTTTAAGCATGCCTGCAAATTAATATATTCCAGGAATGTACACAATTCCAGGCTTCATGTACAACATATTGTATCAACTATATTTTAACAAGTGAGCCGCATGCCGATATAGTGTTACAGATTACATGGCTTCATTTGGAGAATAAATGATAAGCCTGGGAGCACTAAATCCAAGTAATTCCCCTCATCCCTTAAAAGACACCTCTAAATATAACTAGAAATTTCAAATAGTTAGTAAAGGAAAAGTACAAAGATATAACAGATATGTGTTGAGCCAAAAAACTGTGCATTCACAACAAAACTGGGATGGATAAAACTTAAAAACAATTATGGACTTTGACAAAAAATCATCTTATGCATACAAAATGAAAGAAGCATTAGCATACTACTATGTTTACAAATTTAAGGACAGGCAGAGTGAGTCTCCGGGCAACACAGTTTCATGTGGAGACCCTAGATCCTTGTACCCACAATATCTAGTGACTTAAAAATGATTGCCAAAACAATGCCTTTGCTATGCATGTAAGAACACCACCTGTATAATGAGGGAGATGTAATATTGTCCAAGAAGCAGATTTATACAGAGTGGTCCAAGATTGTGTATTTATGGAAGATACAACTGATTTTGGCATGAAACATGTATCCAAGATTTCAATGTGCCTTATTTTAGAGCCCATTGATGATTTACTATGAAACCTAAACTTTCAAAACAAACACATTGAAATCACAGGATCTCCATCACGAATATCATAAATATTAATTGTCTTTTGGGCACTAGCAGTAGATACCATAAGAGGCCCACATGGCCTGTACCACCAATGTTTATTCTCTGGCACAACATTTGCAAAGCCAAAATTTCTCCCCGAGACATCCCTCTCTGCCAAAACTGGAGAGATGGTACTGGACGTTGAAGTGAAGGCCTCTGATTTAGTATGGAATGCCATAATTTCTTTATTATAAAAGTCCCATGAATAGAAACTTGAGTCCAATGTACAACCTGCAGATGCTGCCACAACATATTTACCAGAGCGACCATCTGAACCAGCTGCTCTGATCAACCAGCAATCACCCCACATGTTTGGGGTAAGCCCATATGGAGCTTTATATTTAGCCTTCTCCTGGAGATTGGAAAATAACAATACTGAGTATTACTCATACATCAACTGCCCTTTATGTTAAGGGAAAATTTAAAGAGTGCATAAATATTCTTGAAATCCCAATCATAGTTTCTAGAAAATTTCAACAATCTTTGAAATGAACTACATCCTATTTAAACTACATCAAATATTTAGGCAAATCATTTTTTTAAATAGAAATTGGTGAATTTTATTTCAAATATAGAAATTTAAACCATGAGAATAATCTAACCCCTAGGCTTTTCCCTATTTCTAATAAAAAATCCCAAAATGTATAAATTATAACACCCATAAACCCCAAAATTAAGTACAATAATTAAAACCTCCACACCTCTGAATTTGCTATATCGTGAAAAGAGCAGCATCCATCATCATGGGAAAGCAAAACCGATTCTCCTTCTAATACAAACCAGCCTACAGTAGATGTCTTATGGCTGAGTTGATTCAATCGATCACAGGAAAACTCTTCAGTTTCTTCAATATTGCCAAAATGCTCTGGCTTGTTTTCCTGATCATCATCAAAGTCCATATTTTCATCACATTGAATTAGTTGGGGTTCATTACGATCAGGTCCAGTGCCTATTGCAGAGCTCCAGACATCCAATCCAATATTGGAACTACCATACCCGTTCCCATTAGAGATTGTAAATCCCGCTTCTGGCTTTAATTCGGTAAGTTCAAGAGCACTAGAACTGGATTCAGTTGATTTAGACTTGGTATAGTTGTCCTCTGATTTGTATTCTGATACAACACTATACTTGTGCTTCAACGCAGACAGAAATTCTGCAGCAATGGGATCTTCATCTATGGGGCTTATGGATCTGCCCTCAAAATCATCCCGAATATCTGATTCATTTTCATTCAACTGATCATGCAAATCCACCCTCGTCTTCAGCACAGCAAGCTGAACTGAAGGCCGGTTTTTCAGCAATTTATGGTGGGGGTAAAGCCTGTCTTCCAGATCTTGACTATTTAAGTGTTTAATTGGTTTTTTCAGAGACCTGACCATAGAATCAAATGAATCCTACGAATCTTGCGAAATAATAAACAATAGTAAGGCCATTATTTATTGGTTTGAAATAATAAACAACATGCAAAAAACCCGCATAATTAGTAAATTATTTAAAGACAATGTTGGCAATATGTTTCCTGTATCCTATTATATGATTGTCCTTGATGGCAAGCTCTGTATTTAATGGAGAATCGATATAAATAAGGATGATTTAATTCATGTGTGAACATATGTATGCATCCTGATGAAGGATAATTGACATCCGTAAGAAACCCTGTGCTCTGTATGTTGATCGAGGAACCGATGTTAATACGGTTGACAGTGTATCCAAACTAGTAGACAGTGGAGTTATATATATTCGTTAAATATATGATGGAAGGGTCTACTCTATTAGTAAGGAGCTGACTGGCTTTCATGGAGAAAGGAACGAGGAGCGAGAGCAAACCAATTATAACGCGAAAGAACTAAAACAGAGTATTTGGCATTGAACTTTCGGTGGAACACGAACTAACCCTTTGGAATCATGAACGGAACCTGGAAGGAAAGAGGTGGAACATAACAAACGGAAGCGCGACGGAACCCTGCGTGGAAGAGCGGAACCGTGACCGAGAAAACAGTAAAGGTGGTTTGTGGTTTCTATCGCACCACCTTCGACGGGCAAGCAGTTTTCAAGAGGTATGGGTGCGATTCCATAGAACGCGCGACACGCGTCCTTGTACGACTCCACAAAACCGCTTGTCACTGCGCGCCATCGCGCGTTATTGCTCGACCCAGGATGCCCAGCGATATTGATAAGCACCGTTGATCTGGGAAGGGGTCATCGGACGGTGTTCATTTGCTATAGATGCACGAAAGTTACCCAAGGTACGACACGCCATCGCGCGTTATCATCCGTGCATCATCAACGAATGATATCCGTCAGATCATCTGATGTCGAGCGATGTGTTCTCCGCCGTCAGATGGAAACGATCGTAAGCGATGGGCCCCAGTTTTTTAAATTATGTTGATTGGGCCGTCGATTATGTATGTGGGGCCGGAACCAAAGGTCTATTTAAAAGCCTTTTGATAAAAGTGCTGGTTATTACTATAAAGTTCTATTATATATTTAATTGCCAAAGGTTGTGAATAATATTTATTTATCAAATTCCACGAATTTGATAAATAAAAGAAAGGAAACCATCAGCGGCACGCTATTGGTACTTTACCTTGGCTATAGTATTATTTGGCGGAGATAGAGATTACCTTTGGGAAAATTCGAGCATGGAACAACAAAGATCAGGATTTCAATTTGGATTGGTTCGAATTTTAATAATACCATTAGCAATTGAATGGTTTTGACCCATGGTTTCAATAAAGGCGAAAACTATATAAGGTGATGAGAATCATAGTACGAGGTGTGCATGCAGAGGCATTATAAATAAAAATCTCTTTATGAGATCTGCATGATCGAACTCTGTTGTCTGATAACGCTGAATCCATGATGCACCTATGGAGTTGATCGAGGAAATGAAAAATCTCTAGGAAGATCAGCAAAGAAATAATAAAGATCTGATGCAAGTCTGATGAATAAATTGAAGAAATTTGGTGGATCTGAGGGTTGAAGTCTTCTGCATAGAAGTGGAAGCTTTCTGCCAGTTCAAGCTGGTGTTAAATCAGGGGGTCGAAGCTCCCTTCCAAGAGAGGCTGGAGAACGAGAGAAGGTTGAAGCCTTCTGCAGGTTGGTGCTTGCGTGTTGGTATGAGTCTGCACTAGCACAAAATTGTAAGATGTTTTCTTTATAATAAATATTGAAGACTGAGATGACAGCAGCGGTGGTTTTCTCCCAAATTGGGTTTCCACCTTAAATACTGGTGTTCATATGTGTTCCTTTTGTGTAATGGCTTATTCTGTTATTTCTTTTCACATGTTTACTAAAAGAATGATGCAATAATCTAAGTAAATAATTAACAACATAATAAGATCTCTGGTGAAAAGTTTTCAGTCAGCCCTAAATACTGATTCACCCCCCCTCTCAGTATTTTTCCCAACAGACAATAATTCCTACATATTAAAATATAAAGTTATAACATACCAGCTCATACTCGAACATAACATTTGTATCAATATTCTTCTTCTGTATCTTCTTGATCTTCATCCAACTGATCGACATCTATATCAACATCTAATTCAGAAATGGTGTTGAAATGATCGACCATGTCATCATCATCATCAATTATGTCATTTTCAATAATATCCTCATCGACATCATCATCAATAATTTTTGCCTCATCTCCTATGCCTGGTTCATCTTCTAAGATATCTTCTTCGTCTGTCAATGCATCTTCCTGCTCATCTTCCACTGCATCATCTTCTTCTTGATCAATATCATCTTCTTCCTCTACAGTATACTCTACTGGCCTTCCTCTTGGATCATATCTAATAGCAAATGACCATTCATTCTCACCTGGAACCTCTGAGTAAAAGACTTGTTCGCATTGGCTTGGAAAAACATAGCGATCTTTTCCTGCTTCAAACTGCGATGTTTTAACCATTGGAAATCCATTGTCATGTTGAATAAGTGTTCTATCATCATCACATACATTCATTCGTAGCCTATACCATTTGACGTTGAACAAAACTATTTTGAAGGAATTAAAGTCACACTCAACTATATCATCTAAGAACCCATAATATCTATTTTCAGATTCTCGAGGATGTCTGTCACTCCTGGAGGAAACATTAGTGACCCGGAATACTGTAGTTATCCCACTATCAGAAGTTTTCCTGTTATCATCCAACTGTTTAACGCGAAATTGACGACCATTGCACCACATAGCCTTGTGGTGTTTCAACTGCAATATGCCAAACATGAAAAAGATGCATTCTCAATTAATAATTAAACATATAATTTACACAACATGAAAATTAACTGAAAAATCAAACTTCTTGTCACATTATAAATATATTATAAAATAAGTAATGAATAAAATAGGTGAATTAATTGCTTACCTTTCTATCTTTCAAATCATATGCTAAATCGATTTCCCTGTTCGTAACATTCCCATCTCCACTACGATACGCTTCTCTAATCAATTCAGACAGTAGTTGCCATGATAACCTACCGTCGTTATGTGCTTTACATGTTTCAATCCATTCACTCATCCACTCAAGATTGTTTGCAATGTATAAAAGTAGTGCCTCATAATCTTGAGCACCTGAATAAAAAACAATAATTCACCAATATTAATAAATATTACTTATAACCATGCTAAATTATATTAATTAATAAACTATGAAAGAATAAGACCTAAATGAATATAATGATCATATACATGATGTAAAAAAATGAAACATTATATGTATTATACGTAATAAATCTTTTACCTCTCACTTTCTTCATTCTACCTTTTCCCAACAGGTGCTCCTCTTCAAATTTTTTGATGGAGTTCACATCCCAAATGAAATCCACCACCTTCATGGCTGGCGCAGCTAATTTAGGAAGATAATGACTAATATACACCATGGATTGATATACCACATATCCCTCCACCATAGAACCCTCAAGTCGTGCTCTTTGTCTAACCAAAGCCTTCAAGGATTTCAGGTGCCTCTCGACCATCCACATTGACCTTGTGTGTACTGGTCCACACATTTCAATCTCCTCAACTTGGTGTATCAAGTAGTGTTCTTGTGCATTGAAAAATGTTGAAGGTAGATACTTTTGCATTTCACACATTAGCCGAGGAATTTCTCTTTTCCAATACTTTATTTCATCTTGATGGATTTCTTTCAATGAAAACCATCTGCAAATCATTACGCAAGGTTATTTCAATGAAACATAATATATATTTCATTACAAGTAAATTAATACATCATTTCATCAAGTACGAAAATAAATTGTAGCAATTAGATTTTGCATATATATCAAAACTACTTACCTCATGTATTTACTAAGACCATATATAAATTGTTTGACATTGTTGTCGAAGTCGTTTGGGAGAGATACAGGTAGAACATACTATAACAATAAAAAATGAATCGTTATTGGTTTCCAAATTAAACAAAAAAAAGGAAAATTTAAAATATGTATTCAAGCAATAACAAACAAAAACGTATACCAAAAAAATTACCTTAACAAAGGTATGCCAATCATGTGTTTTCACCCCACCGAAGTCACCTTTCTTTGTTAAGATATTATTTATGTTTGAAGCAAAACCTGTTGGAAATTTAATTCTTCTAATGACCTCTTTTACATCATTGCTTTGTTGTTCTGTTAATAACCATGGAATATTATTATAATTTTGACCTCCATTGTTATTTGATCCGTCGATCACACTTTTCATTGCATGATTTGATTTCTCAATGTCAGCACAAATTTTGTCAATTTTATCTCTCACATGTGCACCATCTATGGTTCGCCATAACATTTCTGTCACATTCTTCCCGACATGCATTGTATCAAACAAATGAGCTATTTTTAGGTCCTCATAGTAGGGAAACCTCACGAATTGAGAAGGATAACATTTCATTCCAGGTGGAAGTACAATATTAGTACCTTCACCGCGACGATAACCTTGATATCAAAGAATAAAATAAATCAGAACAATATTAATTATAAAATACAATAAAATAAATTCATTAGTTAAAACAAAAATTCCAAACATTACATAAACAAATAATATATATATATATACACACACACATTACGTACCAGCTGCTCGACGATTATTAATTCCGTTATATTCCAACATCCACAACTGAGGTGTCATTCTTCGTGGTTTTAATCTAGTTTCTTCTTTATCATTGAAAATATGTTTTTCAGTAGTACGATACTTATGGTTCCTAGGGAGGAAGTGCCTAAACTCATCAAACACCATCTTTTTTAAGTCTGGCGAATGACGATACTTCATCTTAGGGCCACAAAATAGACATGCAAATCTACCCTTTGTTTGAAGACCTGCAATAGATGGATCAATAACAATTAATATACTATGAGATCATTTTTAAAACATGCAATATGGTATATCTAATTTAGATAATTATGTATCATATTAAAGTGCAATGAAATATTACATACCACAAACATGTGTTAGTCCTGGGACATCATGAATTGTCCATACAAGCATTCCACGACATTGAAATCTCTTCTGCTTGATTGGCTTAGTGATGTCATACATAGTGATGCCATGCCATAACTGTATTAGCTCATCGATAAGAGGCTCAATATATACATTCATATCTTTGACTTGGTACTTACCTAATTGTTCAAAATTACGGAACATAATAATTACTCCCATGATATATGTATATATAAGTAAGTAAATAAATAAAATATATATTTATTCAAACAACGAGAGAAATGAAAATGTTACATTCAAAGAAATAATGTATCAAATACATGGAATAATCATAGTCAACATTATGTGCTCCCTCTTTATTGACATCCAAGGAGGAATGTTATTGTTGATAACGAAAATAGGCCACACTGAGTAAGTAGATCTAAGCTCTCCGAATGGATTAACACCATCAGCTGCCAATGAAAGCCTGACATTACGAGGTTCATTTTTAAAATCTACATATTTTTCCTCAATTCCTCTAAATGCAGAACCATCTGCAGGCATTCGAAGAACACCATCTCCACTTCTATTCTTTGCATGGTAATCCATAAACTGTGCTATGCTGTTACACCTGAACATTCGCTGCAAATGTGGAATTATGGGAATATGACGAAGAACCTTTTGAGGCACCTTTTTGGTTAGTTGATCTGTTCGATATCTACTGGTACCACATTTCGGACATTCTGTTTTCAACGCATGTTCTTCGTAATATATAATATGATCTTTAGGACATGCATATATAGTGTTATATTCCATTCCAAAGTGTTTCATAATAGCACGTAGATCTCGATATGTTCGAGGTAAAGTATTTGGCGATGGTAACAAATATTCACCCAACAATCTACAACAGAAACAAAAAGTAGTGTCTTGTAAAGATTATTAATCATATATATATATATATATATATATATATATATCATAGTTATTAAAACTGGAACCGGTGACCGGACCGGTGGAGCTAATGAACCGGGTTTCGAACTGGAACCGGTGACCGGACCGGTGGAGCTAATGAACCGGGTTTCGAATCGGAACCGGTCTAACTAGTAGCGGTCAGATCTCAATGAACCGGTTTTAAAAAAAATACATTAAATAATTATTTTTTAATAAAATGAAAAAAAAAAACTATTTTTAAGATTTGCAACCATGATTCCAAGCCAATAGAGATCAAATATGAAATTTTTTCTCATTTATATACCATGCAAAGGTGACTATATCAAAATGGCACCAAATGCAATACATGTCATCGAAAAATACATAAGCAAACTTGTTGAAGTAATGTATCAGGTTTCTCTTATATTATTCACTGTGTTTTATTGTTGAGTTAATATTATAATATACAATCTGTCCCTGCTCGGATCTATTGTCAATTCATTGTATCAACCTTAAAGACAATTCTGGGTTCAGTATATATATATATATATATATATATATATCATACCAACATTTTGAAGATCTTGTATTCTTCATTATCTATGTTTGCTTGCCAATAAATTTCTAGAAAAACATCTACAACACTTAGAGGTATTGAATTGGTTTATGAAACCCACTATTAGTGTTATTTGTAACAATTTGAGAGAGCATTACAACTTCAGCAGTCTGCTCACAATGTGTTTGACAAAATTTATCATTGAAAAGATTCATTAAAACCCAGAAAACTCAGTAGCCAGTTTAGTGCATTTCCAAGCGGGAATTTTCTAGTGGTCAATTTATTATTGCCAGTCACATTTTCATTAGGTTGTATGTTGTTGTCCCTTGAGTGGCGTTAGACCATTTGCATCAGTCTTGATGCCATGATCAAATTTCTTGTATGATGTGTGAAAGGTTTTGTATTTATGTTGCTGCTATGTGTGAGCAGAGAGAGAGGGTCTGACAGTTCCTAGCTGAGTGTGAAATAAGGTTGCTGCTGATTGTTTTGAGAATAGAAATTGTCATCAAGTACACTTGATGAGTTGCATGCTGCCAGGGATTTTATGCTAGCCAACCTTGTATTTATCAGTCATCATGTGTATTGTTGCTACTATAAGGTGTTGAGTATGAGTTATTAGACAAGTTTGTTGCTAGTATAATAGAGGAATTTGCAGCTCATGGAGGAGACACTGAGGAATTTGCAACTCATGGAGGAGCACCTAACCGGCCGGTTAAGTACGGAACTGGCCGGTTTATGCATAAACTGGCTGGTTCCTTACTTAACCAGCTGGTTAGGTCCGGTTAACTGGCCAAAACAGGTGAGAATAGGCTATTGACCGGGTTGCAAGGCCGGTTCCAACTGGCAGCCGTCCTGACCGGCCGGTTTTGATAACTATGATATATATATATATATATATATATATATATATAACTTATTATTTTACACATTTATTACAACTAAAAAAAGGGAAAATAATCAACATTTACATATATGTGATCATATATACATATTGCATACCTTAGGAGTTGTGTCATACATCTATTCGACAAATTATTCATAACCTTTAAGTTCACCAGCTCTCTGCTATTGTTACTAGTGAACTTAAAGGCTATGAATAATTTGTCGAACAGATGTATGACACAACTCCTAAGGTATGCAATATGTATATATGATCACATATATGTAAATGTTGATTATTTTCCCTTTTTTTAGTTGTAATAAATGTGTAAAATAATAACTTATATATAAGTTATTATTTTACACATTTATTACAACTAAAAAAGGGAAAATAATCAACATTTACATATATGTGATCATATATACATATTGCATACCTTAGGAGTTGTGTCATACATCTGTTCGACAAATTATTCATAACATTTAAGTTCACCAGCAACAATGTAGCAGAGAGAAGAGTTGCATTTGAGTGTTCAAAAAGTCGTTCACTTGACCTTTCAATCAGAGGTACATCATAAATACCGTCACTGCTATCTCCACCATCATCATCTGACTCACCATACAAGTCTTGGAGCTTTTGATTTGTCCCATAATTGATGTGAACTGTCTCATTACTGTCATCATGATCTACCTCCATGGGATCATTAAAATTACCTTCATCATTCGCTTCATGTTCTTCACCTTGTACAACATCATTTCCAATACTAATATTTGCTGCAATATTCTCTTGTACTGGTGCAACATCATCTAATATACTAATATTTTGCTGTGGAAGCTGGTTGATCATCTGCAAAAAGTTGGGGGGAAACTGTGCCTTTATGAAAATTACAAACATTAATAATTAAACATTAGTGCGCATATAAAAAATATTAAAATAATATAAAATTTTACGATATAATCAAAATGAAGATAGATAATTAATTACCACGGGACGATAGTCATTCGATCCACCATCAATGTTCCCATATTTCCTACAATGCACTGTTGCTGTTGCTATTAAAACTCTAACATTATTTCTCATACAACATTTTTTACAAGGGCAATAAACTCTGCCATCACCCCTTTCACCCTTTTGAATTTTTTTTCCAGCTCCAATGTTTTCTTCCATTTATGCAAATTATCCTATAAAGAAAACAATAAATCTCTCTCAATGGTGTAGAAAACCCAAGACTTGTTGAACTCAATGGGAGCTCAATATATAAGCAAAAAGAAAATAAAAGTGGGCATTTTACAAATTGTGAGCTTTTTACAAAATGTGGGCTTTTTACAAAATTGTGGGCTTTTTACAAATTGTGGGCTTTTTACAAATTGTGGGCTTTTTTTATTCTTAATGCATTTTCTGTAGAATACTAAACAGATTTGTCCAAAATTTCAGATGCAAACTGTAGTCTCTACTACGTTTGGAAAATTGGAGGTTTATAAAATATAAACTGCGAACAGAATTGTACCACTATGATAAGAAGCTATCAGAAGCATTCCTTCTACTTCACAAACGTGGAACTACCTTAAGAATGCTTATGGTTGATATAAATATTAGAGCATGGCAGTTAAATGTAGTAGTTATGCTAAAATACTGAATAACAGCTTGAGAGTGCTCTTCAGATACTGTACGAATGCACCAAATTAAAGTTGTACCATTACTAAAGATAAATGGCCAAAAATATTCAATTTTGATATCGTGAAGTTATGTCTTTCTCGGTAGCAAACTGGGGATAGGATGGAAAATATGAGAGAACTAAGTTCCAAGGACTAAAAAACCAAGGCCAACATAGTTTTGCCTTGAATCAGAGACAAAACAAAGCTGCCCAAAAAAGTGTTTGAGAGCACCCATTGAAGCTCCTATATATAGCAGAGTCAACATTTTCCTATTGAACAATTTTGTATAGTCAAAGCCACAGCAAGATCAGATAGCCACGATCCTAAATGAGAACCAGAGCCAAAGCTAAGACAGATCCATGTTTAGCAGAACAAGACAGCCATAGCAAAGGATTTGACCACAGAACCAGATCATGAGAGATAGCAAGATTCTTGCTTCCACTGTGGAAATGTAGAAACTGTACAAGGGCTTTGCTTCCAGTAGATTTCATTGTGACAATAATTGCTATGGTGTTGTAAGCGCTCATTAGTAGAATCTTAAAGCCATTTTGGAATTCTTTTAACCTAGAGAGGGTTTTCTGTGGTTATAAATCCTCATGTTCAAATTCTATTGTGGATTGGTTGTGTTTGATATTATGTTTTTACTGTCCGCAGTTGAATTTTCGCACAGAAAATTATCAGTCTAAAGTGGAGCAATTTTGCGATGTTTCTTTTGCTTCCTATTGTGAAGTATTTCGCTCAAAACTCTACTCGTTGTAACAGAGGTCTTGGGCATAGAACAGGGGACTTGGGTTTTTTGGAATCAAACTTCAGGTTAAGATGCTCATCTAAAGAATGGCACAGTGAGCCTTAGCATGGAGTTGGGAGTACCAATTTGAAGTGCAAGTAGGGCATTGTACAATAGACCAGTTAGATTTCTGGACCCTAATACAAAAGTTTCTTCTTCTTTCAAAACGTGTTTCTCTTTTTCTGTAACCAATGTGGGTCCTGTTCTTGTTTCAATTGGGGGATGGATGAGCATTTGTTATTGCTCCAGATGATCACACTCTGGGTAGCCCTGGAGGCTATTTGGGGGTGATGATTCCAATAGGTCTCAATGAACTGTTGCCCTCGCTGGGGAATACTATTGCAGTGGAATTTGATACTATTTTGGATGTTGAATTCCATGATCCTAATGGAAACCAGTACCTTCAGCTCCAGTAACTGTTCACAAAAGAGGGTGCCATATTCATTCATGCGTGCAGAGAGGGTGAATTGCAGGCATTGCAACAGGAGGTGTTGTTGTTGTTGCATTGGCCACTAGATTGTTTGTCTGGTTCTGTTACAAGCACAGAGTATTGAAAAGGATAGACAAATTTAGTTCAGATATTGTGAAATTGCCTCGGAAATTCACCTACAAAGAGCTCAGCAATGCTACAAAAGACATTTTTTGAATGTGATTGATAATCGATAATTGCAAGCAAGGGTAATCCCCTTGTGAAACCCAAATTTCTGAGCATTTTCTAAAACCTGATGACGGAGTCATTGTAATGAACAAGCACCTAGGTCCATATTACATCCAAATCTACCAAGCACCAAGATCTATAAAAAAAAATCCATAGTATCTGCGAACTAAGAAGAAGAGGCAGAAAATGTATTCTGCTTACCTGTTCGAATAGTGGTTGGGGTTTACCACGGCAAAAATTTGACAGAGCCCATGTAGCATTTCGTATCATTGAAATTCTGGCAGTATCATTCAACTGGGCAAGCACCTGCCTCGGAGCTCCATGATTGAGGGCAAGATCCCTAAATGATGCAGAGTCTCCAGCAATATTTCCCAAAGCCCAAACAGCCTTACACGAACACCAGTTGAACTCAAAGTTGGGTAGTAGTTTTTTAAATCAAATTCCAAAATTATAGACGTATAAAGATAGTTGGGAAGAATAATTTTATGCCTCTAAAATGAACGTGATACCTGTTCTCGAACATTATCATTCCCAGAGGCAAGAAGTTCCACAAATATAGGCAGTGCCCCGTAATCAATCACAACCTTTGTATTCTCAGAGGCTCCAAAAAAACCCAAATAGGGTCAACCCTACTACAGGAGGAAGGGCCTGCAGTAAGAACTTACCATTTTGCAAGAACTGAGGGCGAATGTTGTTCTGCAAGAGCTGAGGGCGAATGCTGAGGGAGAATGTTGTTCTGCAAGAGCTGAGGGCGAATGCTAAGGGCGAATGCTGTTCTGCAAGAGCTAAGGGCGAATGCGCGCGTGATATCAGATGTTAATGTAGTTTTTAAAAAAATCATTTTTATGTAGCGCGCATTTGAATTTTAGCATTTCAAATCATTTTTATTTACATTTGATTTTTGCATTTCTAATACAAGTGACAAACAAATTTCTACAAGAGGTTGAAATTTTTACTAGATAGCCATGAAAGACTAATTGAAATGGCTTAAAATGTAAGTGGAACTTCAAAATAAATGTAATTGAAGGTTCTCTCCACTAAATTTTTGCAAAAGTGCTTACATTATTTAAGTTATCTAGGATATTTTTTTGTATTACACAATCAAAATTAAATAATTAAATAGTTGGGTAGTCTTATTGTTTCAAATTAGGACACAATTTTCAAATGGTGATGAAGTTTCATGTGATGATTAACTGAAAATATTCTCCTTTCCTATCCTTGAAAAACTATACAAGGTTCCATGTTGCCACATGAAACCCTAACTCATGTAGCAGCATAGGACCAGTCCTCCATTTTGCCCGTCATAAGGCATTTTTCACATATTTGACGACTAGAATTTGCGGATTCCCGTTTTCCATGAGGTGCTAGGAAGGATAGAAGACTTAATTTTGACGTTTGAAATTTTTTCAAAAATGTTCTTACGCCCTTTAATTTCCACTTACCAATAATTTTGCAACACTAGTCCTCTTCGCAATTGCAAGGTTGTACTCAAAAAGTAAGGAAAGTTACTTTTTTGGCTCACTCAATGATCCAAGTGGACACTGGTGGCCACCCGCCTATTCCACTTGGGGCCCCACCATTGTCTCTTTCAGTTTTTCAGTTTCGGCACAACTTACTATTTTTAGCACTTTTTCGGGTCCTAAACTTCTGGAGCCGTTTTGAGGCCCTAAACGACGTTTTTTGGGCATCGCACCTCTAGAAAATATCATTATGTATCATTCTATTCTGAAATTATATTCATGGTGAAATTTGTAGTCCTCGGATAGATCTTTCTAATGATGTATCATGTGCGTCAAATAGAGATATTATGCCAAAGTTACGTCCCTGGGAAGTTGAAACACCAATTTACCCAAACGAGGCCCATAGTTTTGGCACTTCATCTCCTAGGGTTTGGTTTTTGGATGTTTAGGGTTCTCCATTGTTTCTCAATAATAAATAGGCCCTCGAGCCTCATTGTAACTCATTTCAGAGGCCTGTAGCTACCTCATCTCTCCTCAGAGATAGCTACCAGCGCCCTAGCTAGTTTTATTTCCATTCCGTCTATAAGCAAATTTCAGTTCTTTGATATTAATAAAATGAAGTGTTATTTCCACTGCATCTCTGTATTTATGGTTATGTGTTTATTCTGTTGCATTCCTGCATAAATCCGGATCAATGGTATCAGAGTGGTCTGCTTTTTTCTCGATCCTTCTTTGCATGTCCCCAATGAGGTCGGGGTATAAGGAGTTAGGGCTCAATCTGGTGGAACCTTTGCAAGATCAGCCTCGCAAACCCCGACGAACGCCCATGGGGGACAAAAAGAAAGATGAGGGAGCAAGAGATCCTATCAAAATATTGCTCAAGGAGGCCCTCGAAAGAAAAAGGAACACGATGATGGATAACTTTGCCCAGATCCTTCAACGGCTGCCCACTGGTGGCGCATCTACATCCAACAGCCACTCTAGAGGTGTGACTCCTTTTAAGGTACAAGTAAATTTTGACATTCCCATATTTGAGGGTCAAATAGATGCAGATGTCGTAGATGGATGGTTGAATCTATTAGAAGGATATTTCTCGGTTCATGACTTTTCCGATAGGGAGAAGATTATTTTTGCACTCCTCAAAGTTGCCCCCCATGTCAAGGACTGGTGAGAAAGCCACTGTGAGAAAAAGGACGAGACAGAACCCTCTTTGTTCTCGGTCATAACCACTTGGAATTCTTTCCAAGACGCTGTCAAGGAACAATACTATCCCGTGGGGAGTTATAAGGACAAGTACATACAATGGACCATGCTATGGCAACAAAGGGATCAAGATGTGCATGAGCTGACGAATCTATTCCATACCCTGCACACCAAGTTGGGTATCAAATATTCAGAGAAAAATCTAGTGCTAAAGTATCACAGTTGTCTACACAGATACATTTAGGAGGTAATGGAGTTCCTCGACATCTCCTCGCTTGGTACGGCATACTGGTATGCTGCCAAGATTGAGCAGAAATTCAAACAGAAGAAGTGAGACTTTGGATCTGCGAATCAAAAGCAAGGGAAAGGTGCTCCCAAACCACAGAACAAAGGATAGAGCCAAGGCATGGTGACTCAAGACAACCTGTCAAAGCCACAAGCAAAGAACAACACCGCAAAGCCAAAGAAGGACACGGGAAAGTGGTGTGAGTTCCATAAGAGCTCCACTCGCAACACAAGTGAGTGTCGGGCCAAGCAGTCGTTGGTGGCCGAGATGCGGGCTTCTGAGTCAGATGCATGCTCTGACTCTGAATCAGAACCTGACAAGGGGAATGACAAAGGGAAACAGATTATTGATGCGGATCCCAATGCCACTGTTGCCACTACAAAGATCCAGAAGGAGGAACATCTCTTCCACTCCCAGATGTGGGTAAAGGGCTCCCCGGTACAGTTCATTGTCGACAATGGGAGCCAAAAGAACCTCATTTCGGCAGATGCCGTGAAGCGGTTGGGCTTGCCGACCACAGCTCACCCACATCCATACACCATCGGGTGGCTTCACCAAGGACAAGATCTCCGCGTCAGCCAGCAGTGTCGCCTTCCCTATAGCATCAAGCCCTTCACGGATGAGGTATTATGCGACGTTGTTCCTATTGATGTTTCTGATGTATTATTAGGACAACCATACTTGTGGAAGCATCATGCGGTGTATGAGTCTCGGCCTTGTGCTGTTATTGTTACTTTGGGAAATAATTTGTACAGGATACCAGAGGTACCACCTCCTGCTACTATCTCTTTGGTTACTGCAAAACAATGCAGTAAGCTCATTTCCCAAACCAGGAAATTCGTTTTCCTGATGATCCGCCCCCAGGGAAAGAAGAATACTATGGCCACGACCTCTAGAAAATGCTCCTCTGCACGACAACAACAAATGGATAAGGTTGTGGAGGAGTACGGGGACATTTTCACCTCACCCACAGGGGTTCCTCTACACCGTCAAGTCAAGCACCCGATTGAACTGACCCCAGGTGCGCCGCTACCCAACGGAACGATCTATCGGTGCTCTGTTCTGGAGAATGATGAAATCAAGAGGCAGATTCAGGAGCTGCTGCAGAAGGGTCACATCCGACCAAGTTCATCACCATGTGGGAGCCCGATAATTTATTATTGTGAAATCATAGTTCTAAATTATCTCTTATTCTGTGAGCAATGTAATCTATTAATTGTAAGTAGATTCATTATAAAAATTCAAACTGATTTTAGCATGAATGATGACAATTTATATATTAATTGGTTTTTAAGAGTATTTTTATTATGTAGGAGCACTGGAAAGATAAATCAGGACTTCATTTTCTGTTTTCCTTATTTTATTGGGCTGAACTGGATAAAATTGAATATGAATAGTGAGTTAATTGTAAGATCAATGGGCCAAGGCCATACATCAACATTGACCACAGTGGGGAAGTATAAAAGCATGGATATTCATGCAAGTATAGTTATTAATGTAAGATCAAATTTAACTCTTAGCTTCACTAAAGAAATAGAAGGAAAAGATCTAGCATCAACTGAAACTCACGTGAAAAAGTAGATGAAAAATGTAAAATCATCCAATGGAGAGGTAATCTATAATTATCCAGTAAGACTCTTGGCTATGCCTTGAGACTAAACTAATTCTCAATATTTTTGAATAATCATCCATTGGAATTTAGTATGAAAACCATAGTAAATCATTGTCCAATGGCCATGCAAAAATATATAAAAAATAATATTTGTTGGTTGTTTTTCAATAGGTCGACCATGATGGGACCACTAAGAAGGTGGGGGGTGTTTTTTTAATCATAGAAGTGAGGTTTAGTAGATTGATATTCAAGTTACCTTTCCCTATAAATTTTCTCGATCAAGTTATTCATTCATTGAACTTTGATTCATTCCTACTGTTTTGATACACAATCCAATCCAGTTGAGTATTGAGTCTTCATTGAGAATGGCATTCATAGGTTGTCAAGAAAGAGGTTATCATGCACATGCACTCTTCTTTTCTTGGTATCTTTGTAACTATGTTCAGCCCGAGTTCTATATTTTTAAATTATCATAATAGTTCGTGATTATTAAGCTTTTATTTTGTCTTTTAAGAATTTTAATTTAATTATTATTAATCATTAAATTAAAATATATATATATATATACACACACACACACACACATATATATATATATATATATATATATATAGTTATTATAGTTATTAAACTTTCAATAGAATTATTAAACTTTCAATGGTACATCAACTTTCATACATGAGAACCCGGATGCGGGTGAAGTTGGTAGTGTTTAACGTGATGGGATGGGGGTGTGGCATAAGGGGAAGCCACTGGCCCACCCGCAAGAGTGTTTTCATTCAGTTCTTAATGTCGATTGATCGGCGTTTAATGCCATTTACTCCTGGTGCTCGAATAAACCATAGTCTCGCTCCTCGATACACATTCGCATGCCGCGAAATGGCTCAGCCTCCAGTTCATACTTATGGTGGTTTATTGCAGTCGATTCACAGTTGCACGGTAGACTGGGTTGTTATTATGGAACGTCCCTCTAGTCTGAACAGAATTCCCCCGCCTGTGAATCTGTGGTGTGCTCCAGGAGCAGGGCTTTCTAATGTTCACACTATAACTGGTAAGAAGAGCTGTCTCAATTGTTGTTTGGATTTTGGAGAAAATCTCCACTTCTCCCACGCTGGTTCCTGCAAGCTTGCTTATGTCTCCCTGTTGCCCCTCTCGCCTCAGTCTTCTGTCCATCTTTTGCCTCCCTGCCCTGCTGTCTCGAGTGCGACTATGCCGCGCCTCGGGCAGAGAATGCGCTGCCGAAGAGGCTCCACGAGGCGCCAAATTCGACGCTCTCCCTCCACCTCTGGCACCTCCTCTGCGTCTACCTCCCACTCTAACAGTCAACCTAGAGGGCGCCTTCTCCGCTCGGGCCGTCACCTTGCTTCCCCCACTCCTTCCGCTCCTCCTGCTCAAACCCACACCGCGCATTTTTCCTTTAACAACACTCTCAATCAACCCAGGGTGACTGCCTCAATTACGGTCGTCTTTCGTGAAGAGCCTCGGGAAATTGTTCCCAGTTCTCGCCCGGCGGAATGTAGCCTCTCAGCGGCTCAGGATTCGGCGCAGTTTGTTGGGCTGAAGCAACCTGATAGTGCGAACGTGCAGGGTCAGATGGGCAAGGCCACGCAGGACCAGGCGAACAAGGAAGCGGTGGGTCAACCTACTGAGAGGCAGGATGCAGTGCAAGTGAGCGAGGCGCAGATTACTCCTCCTCCTCGCGGGAAGGTGATCCATTTTGTTGCTGACCTGTATAATTCTCACGGGGAACCAGATGAATTCTGGTGCAGAGTTGTCTACGAACTTGATCCTGATGAATAGTTCCTCCTCTTCACTCTGGTTTTTTTCTCTATTTCTGCCCATTCTCATGGGCCTGTTCATATACTGTTTCCTGCTGTCTCTGAAAATGCATCTGTTTTTTTTGCTTCGATATGGTCTCCAGTACTACAATTCTCTGGTTCCCCTGCGCGGGATTTTTCAAATGAACTGTTTCAGACTGGTTTCCCTCTTGCAGGGCAGTCTTCAAACTATGGTTTTTTGTTTCAAATGCCATAGCACTCGGCAATGATCAGGCTTCGGCCCGCTGTACTGTACTCCTTTTGTTAATAGAATTACTTTTACTTAGAAAAAAAAAACTTTCATACATGAGAAAATAGATACTGACAAATGGTACATCATGGCCCGATTAATTTCGCTCAGCAATTTCAAATGGTATAACATTTAGTCAACAGTAATCATCAATTTCTGCACACAGAGACTAATTTCTCTGGAAGCCTCAGATTTCTTTGGCTTGTTATTCTTATAACTACATAGACATAATTAATAGAGAGATTGAGGATAGAAAAAAATCTAGGGCTTAGTCTCCACTACTCAACATGTTTTGTGAGAAATAATACATAGATTGATTTCTCTGAGTGCCTTAGCATTCTTTGGCTCATTTTTTTAATCACAACAACAATAAAAAATGCACTGAGGATTTTTTCTTAGTCCGATTATGCAATTTTTATAAGACAGATTATGAAATATTAATAATAAACATAAATTTATTGCAATTTAGGGAAAGCTCGTTCATGTTTTTTTCTTTATATTGGAAGGTTACTTGATTTTTGAAGTAATTTTTAGTAGATCATAGCATATATTGAGGAAATATTATTTTGACAAGAATCAGTTATTTCTATTGAAACTTTAGGTATTAAAAGTCCATGACACAGATATATCACACTCCAAAATCCAAAGAAAATGGAAGAGCGTTCAATTTTTTTAATCAAACTTTTATTGGTGAAGGGTTAATTTATTACGAGAACATCATTAATGAAGTGAAAAATTTTAAACGTAACGTTTATTGACTAGAAAAATAATGACCAAAACGTCAAAAAAAATTGTGTGACGGGTAAAGAGAAATCCAAATTCCAACCCTGCCTGCCACTTGTTGGTGAGTGGAGGTTATTCACTTTTCATTTACATCTTACCAAGTTACTCATGTTACCAATATTTTCACATGGCTCACTTTTAGGTGACTACTTATTGTACTTCTTCTTTATAAAGAAAAATTGGTAGATAATTGTATATATTATTTGAAATCTATAACAAATCCAAGCAACAAAATTACAACAAATAGAAAATTATGAAAAACATTCACCAAGGCACTACTAATGTGTGGATACCCTATCATTTCTAAGATCCTCATAACTTACCAACACCTACTATATTGGTATACACATAATATGGCATTTACCTGAAGTATTTCATATGTATCTAGAAGTAAATAAGTTGTATGACAATTGTTATGGCAAATATAAGATGTGTATTATAGTTTATATTTCAAATTTTCTTAAGTAGCATGCATGTGTGGTTCATATAGTGACTACAATTACCAAATATATTTCAGTGAAGATGTGAATATGATCTCTCATTAGGTCCTAATTACTTAAAGCATCATTAATTAGCTTTCTAAATGAATAAAATATGTTAACAAATTAGTAAAAACTAGGAAAACAAATCATGCTTTAAAAAAATATGGCACAATGAGTCACACTCTGAGATTTATTTAATTACTCATCAAGTGTCGCTACAACATATATATGATCACCATTAACATAGAAATGGGACATGTGACCATCATTTTGGTTTCGCCAATGACATTCCACATCATGAGCATTGTTTAGGGTTGATTGTGTTGATTTTTTTTAAACAAATCATTTATACATTTTATGGAAATTATAGACACAATTTATAATCACATTACAAGATCAGGATGTATGGATATTCCTTATCATTTCTTAGATACTCAAAACTTACCAACACCTAATAGATTGATATACACATCATATAGAATTTACCCCTAGAATGCCACATGTATCCTAAAACAAATTAGTTGTATGGCAATTGTTATGGTGCATATATTATGTGTATTACAGTTTATCTTATAATTTTGTTGAAGTAGCATACAACAATTTACATAGTGATATGAGAACCACTCTCTAGAGTATACATCGATTTTGTACACATGGCTTTTTAGTTGATTTTTAAGATATATCATTGGTGATGCTCACATGATTATATAATGAACCATTAAGTTGAACTATGAAATTATTCCTCACAACACACACATATTGATGAATTAATAATTTTTCTCATATAATTTTTTTAATCTATTTTGAAAAAAAATAAAAATTATATATAATTATTTCTAAGAAGAACAAGAGAGAGTTCCTTACCATATCTTCGTAAAACATATAATAGCGATGTTTGGAGGCAATTGCGACGTTTGGAGGCAGCCGTCTAGCGACGCTTTGGGGCATAGTGTCGCAATTGCGACACTTTTTCTAAGTGTCGGTATTGCGAGACTTTTCTCTAAATGTCGGTATAGCGACGGTTTCCCAAGATCAATGGCCCAAAGTGAACCCGATAACTTACCTTTTCCCCACACCTTTCCTTTTGATCGTGGCCGTTCGCTCGTTGAATCCAGATCCGACGGCGCTAATACATTTCCGCGCTCATAAAGTAATCGTTTGATGTTTTGGCAAAGCCGCGCGAAATGGGTGGTTTTTCCAAACCACCCGCACTTACGTGTCGCCACCACGTTGTATCGCGTTCGAAAAGCTAGTTTCCGCTTACCACCATTTACCCTCGCGAATACCACTGGCGGTATTCCATAAAACTCACCCGTTTAACCCGAGTTTAATGTCATTTAACTATGGTTATACCATCATTTAATACATTAAAATTATTATTTTCATTCAAATTTTC